>JAUTXW010000410.1:1132500-1537500 GCA_030620095.1 Kuschelorhynchus macadamiae | reverse complement strand
AATATTACGTACAGGGTGGTTCACTTAAGATGCTCCTATACTTTATCTCAATAAGACACTGAGAAAAAAAAGTTAAATACAAAAAGTATTTGACCCAAATTTAATTTTTTTTTATAATATTTTTATGTATACAGGGTGTTCCATTGTGCCAGGAGAGTAACCAACTTTTTTCTTTTTAGTGAAATGGTATGAATATTTTTAGAAATTCTAATTCTACGCTTGATTTTGAGTATTTTTTGTCGTTACATAGCATATGAAATTTTGAGTAGTTTTTGAGAAAAATTAACTTTTCAATTTTTTTTCGGAAAAACTGGTTTTTGGAAAAATGTGATTTTTTCACACCTGAAGACTAAAATTGTGAATTTTGGTTATGGATCCATGGGAGTGGTTAATATTTAATACTCTGACCTATCAAGAGCGAAAATCCATTATACAGGGTGGTCACAAATGACCATAAAAAAAATGTTTTTGTAACTAAAAAAAAAACTTAATTTTTTTAAATGGAACAACCTATATTTAGTATTTTTAGTGTGTTAAGGATTTAATTCTGCATCATTCCATATATATAGTTTATATTCCAAAAATTAGTAGTTTAGAAGTTATGACCAATTTTCTATAATAATTCGGGTATTTTTGTTAAAAATCTAACTAAACCTAAATAATACCCTATTCTAAGTTTTTTTTAACATTATAAATAAATTTAACATTAAATCAACAAGTAATGCAAGAAAGAATAAAGTAACTAACTACTTATTACAAATCATTTTCGACATTACCCCCGTCTTTGGCAATACAAGTAGTATACATGGTTTCAATTCTCGCAATAGCATTTCTAACCGCGTCTGTTGCATTAAGTCTTTCTACCTCTTGCCTAATTCTCCTTTTTAAATCTTGAACAGTATTACACCTATTTTTATACACCTCGTTTTTTAGGTTACCCCATAAAAAAAATCCAGGGGTGTTAAGTCGGGGCTCCTCGCTGGCCAATCTATGGTCCCGTACCGACCAATCCAAAATGGAAACCGTTGATTCAAACAATTTCTAACAGGCACTACAGTGTGATATGGAGCACTATCTTGTTGATAAACAAGCCCTTCTTTAATATCGTTCGGCAGATTGTCAATTAACGGAAATATTTCGTTCTCCAACAAATTTAAATACCTCTCACCATTCAGAACAAAGTCATAAAATACTAGACCTATTATTCGATCGCGGATAATACCACACCACACATAAACACTTCTCCGACCCTGTTTTTTCATTTCTTTTACACGATGTTCATTTGAGTTACACCAGTAATGAGTATTTTTTCGGTTGAACATGCCGGCCGTATTGAAAATTGCCTCATGGGTAAATAAATTATTTTTAAAAATGTCAGTTTCAAAATGGTAGTCCATCATGAAAGAACAATAAAAAAGCCTTGTTTGAAAGTCCTGTTGGGATAATTCCTGAACTGGTAAAAATTTGAACGGATGGTAGTTATTATCAGTTAAAGTCCTTTGAACACTAGTCTTACTAATTCCCGGTAGATCTCGGGATGCATCTCTTTGCGAATTTTCGTTGTTTTTTTCAAAATACAGGAGAATTTCTAATTGCTTTTCTTCTGTTGGGGCAATTTTCGGGCGCCGTTTTTGTTTATTGATTACCACTCCACGTTCAAGATCACGAACAATTCGTGAAAAAATATATTTCGTGGGTACCCGTCTTGCAGGATACAACAACCGATACTCCCGCAGGGCTAATGCTCTTATTATTTCTTATGTAACATTCATGAAGATTTAAACGGTCTTGGACACTGTATAAAGCCATTTTTTCTTTAAAAAGAGTTAGAAGCAACTAAATATCAAATAAAAACTGTGTATTTATTGGTGTCCAGGCAACTTTTACTAGTTTGTTTTTCCATGGATATCTTGTAAAATTAAGACGCGTTTAGAAATGCTATTATTGCGAAAATTAAAACCGTAACCGTAATATTATACTACTTGTATTGCCAAAGACGGGGGTTATGTCGAAATTGTTTTGTAATAAGTAATTAGTTACTTTCTTTCTTGCATTACTTGTTGATTTAATGTTAAATTTAATTATGTTAAAAAAAAACTTAGAATAGGATATTATTTAGGTTTAGTTAGATTTTTAACAAAAATACCTGAATTATTATAGAAAATTGGTCATAACTCCTAAACTACTAATTTTTGGAATATAAACTATATATATGGAATGATGCAAAATTAAATCCTAAACACAATAAAAGTGCTAAATACAGGGTGTTCCATTTAAAAAAATTAAGTTTTTTTAGTTACAAAAACATTTTTTTTGGTGGTCATTTGTGACCACCCTGTATAGTGGATTTTCGCTCTTGATAGGTCAGAGTATTAAATATTAACCACTCCCATGGATCCATAACCAAAATTCACAATTTTAGTCTTCAAGTGCGAAAAAATCCCATTTTTCCAAAAACCTGTTTTTCCGCAAAAAATTTGAAAAGTTAATTTTTCTCAAAAACTACTCAAAATTTCGTATGCTATGTAATGACAAAAAATACTCAAAATCAAGCGTAGATTTAGAACTTCTAAAAATATTCATACCATCTCATTAAAAAGAAAAAAGAACACCCTGTATACATAAAAATATAAAAAAAATTAAATTAGGGTCAAATACTTTTTGTATTTAACTTTTTTTTCTCAGTGTCTTATTTATTGAGATCAAGTATAGAAACATCTTAAGTGGACCACCCTGTACATTAACACTTTTTCAAGCGATTGATCTGAACAATGTAACACAAAGCACTGCAATTAAAAATATTGGTTTCACTTTAGACCTTAATGCAGTTCCAAAACCCACAAACTAAAGTTAAAAGCATTCACTAGGGACACGAGCAAAAAGATAAGTTGCGGTGTCGGCACCATCTTAGTACTTTTGAATTGTAAAATCTATATTTTCAAATGTGGCTTGTACAATTTTGCAAAGATACTGTTCAGAAATGTGTTAGGTAAAGGGATATGTTTGGTTCGGAAGATTTAATTTCAAATATGAATGGTGTAAATGCAGTAGTGTAGAGGGTATGTTTTAGCAGCACTGACTTGGGTAAGATGGTTTCTTGGATGCCCAAAAACAAAAAAAATGTTTCTTTTCTGATTCTATTAGGTTTATTTCTTGAGAGATTTGGCAATTTATAATGTTGTAGTGTATAATGTTGTCGTCGAAAGTACTTTTCCCATATCAGCTCCTATAATCCTTAAGAGTTATTCATAAGACAGGTGATTCAAAGATCACAAGAAAACTTGAATGGATTTTGCTGTTCTGAAAAAATAACATCTATCATGACTCCTGGTGTGTGTGCAAGGCAAATACTAGACTCAACCCGCATCTATCACTGTTTAAAGATTTCCCACTCTGGTTTCTCTTATTGCCAATTATGAACTTGTTGCCAGTCTTATCCCGTGATACCGCAATTTGGCAGAGTATGTAAATTAGCTAAACGTTAATGGACTGAAAAACAAACTGGGAAAGGTTAAATATTTGTATTTCGTGCAAAATGTGTATACATTTTATAGTTTGGCCAAAGTACTTTTAACTCAGAAGCCATCTTCAGTGCCACTTGTCATATGCACAGAGATTTCATAAAAAAGAGACATTTAACATATCGACAATGACATTTACAAGGTCACTTGATGAAAATTTAGATAAAAGATACCTCTCACATTTGACAAATGACATTGATACTGAAGATGGTCTAAGAGCCAAGCTACTTAATTAAAGTCTTGCATGAAATAGAAAACTTTAACTTATCCTGACTGACAACTTGCTCACGCCTATACAGTCCCATTTTTTCTAAAAATAATGGTTATAGACCATATAGAGCTGCGTTATTTAAAGAGGCTAGGAATATTGAAGTACACCACCTTCAGTATAATAACAATATTTATTACCTAACATATGTAAAATTAAGGTACAATAATACAGAACTCACAGATACGCTGGACGGATGTGATTCTTGGAACAAAGTGCTGCCTAGAATATTTTTTTTAAGTACACTTAACAGTTTCTAGCCTATAATTACTTACTAAAATACAGTCTTGTTATTCACGAAGCTTTGGAGATGGTTTAAATTCGGTCGATTTAATAATTCAATTGGACAAACTGTTTTAAAGATAACATGTAGTTTTTGTCAACAGATTTGTTAATTACCAGTATTATTTACTCCAGCTTGCAATAGTAGGAGTACTTTTCCTACAACACAAACAATTTCAGTATGGATTTAATTTGTACATTTTAACACTAAAGTTGAAACAGTATATTTCAACCTAGTGTGGAAGTCTGGTGTCACGAGGCGAAGGCGAGTGCAGCAAACACACGATACATGGAAAAAGTGCAAGAATACAAGTATTTCTCATCGTCTATCGTGGCGCCACACTGCAGCCAATAGTTAAATTAAGTGACACATCATGAATAGTTCAGCTACTCGCCGCAGTGTGGAACTAAGATAGACTGTGAGAAATATTACTGCACACAGTGTGACGTCACAACTTGAAAAATTAGCAAGAGTCGTACAAAAAAAAAATGTTTTCAACAGTTGTGTTGAAACACTGCGTAATTTGTTGGATTGTAAATAAAATAAGTTAAAATTAGTTCTTTTTGCTCACCATCTTTTAAATATTATCGTGTTGAAAAATATTTTTCAACTAAAAAAACTTTTTTGATATTTTTAACACCAACTGAAATAAGGGGTGTAGTTTATATTATCAAATTTAAGGATTATGTCAAAATGTTTCAAATATGGATATTCATTTGTTCATAGTTACTAATTTAATACCTTTAGTTAAAAAAATAATTCAGGTGTAAAATTTTACGCCGAATTCAAAAATGTAAAAATTATATGGGGAAAATATGAAGAGATAAATTGCCTCATTAAAATAAAAGGTGAACAAGTTAGTCAGCAATGCAGTTGGACAGCCCGAAATGAGCAATAAGGTTCATCATATGGAGCAAGAAATAAAAGAAAAAGGCAGTTTAGGATTCAACAAAAAATGATAATGCCAAATCTACATAGTCTAAAGATAAGTTTATCATTAAAGTGATACAGAAGAATTTGAACACACAAACAGAACAAGTTTCACACTGTTGTTGAAGCAATTAAAGATACCCACAAAGAGCTGATGAGGTCTTTGTTAGATTCCCAATAAAAGAGAAAAGAAATAGAAAGTTTAAAAAACACAAATCCAAATACTCCCCAAAAGATGATTAAGAAAGGAACCACAGTAACCCCTTCAGTCCGGATCACCCAAAATTGAAGGTTGCTAATAAAAATATAGGGGAATAAATATCAAAACTTGCCGAATACTAATATAAAGTCTGAAGATATTGTATCAACACTTGAGCCAAAATAAGCAAACATCAGTGTCAAAAGCTTCCTTCAAAATTTAAGAACAACCTGAACACTGCTGCATTTAAATTGGACGTCCCGAATGGCTGTTATGTGGATCTTTATTAAGCCTACGATTATGTATGTGAGTGAGGTCTAATATAGAAACTATCATAAAAAAATACTTATCCCAAAATTGCACATATAAATCTGTAGGCGCGTGAAAGACTCCAATAATGACGATCGGAGAACTCTTTATAAAACTCGATTAAGAGACCATAAACATAGAGTTGCTGATACAAAAAAGAGCTTCAACTCACAAAAATTATCAAATGCCTCCAATGTAACTACGTGTGCGTGGAATATTATAAATTTTAATAATAATGTTTTATCTCTTAAGGGGAAACGAATTCCTGATAGAATAAACTTTGACAGAGAGGAAGTAAGTGGTCAAAATAATATAGCTAATGCATTTAATAACTTTTTCATAAAATCGGTTAACCAACTTATCAACAATTATGAAGGCAACCAAACCACATCTTTAACATCCAGTGATGCTAATGCTCACTCAATTTTACTAACCCCTTTAAGTGAGAATGAGACTTTTCAGATTATTAAGTCTGTTTCCAATAAGAGCTCATCTGGTTTAGATGTTCCTTGTAACCTTTTAGGAGAATGTGCTCATAACATCGTATCCATTTGAATATGGTTACTGTCCAGAAGAACTAAAAAAATCTGTTGTTGTCGTCCCTATTCATAAAAAGGGAGATATGGCGGCTATTGAGAATTACCGACCTATTGCTCTTTTATCTGTATTTTCTAAAATACTTGAGAAAGCTTATAGGAAAAGACTGGTAAATTTTTTGGACGCGTTTTCCATCCTAACCTCCAGACAGTTTGGTTTCAGGGCTGGTCATTCTACAGACGACGCTATACTTTCTTTTGGTAAAAAATTCTTGATAATTTTGACAAAAAATTAAAAACGGTTGGCATTTTTTATGACTTCACTAAAGTGTTTGAAACTATCAATCATGAGGTGATGCTTGACAAACTAATGCACTGTGGAATTAGAGGACCGGCATGGAACTGGATTAATCGTATTTGTCAGGTAGATCTCAAGCAGTCAAGTTGTCGGATGCAGGTGGAGTCACATTTTCTGAGTGGGTAAATGTTATTACGGGAGTGCCACAAGGTAGCGTCCTGGGACCAACATTATTTTTGTCATTCATTACTGATCTTCCTCTACTAGTAAACGACTGTTATGTCACACTTTTTGCAGACGATACATCTATGAAAGCCTTTGGGCCAAAGCTAATAGCAGTGTCCGTGACATATCTGCTTGGTGTGAGAATAATGGACTTTGTCTAAATAGCTCAAAAACCAACTTTATGCTTTTCACCCTTATAAGAGTTCTGCAGGATAGAAATCTGCTTAACAGGGATGGGTCCACTGATATCAAGCAAAAAGAATCTGTTAAGTTCTTGGGAGTTTCAATTGACGAACACCTCTCCTGGAGTATACACACAGAATGCGTGTGCAATAAATTGTCGTCTCTTATTTTTGCAATGCTAAGGTTGAGAGACTGTGTCAACACTGACATACTTAAAACTTTTTACCACGAATCAGTAAATTCTGTCCTGTCATATGGTCTACTGGCATGGGGCAATTCTGCTAGCATTGATCAGGTTCTCATAAGTCAAAAGCGAATTCTCAGAATCACGTTTCGACTACCATTTAGGGCCTCATGTCGCCCAGTTTTTGCTTCTAAGAAGATACTTACTGTGATAAACCTTTATTTTCTCCAGTGTGCTTCTATTATTTTTAAACATCGTTTTGGCTATTTGAAATGGAGTCATATTAATCATTACAAAACATGAAAAGCATACAAGCTTTATGTGCCCAGTGCGAGACTGACTCATGTTCAGGAAGGACCTGAGATAAGTTCTCTACTTACATACATTAAAGAAAAACCCAACTAGTTTCAGTTTAAAAGTCAATTAAAGGCTACATTAGCTGCAAATCCTTTTTACTCTATCAAAGAATTTTTTTTGTTTCATTTTTGATGACCTTGTATAATAGTATAGATTTTTAGAATATCACCATACTATTGTATTGTATTTTATTTAAATGTATCTTTTTTATTTTATTTTTTTAAATGTATCTTCTTACATGACAATTCCAATGCATCCTGTAAGTCTATGGAAATAAACGATTTTGATTGATCAATTTGTAATAAATTCTCTGATCTAAGAACCTTTATTTAGAAATCTGATTCCGATATTGTCTCAGTCTCAGAAACATGGTTGAACAGCTCCATACCATCTACGAACTACGAAATTAAACATTTTAAAATACACAGAAAAATCGTGATGGGCGTGGAGATGGTGTCGCATACATAAAGGATACATTTAAAGTACCTATTATCAAAAATGGAATAAAGCAACTGTGGCTTACTTTGAAGTGCAATAAAATGACTCTTACTATAGGCTGTGTGTATTGTCCATCATGTGTTTCCTACAAGGAACGTGGAGATGGTGTCGCATACATAAAGGATACATTTAAAGTACCTATTATCAAAAATGGAATAAAGCAACTGTGGGTTACTTTGAAGTGCAATAAAATGACTCTTACTATAGGCTGTGTGTATTGTCCACCATGTGTTTCCTACAAGGAACTAAGTTATTTATATGATGTAATACCCGAATTGCTTTGCTACTGCGATATATTTATTTGCACAGACATTTTAATGTATTTTTTTAGCCCCAATCAAAGGATAATTCTTGATAAATTTCATATATCATCCATATTCACTAAGATGTTTAAGTTTAGACCAGGTTGACCCAGTTGACAGTTATAGGTTTAATGATACCAGCAACAATCAAACATATAATGTTTCTAAATGTTACAATTACAAAATGACAGTGCCATAGGCAAAACATAATTGGTAAACTAAGTTTTAATTTCCATCCTAATTAGATATGGTCAACTCTTAAACATTTTTAGGGAATACGGGGGCATATGTCCAATATCTACCGTTTCCATAGAAACGGAACTCAAAATTTAGAATCATTTACTTGGTTTTCCTAAAAAAAATAAGTTTTCATGAGATCAACAAATGGGCCTTTTTGTTTCTGACGATAAAGTGTTTCCATTTCAGCTGATAAAATGTCTTCGTGAAAATTTAAGAGCAAAATCTGTTTCTCGATCCATACAGGGAGTTCCATTAAAAGATCTAAGTTTATGTTTAATCGGAAGTTGAATTATAAAAACTTATGGAACAAATTGGGTATTATACGAGACTTTGTTAATATCCCAAACTTGAGCTCCCTTACTGAATATTTGAATTATTAAAGACCCAATTTTTTAAATCGAAACCTCCAGAGCTAGGTAAAAAGATTGTAATTTCTTATATACATATATTAAATACTACAAAAAAACCTGGAGATGACTTTAAGTACATGGCCAATAACTTTATTTTTAAGTTTCTCAAAGAGCTAAGTTTTGCGAACTACTTTCTGAACAAATGATCAAAGGCACTTGTTTAATTTATTTATCTCTAAACACTACCATAAATGTTCAGAATTTTTCAGGCATATAAATGACTCCAAAATTTAATAGTAAGCTGCTTTAGAGTTCTATTGTATCACCGAACATTAACAAGACAAGAAGGAGCACAGTCCGTCAGAACTTTTATGTTGTGCTTACAATAACGCGCCGACGAATCCGCGAAATTTATACAACTGTGCAAGTGCCGAGTTCACAAATCTAGCCATAATTGTTATTGTGACCTATTTTGCTTTTTATGTAGGGGAAAACGTCAAGTTGTTTAATTGATAGATCTTGATATAATTATAAAAAGTACTGTTTATAAAAATGAAGTAAAAAAGAAAATTAACTGTTGAAAATTTTAATCCAAGATGGCGGAACAAAATGCCGACTTAATAAAGTATTTAAAAATTCAGCGTATTATTGTGGTATAGAGATAAACTAGTAAACCTGTGGTACTAATTCAAGATGGCCGTACAAAACGGGGGCCAAATAAAATATTTGTAATGGTGAAAAAAATCACCTCAGGTTTTACATATTTTCAGGTTTTAGCGTCCCTTGATGCCAAAAATATGTTTCATCAATTCCGTTGGACCGTCTGTCAGTTTGTCTGTCGGTCTGTCAGTTCGCGACATAGCTTAAAAGCTACTCATCAGATTGACTTTCATCTTAGGCAAACATTAAGGGTCGTATGGGGATGACCTGGTAATATTTTGGTAAAAATCCAATATGCCGGAACAAGATGGCGGACTAATGAAACGTTAAAAAACTATTACTAAAAAAATTAATTATCCAATTCCGTCAAATTTTGCATAAAAATCGAATGTTAGGAATGAACTGGTAACATTTTGGTATAAATAAAAGATAGCAAAACAAAATGGTGGCCTAATAAAATATTTAAAAAATCGGCATAAAAAAAACTACTTATTAGATTAATTTCAAATTTGGTGCAAGTAAAGTTTTGGCACGAATTCAAGATGGTGGAACAAAATGGCGGCCAATAATTTTTTTAAAAATTAACTTAATCATTCAATTGACACTAAATGTGATAGAAGGATAAACCTCGGGATAAACTGGCACAATTCAACATGATGTAACAAAAAGCCGGTGTTTGTCAATGGAAAAAGTACTTACTGAATTTATTTTTAAATATGCCCAAAAATCTATTGTGGCATAGGTAGAAATCAGTAAAATATTGGTAAGAATCCAATATGATGAAAAAAATGGCACCCAATACAAATGTTCAAAAGATAGTAACGACTATTATACTGAACTAAATGGGGCCATTCTTCACTATTTCTAATAAAAGAATAGTCGCATGCAAACACTTTTAAAGAACTATTTTTTTGTCATTATTCTTCAAACATATCAGGAGTTACATTACGCAAAACTTTCTATTATCTTAGATACAATTTGCTCCTTAAACCTAATTAAGATATTTTTTAGTAAATAATTTTTTTAATGCCTTACAAAATTGTATTGTGGTTGGATTTCTCGAATTTCCGCCACAATTTCATATCAGGCCAAAAACAAATTCGAGGCAATCCTGATTAAGGTTTCTTGTTACAAGAAATTAATAATTTTTGCGTTTTAAAGTTTCTCATAAAGATAGAACGGAGTTAATCGTAATTTTCCAGCCATTTACCAAGCAATAAATTGGAAAATGTTTATTTAATTTTTTAAAAATTAAAAATTAGTTTTACGCCTCGCGCCGGCAAATATAAAGACAATTGGTATATATTAATGTGTGGTATATTTCAATACTTTATTCTACGACGGACAACCGGTTTATGCATCTCGCCCGGCAGCGACTTCGAGGGATCGAAAAAGCATAGCATCCGATATTCGAGTGAAATAGGCATATCAATGGGATTAGCTTCCAGTGCTTCTTCTTGTCTTGGTAATGTTCGGTAATCGTATTTATGACAGAAATTTCGTAGTTAAATATGGTGGCCAACTTCGCGTTAATAACAAAACAAAAACATTAACAAAATAACTTCCAATGAATTTTTTAACACTTTTTCTATACATCATTTTTAGATATGTATATCTTTAGGGGTGTTAAATTATTTAGCTTCAAATATTTAATAATATCAAACAAAAAAACTAGCATTTAAAAATTTAAATGCTATAGGACATCGTAACAAAACGATATATTTTAAAGTTTCTACAATTAATAAATAATTCTACAAAAAAATTATATAGAGGATAATTCGACAGGTCTGCAACATCGACGTAGGTACTAACAATAAATATAAGTTCAAGTATTTTTCCTCGCCGATTTATACATTTCAATCTCATTTAGCAATGTAAAACTTTTTGAACTACTTGATAAAAACTTTTAATATTATATAAATATAATCTCAAAGTTTATTATTTCACTATATTACTTGGATGCCTCGTATAAAGGAATTCCAATTACATAGTCAATTAATAAAAATATATCGTATCCGGTAACAAGATCAAATAAATAAAAACAATAAAACGAATACACCCGGTAAAATTAACAACAATAAATACATAATATATATAATATATAGTTTGGTTAAGGGGTATTAAGTTACAAACACATGCTCCAAAGGGCCAACGGTGAGTTTTATTTATTGATCCCATTTTTTTCTTTAAGTTTACAGGACCAACATTAAGAAATGGTGTTTCTTGGATTTAGACCGTGTCAAATTACGTTCCGACGTTTTCTCCGAGATTAAACAATACATTTTCACTGCTCGAAATCAAAACACAAAATGAGCTCCAGTTAGCAGAGTTCAGTCCCAAGACTAACGCAAGAATCTTGGTATCTTTTACATTCATCACGAGTATTATTGAATTCTGTCATTCAGCGTCAGCGAACTGAACCTAATTTGTTTTTTACTTATGCATCCTTGTTCTTCCTTAAGTCTAGTAGATACGAACCGTTTCATTAATCGAAAAATAATCAATCCATTTTTCTAAACGAAATTATCAAATAATCGATTACCCGTTTATTAAAGCCACATTTTTGTACTTTTATGCTCCCTTAATAAAAGTTTTTTATGCGAAAACTTTAATCAAGAACATTTTTTTTATTAAAAATTAGCTTTTTTGTCTTTTAGTTTTTAATAAAGCCCTTAAAAACCCATTTTAATGAAATTTAACTTAACCATAACCCCTATGCATTTTTGAGATTACAAAAAGCAACACATATTGGATTTTATAAAACCAACTTCTCACAGGTTGTTTTTGACGCCCACAACTTCCCACAAGTCCCATGGCCAGTAGGTCTGGGCGATTATCAAAATTATAATATTTTTGAATAATTAATTAAATGAAAATTAATTCAAAAGTAATCGTTTAAACGAAAATAATCGATTATCGATTTTTCTAAAACAAAATAATCGAGTAATCGATTATTTTGCCCACCCCTATTGGACACTACTAAACAATATTTAAAAAACCGCTTATATCAACATAATATGACTGAAGGGAAAGAAATTGAGAAAAAGCTGGAAAAACAACCTTAGCAGACCATCATTTTCAGACCCTCCATCATTTTGATTTACACAATATTTCTATATTACATAGGGAAAAAATATTTTAAAACAAACATTAGTGAAATGATTATTTCATTAAATACGTTTAACCATAGAACTTAAACTCAAAGTTTAATTTTTAATTTTATTTATTTAAGTAAGGACGTAGCCGATGCACGCATCGGTCAAGTGGCCCTTCTGAAACGTACACTACATGCAAGGTCAAATAGATAAAGTAAAATAGCCCTAAGAGGCATGTCGAATAGAAATAATAAAAAAAAAGAACACAAAATAGTTCGTCAAAAAAGCAACACAATACATAAATAATTAAAATACAAGTGAATAAAAATAGATACAAAGTATATATAGATATAAAGCAATCATAAAAGCAATTCGTTTAACCGCCTTTTAAGCTGTAAAGTGCTTAAACTGAAAATGTCATAATCAGGGAAGTGACGATTGTAATTGCGTAAAGATGTAAAACATTATTGATTTAAGTCGTTCGTAGTAGCAATATTTATTTATTTTTAAAGAACCTGAATAGGGAAAGAACATTATAATTGTGTTTGCGAACTGATAAGATCCCTGTAATTCTTTGCCATCTTAGTATCAGTCAACACTCGATTGTAGGTACATGTATGTGTTTTGCCATAATGATGCACTAGTGAGGTAAATTTTTAATATTCCTGACAAGATATCTTTTCTTGGTGGAATATGTAAATATAAATGTATATAAAGGAAAATAAACAGATGAGAGAAAGGGAGAATAAAGTGCATTTCGCTAATTTTTCTTTTTTGCTTTTTTTACTGATTTTATGATGAGTGTTTTGTAACTGTTTTATTTTATTTCAACATGTTGTACTGTGATAGCTTTTGATATGTATTTTTATATTTTTTCTTCTTTAAGATAAGCTAAACTACATTAATCCATTTTTTAGTACGCTTAAGAACGTATATAGTTATTGGTCTGTTATTGTTATTGTCTTTCCTTATATGCTGCCGCCTGAAAAGAAATATAAGATATGTATATTTTTTAATTTTTTTTCCAGCCTTGATGAAGATCCAATAAAGGTCAAAACGTCGGCATTTTATGAGAAAAGGCAGGTTCTTATTTGTTGTCCTGAACCCACAGAAACAACCTACCAATTGTGCGAATGTTAGATCTCAACACAATTCTTGCAATTTTATCTTCTGTGCCTGGTATAATAGGTAAAACTGCACTATTTGATGGGATTATTATACCTTATCGAACACCTAATATCTTTAGTGCAATATCTGTTTGATTTTAAAGCTCCAGTCAGTTTCTCTGTTTCATTCAGAATTGAACTTACATCACATGCTGATGAAGTTCTAAATACTAATGAATCGATAACTGATTGACAGCAGAAAAACTGACTGATTGCTCTGAAGGTTTTAGACGTTCGATTAGATACAACCACTCCTAAAACAAAAGGACAAAGTGCTTACTTCTAAAATTGCTCTGACGTCAAGGTGAACAAAAGTTTTTGATTGACAACCAATAAGTGACCGACGGTTATCTTTGAATTTTGTTGCCGCCGAGTTCTCTTCGTAGCAACGTTGCAAGACGGGTCAAGTTTTTTTTAACACCAGGATCTGTTTTCTTTTTAATCAAAGATATTTTTTGCGAATATTACCAATCTTATTACTTCCTTCGTAAAGGGGAAGTATTGCAATCAAGAAAAAATAACTATACTTTTCAAGGTTCCTAGATGCCTGAAAACATGTTTTTTTCAATTCGCCGCTTAGCTAAAAAATGACTATATCGATTAACTCAGAACTCAGCTCTGGATTAAAGGGGGAGGGGCTACATGGGCTATAGCACAAAGCTTTTTTTTAGTACAATGTAATTTAAAAGTTGCCAACCTCGCCTAGATAAGGGGCCCCTTAACATTTATTAGTTCCAGGCCTCGTAAGCAATTAATCAGGCCCTGGTAAAATTCTGGTAAAAAAACAGGAGTAATTTGAAGATGAACTCGAAATATTTTGATAGAAATCCAATATGACGAAACAATATAACGGCCAAGTGAAATGTTAAAAAATATTATAAATATATAAAAATATTACTGAAAAGCTGCCTATCCAATTTATCTCAAATTTTACACAAAAATCAAGTATTAGGTAAATTCAAGATGTAGAACAAAATGGCGGTCTAATAAAATATTTCAAAATAAAGCCTAAAAAACTACTTGGTAGATTAATTTCAAATTTTATGCAAGAAATAATTGTGGTATAATAGATTTTGCCACAAATTCAAGTGACGGAACAAAATAACGCCAAACAAAATGATTGTAATCGTGGAAAAAAAAACAGAATTTTATATATCTCGGCGTTTTAGTAATCATAGATGCCAAAAAAAAAGTTAATAAAAGAAAAGATTTACAATAATAGAAGTTAGGTAAAGAAAAATTACCGATTTTTTTTCTAAATATATTTGAAATTTCAATAGAGTACAGAGTATTACATAATTAAACATCATTTATTTCCTTTAAGTAAAGAATTCTCCAAGCCGACGAGTAACCTAACCTAGCCTTTGTGTTATTGCCTTTGTGTTTTCACATTTCATTGTTTTTAAATTGTATTATTGAAAATGGCCAGAGGTTTTCGGTTTCATCGCGACGAAGAATTACGCCGAAAATGGTTAAGTGCTATCCCCCATGATAAGTTCCAACTAATAATAACCTTGTGTGCGAGTGCCATTTCGAACCTGAGGATTTTATTCGGACAATTTCACAATAGAATTTCAAAACTGATTATAGTTTAATTAAGTTTGTCACAGTTAAAGGAAACTAGAGTACTTACTAAATTTCTGAACTGTCCCAAATATTTATCAAAAAAGGTGTCATTCAGAAAAAGTAAAGACGATAAACTTAAGGAACTGGATGAAATTCTTCAATTGCCTGCTGAAGTGCGTAAACATGAATATATTCGGCAGAAAAAAACTAAGTGAATTCACAAAATTTGAAGAATTTAAGATACTATTTCAATGTTTTGTAGTTAATGAAGGATGGTTTTTTAATAATGACATTTTTAAAATGACTATATTTTAAAGAGCATTCTCCGAGCCCTACTACCACTTGGGCTGTTGTAATAAATAACAATTGACAAACTGTGACATATATGTATGAACAATCCATACGCATAGAGGTAGATTCACTGAAGACACCATTTTTGACACATAATCTGGATCAGATAAGAATTTAGTTGATACAATTAATAATTCAATGACAACTCACTTATTAAACACCGATCATGACAGTGTAAATTTTTAGTCATTACTTATTTATATTATATATTACTTATTTAAAGGGGTATAGCAGACAGATTCCTCAAAAAAAAAAATAAAATGCATGCAATAAATAATTTAAATAGAAGCGGACTTAAATATCCTCATGTTTCAGTGCTAGAAATTGTTATTATTTCTTATATTATTTTTCAAAGACTACTTAGTGAACATGAAGAGCAATTTTTAAATGTTTTTTCTCAAAAATCGTTTTTATCTACTTTGATCTTTAAACATCTCTTAAAACAAGAACATTTCATTTATTTTGAAGGATGCAGTATGGATCAGAGTTGGACAACACGTAATTCATAAAAACAGCTAAATGGGGAAGGTGTTCCCACAATCTAGACAACGAATTAAAGTATCCATGGACTTCTGCTTCATCCTATAAAAAAAGGTAAATAAAGAACACTTTTTCTAGTTGACATCCAGTAGTAGATCAAAGTTACATACCAAGTAAGCCGAGTTTATAAAATATCCAATGATTATAAAGCAAAAAAAAAAGAATGTATTCATACAAGTTCGGCTATCTCTGTAGTTTTTATTTTAAATGATAATGTTACTATATATTATCAGATGTTTTAGTAAGTCAGTCAAAAAAGATATAAAAATTTATTTTGCATTAATATATTCAAAATTACAATATTTGATTTCAGTTTGGGGATCTGCTAATTTAAAAACATTGAAAAACCTTTATGTTGTTTACAAAATAAAATTATTAAATGTATACGTACACTTTCTTTCCTAGAACCAACAATAAATTTATTTACAAAATTTGGTTATTTAGATACTAACCATATTTATAAGTTAAAAACAAGCATTTTCATCCATTCAATACTTATAAAAGATAAATTATCCAATATAGATTTAGAAAAAAGACATACTATACATAATCATGACACAGGACAAACAGATTTATTAAATACAACTGATATTCGAAGCAATTTTGCAAAAAAATCTTTATTATATGATGGTAGATTAATATATAATCAATTACCAACACATTTATGCAGAATAAAAACTTTAATAAAATTTACAAAGGAAGTAAAAAAACATCTCTGTCCAACTATTCTGTAGAAACTGTTGTTAATATCTTAGTAGTATTTCAAGTACACCTATAAAAAATTAATGCGGCAAGCAAAATGATCGGATGGGTAAACGTTCAGGTAAGAGAAAACTTAACGTTTAATTAAAGTACTTAAGTACTTCTAGTTTTGTGTCTACTTGCATGTAAAAGCATATACTACTTACGACACATTGCGTTTTTATATTTTGCATCGACAGAATACTTGTACTTGTATATGATAGAATAGACACCAAACTGTAAACTGTTAGATAGATGCATATTAAAAAATATATACCTAATATCTAAAATCCTATAATGAATTGCATAACATATTTCAATATTATAGTTTATTGGGTAATTAACTTTTGATTGCTGAGGATGCTTAAAAATATAATTATTTCATTGTATTTTTCCTGAGATTTTTACCATGCCTTTGAGGTACTATATACTTATACTATAACTAATAAGCTTAGTAATGAGTAAATTAAAAATATTTAAATCTTAATAAGTGGGCTACTTAGACAATAAACGTTTTGTAACTATAAATTTAGAACTTGTTTCATAACTTTCGTTTATACCTTTTCCACTTGAATATAACATAAATACTCGCATAAATTAATTATTTATATGCATCTACAGTCTTATATATGGCTGTTTTTCATCTCAATATCTCTCTACGCCTTTATCGGTGTATTGAAAATTGAGTTAACTCTTAATTACTGTTTTATTTGTTTTCAATAATCAATTCTAAAGTAAAGATCTTGCTTAAAAACAGTAATAGTGTATGCCGCGTTTGTGCATACCTTCACCTACGACCGATGACCTCACGTCCAAGCACTTTGTCTTTGTGTTCTAGGAGTTGTTGTTACATACCATAATAATCCCAGACCTCAAACAGTATTGGATACTCAACCTAGTGCAGTATTACCTTTTATACAGAACACCACAGATAAAATTGCATGAACCCTGCTGATATATTAAGAATCGCACAATCTTTAATGCCCTTTTAAAACTTGAGCTATGCTGACGGTCTATGTATAAGTAATACACAAGTTTTTTTAAACCACTGGCCCACTGTCGCTTACCACCAGCAATCGATAGGACGAATGACTAATGTAAAAGATACCACATTTCTCACATGTCTCGTGATATCGTAAAAGGAAATAGAGAATCTATTGAAATTATCAAGTAGCCTTAGAATTTCAATAGAGATGCGGGCTACATGCTATATCATGTGTAAAACTAATCATCACACATGGGTGTATAAACCCAAGAACCATTATTGATTAATTGACTCCAGCAGTGAAAACTGTCGTACTAAGTAACCATTTTGGTTGCTAGACGTACGAATTTTAACTGAACTTTTAACTGAATTCTGGGAATCGTAAAGACTAGTCAGTTAGCTCAGTTACTACTAAACTTTCTACTTCTCCACGTTCTGATTTGAGTATGTGTTTGTAAACTTAACTGTTTGAGTTTGACTATATTTGGGCTTAGGTCTCTAGAGATTCTAATGTTAGTAAGTACATTTAGTAAATACAATTGAGGAAAAGTAAAGCTACCACCACCACCAAAAGCTGCTAGAAAATACCGAACCAAGTTATCCCATATCATCAGTGAAACCTCTTCCATATAAATCAATGTAAAATAAAATTATTAAACTATTTAGACAAGTGCGGTTCTAGTATAAGTTTAAACACCCTGTAGATGTCAGTAAAATCTGACTGTAAAGCAGTTTTTGTGTAATGTACACATTTCTTCATTTATATTGTGGATTAAAAGTATATAGTGACTACGTTTACGCCGGGAGAAGTTAGTCGAATTTAATTTTGTTCAAACATTAAATTAAATTGTACAACACAATTTTACTGTACACAATTTACACAGCGTTCTCAACGTAACAGATCATAAAGTGACAATCTAAAAAATATATGAGAAACAATAATTGTCCTGAGTTACTATTAAGAATTATGTGTATACAATTTTGTTTAATTAAAAGAAAAATTGATCTTAATATGTTTGTTTATAAATCATTCTATATTACCTCAGTTATCGAAAAAGTTAATCATTCTTATTCTTACAATAACTTGCCAATGTAAACAATATTATAGGAAATTTTTAATCATGGCATAATTTACGTAATTCAGTAAACAGCAGGTACTGAGATATTTAAGACTAAAGTTTTTACATTTTTTAAAAATGTGGAATTTAACTTGTAATATCCATATTGGATGAAATATTAAAAAAAAAACATAACTCTTTGTTTTTTATTCCGCGTTTTTTAAAAAAATACTAAAACCTTTCCGAGAATGGGGTATGTTGCAAATATTCGATGTTATTTGGCAAGCATTTTCTAAATCATTACTATTAAGCAAAATATGCATATTTTTGTCAATAATGTTTATAGGTATATTTTTAAATAATATATGGTTTTAAACATCTCAGAAAATGCTGCTGGAAATGTCAACATATAAAGGGACTCCCAACAACTGTGCCTTTTTACCGATTATAAATATACTAGGTGTGTTTAGATTTCAGCAATATAATATCCATATACATATATAAAAATTAGAGCAAACATCTCTGTAAAACCTAAAAGGTATTTATTAAATAAACTATTTTTAGCCTTGGTATGAATACCGACGTCTATCTTCGCCCTGTAAGGCGGGAAAATATGCAAAAGTTAGTTATTCATTTTAAGTATTACTCGTCAATAATGTAATTATATATTTTCAAAAAATAATTCTCTTATAATAATGTAATATGTGCATTATATGTTTATACAGTGGCCGAATGATTAAACAAAAGTCAGCCTTCTCTTTATTTCTCTATATATTTACAAAAATAAGTTCTTTTCACGCGCTGTAGTATCAGCATTCACATGTTGCTTGTGACATAAAGTGGTTACATCTTCCTTTCGATATAAGCGACTCGAAGCTCACATTTGTTGTCAAATAATGACTTGTGTTTGAATTGCCCGTTTATTAGTTGTAAACTAATAAATTTGTTCATGAACTTATAATTACGTGTTGACTTATTTTTTATTGTTCCCTTCCTGTTAAAGTGAAAAAATTAACCCTATAATACAGTCCACCTATATACAAGGTGTGATACCTTTATCTTTAAAGATAACTAAGAAAATTCATACAAATTTTGCCAAGAGAGGAAGTATTTGACTCTACATTTAGTTTAGAATGTTTTCCCTTTTTAAAGATAATCATATTAAATTTGGCATATTTACAATCGGCAAGAAGATACTCATTTAATGAAACGATATTATACCGATTGTTCCATTAAAAAGAGTTATGAAAATGTATACTTTTGAAACAGCCTGTTCTTTTTATGAAAGTAGTTCTTGAAACCAAAAATTTATTGTATTAAAAAACTTTTTTTGTCATTTACAGAGGCGAAGATACTTTGTGTGTAGGGTTCGAACACCCTGTAGAGTGTAGACTATCATTTAAACCGTTTTGTGTAAATTGTGGAGCAGCGGGATGTTACGATATTTCTACTGAGTCAAAGTAACGCAAAATTTTCGTGAAAAATTAACTTTTCTTTCCCTTAGATTATATTTTATGTCGGTGGTATCACAGAAAACAGGGAATCTTGACCGTTTGTATTGCACAATCCGTACGACTGACGCACACTTGACCGGCTACTTAAGTTTGGATCCTCCTGGACTTCCAAATGTCAAAGCTTCCATTCTTCAGGAATCGCTGTTTAATTTAGTTGGGCGGAATATAAAGATAGTTTGTTTATATTCAGACAAGTCACCTTGGTTTAGTGGTTAGAATCGCAGCCAGTCACTCGGAAGGCTGGGGTGTGTTGGCACTTTTTTGTTTTATTTTGTAAATAATGTTTTAATAATTGGACGGCTCATTTCGTTAGCCCAAAGGCTGCCTTTTCATTTTTGTATAAAAAACGATTCAACAAATGCTGCGGTTCCTGACCAATAAGAGCACTGATTTTTACAAGTCCAGTAGGTTTAGAAATTGAGCTGAGCAGAAATGCTCCTCGAAGCATTCTGATGCTACTTTTCGAATATCGACCGATGTTGTCTGGACAAGTGTGAGTTATACAACTTAAAACTGCCATACAGGTACAAACACAAAACCGAGAAAAGCAGTCTCTTATTCACGAAAATTTCCGGTAGATTGACTCCTAGACTTCCTACAAAAAACTTCTTTCAGCGAGAAACGGTATTCTGTAACTCCGATCAAGTTCCTTCGACAAAAACGTAGTCCTACTGCATGTGACAGCCAAATATATTATTATTCCCCACTCTAGAAGCATTATTGCCATTACCAGACGAGCTGACCCCGGTTTGGTCGGGTAAATAGAAGAAAGACCTTAAAGTCAACTTGCCTTGTGGTTTGCATTGAAGATGTTCCTCGATAAACTGACAAGGACAGGTCAGCGAGGAGCAGTGACGACCTCCTGTCGAGGGAGGGCTCTGTAGTAAACCCCGGACCCGTTGGCGGCCCCACCGCGAGATGTAGCGAAGATACAGGAGGGTGGCTCGTTCCTGAAAAGTATAAATTTTTTTAAATTTCGTAAATAGTTTCCTAAGAGGTATAGCATAATAATATAAATTGGAAAATAATAATGTACATCTTTGCAAATTTAACTGCTCCTTATAAGATAAGAAACTGTGTAAATTAGGTCAACATTGAAACTTGTACGTTGTATAAGTTTTGCAAATGTCGGCGGAACTTAATATTCATAGCAGATCTGAATGGGACATTTTATTATATATTCCAAAAAAAAAACTTATTTCAGAAATGTTTAGCTTTCGTAACAAACGTAATGCCTCTTAAGGCAGGGTTTTCCTCAAATTTCTCGGGTATCTTTAAAGATAAAGATATCATATCTAATATATCTATAATCAACAAGAAGAGACCCATTTGATGAAGGGTGTTCCTTTTGAAAAAATAATATTTTTTGTTGTACCATGTATAACTTCAGAGATATTGAAAATCTGGCCACAAATTCAGACAGTATGAAATTAAAAGTATATAAAAGAGTATTTTACTAAATATGTGTAATAAAAAAATAAATGTGTCAAGGGGAATGTAAATTTATGAATAACTTGACATCCGGTATATCAAGACCCGTCCACGTTTGCAAGTTTCCTTAATTTTTCAGAAGCAGTTTATTCTATGTTGCCAATAAATTAATAAATAAGCAGAAATCTTAAAATGAATAGAAACAAAAGTGCAAAAAACTCTATAATTAATTTGTTCTAAATAAATTAAGAAATAAAAATTTCAATAAAATTGCATCATTCAGAGCGTCATATGCAGATACTTAACTTATTACTGTATATTTACTATATATAAGTCCATGAGTTTATACAATTAGGTTATTTGGCAGTATTCATCATGACATCTTTATATGCAAATTAAAATGTCTTTCTACACGGTGCCGTTATTTAAGTATAAAACGAAACAGAATTCACAAGTGAGTTAAACGAATTATTTATTGTATAGACAGGGTAGATACCATTAATTTTTTTTTCGAAAAGTCATTTTTGATAAACATGTTTCCAATGATCAAGCAAATTCCCAAAGAGTTGCCAACATTAGTGTATAATATAGAAAGTGTCCAAGAAAAGTAGGAAATATAAAAAGGATATTTTTAAAGAAGTTGTTTCAAAACAGAAACAAAGTTTAACTATGAAATTTAATACATAAGTGACAAAAAATGTTGTCTTCAAAATGTATTATTATTATTTTTCCAGAGTTCTAAATTATCCTGGAATCACTTTTATTGAAATTCTAGGATCATTATGAGACACTGGAAAAATAAAATTAAATATTAAATTTTTTGTGGAATTCTCATCAATTTTCCATTTAAAATAATTTTTAAAGTTAAACGTTATTTCAGTTTTGCAACAATTTCTTTATTTTTTCCCGAGACACTTAAAATAAGGGATTTTTGCTTAACGGTTAATATTACATTGCCTGGTATTTTCGAATATCCTGCATATTTTATGGTGAATTTAGCAAATGTTCATCATATTAAAAAGTACATTTTTGGAGCAAAAGTGATTTAATTTACAAAAAAATGGGTACCCCCAACCTGGGACAATCTGTATAATGCTTCTGTATGTACGATTCTACAAGTCTGTATGTACGATTGGGATTGGGGTATTAATGCCCTTTTTGGTATAAACTTATTTTGATCATGATATAAAGAAAAAACTTTGTTATTTCTATTGAAGACATTGATATATGGAGTTAAATTTACCACCATTAAAGGTGAAAATAATTCAATTTGACATCAAATGTCATATCAAAATATCTGCGATTGACAAATGAATATACGAAATCATGGAAATGATGGGCAACTTGTTGACTGGTTAAAACTCTACATATCCACGATCACCGTGATAAGTCTCTCTTTTAAACTGGGTGTATTTTAAATTATATTTTGAATATAATATTTATTATTTCTCTCATTATTCTTTTCTTAGATAGGAGTTACACATGATTGTCTTCAATTGTGATCAATATCTTGCAACCAAGTGCTATCGACTAAAAATGCTTGCTTTAAAATTGGCACACTGCAGTGAGTGTAACCAGTCGTTTAATATTTGACAATTTTGACAATAATATTCAAACTTCAAAGCCAAAATATAAAAAATAATGAAAATAGCAGTTACAAACAACGAGCTGTTCAATTTGCATTATTCATATTCATCCTTAGGGCCAGTATTTTCATCCCTAAATAACCTTATTCTTCGAATATTTACTGTAAAAACGATTGCTGGGGACAATTGTAACCAGGCAAAATATCTACCGAATAAAATTATACGGATATGAAAATACTAGCCCTTACAATATTTTAAACATAAACGTCAAAAAGGCGCAATTGACAAATTGTCAAATACCATCCAACATCCTCGGTTGTTATGACAACCTTCAGGCATCAACTAGAGTTGAAGACAGACATTTTACAATTTGAAACCAGTCAGTTAAGTTTGGTTGTGCTTTATTGCATTTATAAATATAAGCAAGAAGGATGCATTGATATTTTTGTATTGTCAGAGAGTGTGGAAACATTTTGAATGTCAGAACAAAAAGCTATATTATAACGGAAATAATAACTACTATACTGCTTTAAAAAATCTAAAAAGCAGACCCTGAGGATACACAATATTCACTTACAATACTGCATCTCATTTTTACATGCAATACGTAAGTTGACAACAAATAAAACAATTAAAAGATTACTTTAGTAAATCCCCAGCCGGGTCATGAACCTCGACCATATAGGGCAACAGTCCCTCTGCTCATCCAAAGGGGGCGTCTTGTTCGCCAGGATGTCCTCTATATACTGACAGGGACACAGTCCGCTATGGATATGTCTCGGGTTAGCCGGGTTGCCGAGCACTTCGTCAATGGTCCAGTCCAATCTCCTGCGCAGAAAGTCCTTGCCCCATCGCTGTATGTAGCGCAGGTAGAGCTGTTCGCAGCGACCCTAAGGACGGGTAGAAAGAAAAAGAGATAGTGGAAGGGCTCAAATGGGAAGGAAAAAGAGGGAGGTCACATATGAACCGAGAGCTCGAGAAACGGTTATCTCCTAATTGAGTATAAAAGGTTTGACTCTTTAGAGTAGAAGTCTGATTTGTTAGCATACACTTAATTAAGAAATCGTGGATCTTGGAATTAAACCGTGTTAAAATCGACTCATTTACAGACTCTCGTCTTCGATATTGCACTGAAGGTATTACACGGTCATTTAAAAAATATAATAATTCTGCTTCACAATAGGAACACGCACCTACACGCACAAGAAGACTGGACAATATCTACAATCGTCGAAGAACGGAAGACTATACCGTAAAGTTACCTAACTTTGACCGAAATTGAAGTTCAATTGTGAATATCTTTGCTTGGCGTTTAGCTAATTTGTTCATTTAGTGGACCACCTTGGGGCTTCAAGTAACCCTTTAAATTGCACCATCAAATTTTTTGTTAGCAAGCCACATAAGGCATTTTTTTAAAAAAAACCTTGGTGGTCAAAGTTAGGGACGATGAACCTAACTTTGACTGACCCCTTAAAATGTATGATATCTTAAATTTAGGGACCCTGTTCAATATCATTGACCATCAGATTCGTTTTTAAAAAATATTAGAGAAGATTTGGTTCATTTTTTTCAAGAATAAAACACAAAAAATCAAAAATAAAGTATTTATTCTTATAAATATAATAAATGCAGGTACTAAAACAGTCTCGATTTAGTAAAAACAAACTAACATATAAATCAAACATAAGTAGGTACCTAAATACCTACATAAAACAAAAAACAAACAAAATTAAACTTAAGAACGAAATAAATATGTTTAACATTTCGGAACAAGAAAATATTATTCTATTTTTAGTTGCAAATTGTCAACTTCTGGAAATACCAACCCGCGTTTGAAATCACTAGGTTTGTTTAGTTTCAAAATTATGTCCTTTTTAGAAACTAGTGGTATATCATCTGCTATGGGCCAAATAAATTTGGAATTCTTATTCCGCATGAATTTTATTTGAAATTCTTGCTCCTCGGAAGTCATTATTTGACCAACATAATATTTTGGTTGGTTATTTAGGGTTTTTAGGGACACTACTACATAGTCATCTGTAGCACACTCTTCTTTTTTGTTCATTAAGATCTTTCTCAAATCTGCTAGGTTCATATTTTCCTCTGCTGAATCTTCATCGTCGAGTTGGACTTCAGTAGTTTTACTTAAAGCCTTTTTTTCATTAGCTGCCCATGTCTCAAAACAGCTATCATTTAAAGTGTCCGCGTATATTATATTGCCTTTATCAATACTGTCAGAACTTTCGCTGGCTAGTCTCATTCTTTGCGTCTTTTTCTCGAATATCTTTTTAATAGCTGTCTTCTGATTCGATGGACCTGGAGTTGGGTTGACGTCATTGTCATTCGAAGTGAGATCTTCTAATCGGATTCCCTGACCTGGTTGGACGTTGATTTTCGATTTTCTTGTCTTCTTAGGTGCTTCTTGATCTCCATATCTCACAGTTTTTAGCATTCCTACTACGACTTCAGAAACTAACTCAACTGAGCGATCTTCTGTCGTCCCTTCAGTGCTAGTTCGAGGAAGCCTATTTATCACTTCCTGTGGATTAAACGGAACGATTCCACATTTTTTAAAGCCAGAAATCAAATTAGTAGAATGATTGTTTGGAGAAATGCTCTTACAAAGATTGTTTAATAGGCGCGGAAACTGGTCCTTTTGAATTACCTGGGATTTTCTTTGTTGGTTACTTTTCCAGGAATCTAATATGTCCCGCCACTTCCTTTTTAATGGCGCATAGAAGGCGACATCCAATGGCTGGCAAAAATGGGTCGAATTTTTAGGAAAACATGCGAAAATAATATTATTTTCATGTGCAGTTTTTAAAACTTCCGATGAAAAATGACTCGCTAGATTATCTCCAAGTACTACGATTTTTCCATCCTTATGTTGTTTTTTAACGAATGGTACAAATTGGTTGCAGAACCAGTCGGTGAAAATAACAGAGTCGAACCATCCGCTTTTACTCCGATTGTATCGTGTGTGGGGGGGTCCTCCCTCTGTCCATGTGGACCAAATGTGTTCAGATTTGTACACCACATATGGCGGCAACATTACACCACTTGCGGATCCGCAAAACATAACGGACACACTGGCTTTTGTGGAATCGCGAATCCTATCTGGGTATTTCGTACCTTTTTTAAATATGTACTTTTTCCTTCCCGGATCGTCGGCTAGGTTGGTTTCGCCGTAGTTATAAATTCGGCCGGGGTCAATAAAGTCTCCATCATTCTGTAATGTATCTTTCAATGCATTAAAATATTGCATTATTGTATCTGGCGATATTTCTCCTTTTGAAACCTTGAGGTTTTGACTCATTCTATGGCTAAGTGCCTGATGCCGATTTATAAACTTTGTCGTCCACCTTAGAGTTGGCATATTTCCTTCTTTAAATTGTGAAGCGGTCACCCGCTTTTTATCTAAAAGGTCGCTTACTAAATGTTGCAAGTCTTTACGGCTAAAAGGGAACCCCCACTCGCTAACTTTTATAGCATGTGCAACTATAGCTTCTTCTTCAGTGGGTGTTAGCACGAAGGGGCGGACCTTACCCAAGTGTACTTTTTTACACTTATTAATTAATGTACCCTTTGGTATGTTAAATGTTTTCGCTGCCTGGTTTTTTGATATTTGTCCCTACCTTATCATGTTTAATGCCCTTTCAAGGTTAACTCGATTTTCCCCTATGTCGTACTGGCTGTACTTTCTTTTCGGCATTTCTGAGAAAAAAATAATAAGTTTTTATTAAAATGAAACTCAACTTTGACCGTGCCATTAACTTTGACCGGCGGTCAAAGTTATTGACAAAAGTTGCAATTTTAGGTTATGTTTACATTTTTTTTTAAATATAGAAAAATGTGTGACCAGTTCAGTTCACGTTATCACAATCACTTCCTAATAGTTTAAATCACTTACCTGCGTAATACTAATGATTGAAACGAATTAGTTTTTGCTCAGCAATGAGAAGTTTACCGGTAATATTTTCGCGGCACTTTTTCGGGATGGCGGACAAAGTTTCTATCGGGACTATTTTTTCGCGCACGTTTGAAAACGCATTAAAGGCCATCTATGATGCACTGCCCTACTTATCAGGACCAAAATCGCAACGGTATCTACTTTTGCTGCTTCATAAATTCGGTTAAAAACATTTTTTGAATTTGTGGTCAATGTTATATTCGGAGTCAAAGTTAGGTAACTTTACGGTATGCCATTACATATTATTTTGGAATTTCTTTTCTTCTATGCCAGATCGGTACATTTTTGAGATCAAGTTGCCATTTGTACGGCGTTTTTTAATTAACATGTCTCTGTGTCTTTTTGTTTGCTTGTTTAGCGTAGTCTCTCTTGGTAGTTTGTACGTGTCATTACGAGTGTTAAGTGGTCTTAAACATCGCCGTATTAAACATCTGTTTTGCATAAGTTGGAGACTTTCTGTCTGGCCAATACGTCAGCACCATCTTATGAATGCCTGCGGCTCAATCTCCTTTTCCTACTGAGTAAAGGGTAAATTATATGTTTTTTTTTTCATCAGCTTTTGAATGTCATATTTTATGTTAAATGTCCAGTTCAGTCTTTTGTCAAAAATTAAGATGAATTATTTGATTTTTCTTAATTAGGATACGTTTTAATCAATTGCCAGAGAAAGTCATTTGATACTTTTTGTAGTAGATGTTTTGTAGTTCTGCACTCTTTGAAAAGGGCTCTTCTCAAATGTGCTTTTACAGTCTAGGTACAAAAAATCTGGGCTGCTTAGACGTAGCCGTGATAGTGGAATAAGCGATAAAGAAATACAGTTTGGTTCAATTAAATTTAGATATAACGTGCGTAAATATACTGAACAATATGGGAGCTAGTGGAGATCCTTGCGGGAGTCGTGCTTTGTGTGAATGTCATGCCATCTAGGAACACGGACACCTTTCATTCAGGTAGGAAAATAATTCCTTATTGTACTGATGTGTATATAAAAAAAATGGAGATCTATCTATCGAGTTTGAGTTATATCCACTAGGCTTAAGAGAAATAAAGTTATGTATTAGAAATAAATAAATTGTACAACAATCTGCTGCAGCTGACCACCAGTACTCCACTGGACATGTCATAAATGTAAAAAAACTAAAGATAAACCATTACATTGGGTCACAGTTGGGTATGCACAAACTAGGTATAAAAAGATCTCTGAAGATGCCTCGATAGCGCAACTTCGGTAAGTTATTTCATTTCGACACCGTCTAATCCCAAGAACATATTTTTTTAATTGACCAAAGCCTGAAAGATTCGCTTCTCTGTTCATATAATTACCAATTTGCCAAGCCTTAAGATCTTAGAATGTAGCAAAAATAATATGCTTATAGAAGAATCTTGACTTTACAAAGTGGTTCACATAAGATGTCCCTTTACCTTATTCCAGAAGCATAAGAGTTATGAAAAAACGTTGAATACAAAAGTGGTTTGGAAATAATATATTAAAAACTTAAAGGGCTATGTACACGTGCGGATGACATGAAACCCTTCAATTTTAAAGATGGTAGGAAAAGCTGAAAAAAGCCGATAAGAAAAATGTTAGATAAAACGATATACTTACTCGTTAGTAAAAAAACAGAAAAGATACATAGATGCAAATCAATCTAATTAAAAACTATAACATATAACAGACAAAACAAACGCCGTGAACACTAAATCGTATTTTTAAAATTTTAATTACTAAAAAGCACGTGTCTTCTACCCAGGCATGAGGAAACAGAGCAATCGCTGGAGTTTCTAACCGCAAGTAAAAACAACAATCAACCGGGTTCCCAAATTAACAAAGAACTAAAAATAACAAATCAGAAGATTATGATATTAAAATCTTTATCATGCTGTGTAGTGATTGAAACTAGGCAAATCGATTAATTGAATGATCACATCATCGATTATATTGCCCATTCTTACTAACAACTAGGGATTATTACGCACAAGAAAGTCCCCCTTACTCAGTATGTTGGATAAATCATCAAGCAATAACTTGACAAAGGAAGTGCAGCATAGGGCAATCATGCTAATAAAATTTACTATAAAAAGTTAAACCTTTTAGAACCAATAAGAAGATAATATACTTGCCAGCTCTTAGTCCAATTGTTGTATTGCCACAATAATATATTTTATGCACCACTAAAAAAAATCAGGTAAAATATGTTTTTCAATTCTTTTTGTTTTAACAAGTTTACCTTAGCTTGATGACAGAGAGTGAAGTTAACATGATGTGAATGGAAAACTAACTTAATTCTTAACCTAATGAATATTAAACACTCTGTGAAGACCACTAATTATACATTCTAAATACGTAAAATCCATGTGACAACACTATCTGGAACTATATAAATATGTAAAAGTATTTTTTGAAGTGGTAGGAACGTTGGGAATCTGGATGGAAATGCTACCGAGAGAATACTTATGCCTTACTATTTATGTATCAATTTGTTACACTTTTGTTTCTATTAGTAGTAGTACATTAACATAAAAGCTTTTCAAATATATATATTCTTAAAAAAATTGTAATATATTTTAAATTAGTAGATTTTAAAAAGCAAAGCGGGATTAGCAGAATAAAGACCACTCCAAAAAATACAATATTCTACAGCCACAAACTAAAAAGGTATTACTTTTTTTTAGCTATTATTTTTAGTTTACCTACTAGTGAAGTCAATATTCCGGAAATTTTCGTGTTAAAGGAACCACCCTTTCCCTGAGGTTTTTTTGAATAAACGTGTTAGTGGCATCACAGGGAAAAGGGATATTAAGTTTTTGTATTGTACGACCACCAGAAGCCATTTTTTTACAAAAGTAAAACAATGATGTCGGGGTGGGAAGTAATAAAAAAACTCAGGATTCCCATGTGATGCCACCAACACTATAATACAAAAAAAAAACAAAAGAACAATTCCTTTTTTGACAAAAATTTCGTATATATTGATAGCACTATACCCTAGAAAAACAATATCACATGCATTAAGTATTATTTCAGTGTCAAAAACCCAGGTTATTTAAAAATCTGTATAAGTCATCATACACATGAACATACGCCAGTTTCTATAGATATCTGCCCTCTTTTTATACATGGACTATGGAAGATAAAATTCTAAGTAGAGTAAATGCATTTAAAGAAAGATGTTATTTAAAGAAAACGATGATAGTTCAAAGATTTTTGACTGCCTGTAGCAGGTTTCCTAACGGAAACATTTTGCAAATATAACAAATTAATAACGTCTTAAAAGGCTATCGGAGTAAATTTTCAACGCTTTATTAACTGAGTACAACACAAGAGTCTGGGGAAGTGGAAGCTCCGAAATAGCAGTGGCGGCCCGTGGTGAATTATATTGGGAGCTCAATAACAAATTTAAAAATAGGCATACTTAAAATAAAAATAAATATCTTATCTTTAAATTCTCTTGAAGTTCAGGTCTACTCTTCGTTCTTTAGAATTGGAAAAATGCTGAATGACACGTTCGTTAAAATTGCACGCACATTCCTTTTATAAACGAGTTCTCGATATTTAACATTGCTAAAGCAGATAGTCTATCTTGGCCCAACTATCTCAACAAAATTTATAAGGCCTCGAAAAACCCCTGGATTTTCAGACACAGTCGTTTTATCATGGCCACGCACAGTGGATCGACCCCATGTTATAATTGGGACATTGGGCATTTTCTGAAAATGCAAATTTGGGTTTTTCTGTTTCATATTTGTTTTACACACATATTAGTGTTATATAAAAACAACATAGCAAATTCTTTGAAGCATTCTCTAGTGAAGGAGATTCGATGATATATGCAAATATTTTATATAGCACAAATTGATACAAAAATTGGGTTGGCTAAAATTCAAAAATCTGAACTTACTTATATTTTATCAACTTTTCCGCACAATATATAGGTATAAGGGTGATGATAGAATAACATCATATTAACAGGATATTTAAAACATGTATCGTAACCGTAAGATAGAGTGCAGCAACTTGTCTTTGAAAATATAGCAAACAATAAATAATTTTTGATTTTTAAAAAAATGGCCAAAAGTGTCCACGCAACTTTTGCATCTGAGGCATAAACCATACCTTGTTTTAAATGTATCCATCAAGAATAGCTGCCCCAATCTGCCCCTTTGAGATTTATTCGATTTTTTTTTTGGCTACAATCCTCTAATAAATTAAGGTTTTTAGCGCAAAAAAAGACCCTACCCTCAAATCAAGATTTAGGTTAATCGAGGTAGGCTTAGCTTACGAAGACGCGCTTTTTATCTTTTGTTTAAAATCTGACAGATCGGAAAAAGTATAATAAACTTGTTAGTAAAATTAGAACGTGGTGTGTGTTTATGAACCAAAAGTGAAATACTGAGAGTTTTTATAAATTATTACGCCTCTCTATTAAATTAATTTCTAAGCGGTAAGTAAAATGTAAGTTATTCTATAATATTAGTTATCAGCCGCCATTCGTCTTGCCAGGTGTTGGTTACCTACTCTCTATAAACAGCAATATGTTTTGCTTTATTGTGCTTCTATCAATTTTAAGCGAAATTACCTTGATACTTTCATACCAATCATTAAAATATTTAAGCCCTTAGTCTCGACTATTCGCATTTCTTTGCGGCCGTATACGTTTTGATTTCCAATGTAGTTTTATAGTTTATATTGAAAAATGCCAAACAAACGTACCTATACTCATACAAATGCCAATAGTCAAGAATAGAAAATATGTAAAACAATATGCTTCCTTATAAAATCTCTATTCAGCGATTTCGTAGCTTTCACTTTTGTTTTTCAAATGCTATTAAGTTAAGCCTATATATTAAACAAGATAGTTTTTCATAGAAACATAGAAGGTGCTTTAAAATATAAGATACAACCGATGCTAAACTGAAGATTGGTCATCATAAAATAATAGAAAGTTTAAACTTTTTATTAAAATCTTAAACACCTTTTCCCCATTTTATGGAAAAGTGACTATGCTATTTGTAGAGAGAAGGCACTTTCTAGATGAAAATTATTAACTTAAATTTACTTTAAAATTATTATTGTACTATGTTTAACGTCTGTATAATAATAATTATTATTAAACGATTTTTTACGACATTCAGACTTTTTTTAAAATTGAAAAAGAGTTGAGTACTATAAATATGGGTTCGAATCCCACCGAAGGCACTTAGCTTTTTTAATTTTAAAAAATTGACTAAATGCTGTGAAAGATTGTTTAATAATCGTTTGTTTATTAAAAAAAGTATTCATTTCTATTTATTTAAAAATATATATACGTCATTGACTTTTTTGTAAGTTTTATTTTTTTTTTCGGATTAAGCGACTGAAAATAAAAGTTGTTTAAAGCTGGCGCATAATCCCAAATAAAATGGCTGAACTAAATTCAAACGAAGAACTTTTCAATGATTTGAAGACCAACAGCATTCCTTTTGAGGATCATAAGAGATTACTGGGTGATATATTGCAAATGAGAAACGTGGACTACACCGAAGATGAAAAATACGTAATATCGAAAATATTGCGAAAGTACTGTTCAACACTATCTAGCAAATGGAAAAAATCTAATAGAACAGAAGAACGTTTTTTAATAACGCATAAATCAATCTTGGTTGGCTCGCCAATTTAATTGGCCAGGATTTATGACTGTTCACCCTAAAGAAAGGCAACTGCGTAAACCATTTGAGGACTTGTCAACATAACAAAAAATGAGAGAACTCAGGAAAGAAAATATTCAAGAGCTAAGTTTTGCTATGGCTTCAAACATGAGTCAAGGTATTCTATTATTACAAAGACAAACAGAGAAAAAATTAAAATGTTTAATAATAATAATAATGATTATAATAATAATAATAATAATAATAATAATAAACTATTTCATTAGAAAAAATACTAATACAATATTTTTTAGATAATCAAGATATCAACAAGATTTTAAAATTTTTAAAAGAAAATCCAAATCAAGTTAAAAACGTTTTGAGTTTTTGCAACGATATGGAAAAATATCATCATTTTTATTCAAGAGATGAAGCTTTAGCCCTTTTTGTTTCTTTAAACCTTTCTAAACACCAGTATATAAATCAAAGGAAAGCAGCCATTAAAAAAAATTGTCAGCTATATCCATCATATTACCAAATTCAAGTAGCTAAACAAGAATGTTATCCCTCTAAACAGACAATTATGATCACGGATCGGTTTGCCAGGATAACTTTACAAGGCTTACTGGATCATACCGTGTCCAGAATTTTAGCATTTAGCCATTGTGATCCAGGTTCAAAGCTAACTTTGTTCGGCAAATGTGGTTTTGATGGCGCTTCAGGCCAAAGCGAATATAAGCAAAAAACCGATTTTGATGACTCCAGCATATTTATGGCTGCATATGTGCCAATAAAACTAGTGCACACCGATGACAATACAAGGATAGTATGGGAGAATCCTAAGCCATCTTCAACTTTCTTTTGCAGGCCTTTAAATTTTCAATTTATTAAAGAGTCCAAGGAGGTAATTATAACTTACGCTTTGGTTGTAGCTTGCTTCTTATATTATTCTTTTATAAATATGAATATACAATGTATCAGTATGAAATCATTTATAGGTAATATCCGAATGCTGGGAGTCATTGAAAAATGAAATTTCCCTACTTGAAGAAACTCATATTTCCGGGGATATTATAACAAACCATAATATATTTACAACCATGCTTGACGGAAAAATTTGTTCCTGTTTGGCAGATACAACATCATCAATGGTGTGTTATATTTGTGGAGCCAAGCCCACAGAAATGAATCAATTGGAGGTAGGTATAAAAAAAGTAACGTATTTGTGAGTCCTATAACTACTAGAACCATTAACCACAGAAATATTTTAAAACTTTTTTAGTTAATCGAAAAAAAGACACCAAATGAAGAAAATTATAATCTGGGAATCTCCAATTTACATTCCTGGATAAGGTCGATGGAATGTTTATTGCACATATCCTATAATTTGGAATTTAAAAAGTGGTCTGCACGCAGTGTTGAAGATAAGCAACTGAAAGAAAATAAAAAGCAAGAAATTCAACAGAGGTGGGTAGTCTATGCAAAATATCCTTAGCTAGGACATTTTCCAGAATGTTCCATTAAAATAAACCTATTATTATCAAGGAATATATTTCTATAATAAAACAAATCTCCCTGGTTTTAGATTCAGAAATGAAATGGGACTAAATGTTGATTTCGTAAGACAAGGCCATGGAACATCTAACGATGGCAATACTGCCAGAAGATTTTTTCAAAATTTCGAAAAAACAGCTGAAATAACAGGGATTGATCAGAGACTGATAGAGGATATTTATATAGTACTCCAAGTCTTAGCAGCGGGAGAGGAGATTGATGCCGAAAAATTCCATACTCATGCAAAAATAACGGCAAAATTATATGTAGATCGTTATGGATGGTATCATATGCCTGCATCTCTACATAAAATTTTAGTACATGGCTCATCAATAATTAAAAATTTTCAACTTCCTATTGGCTACCTCTCAGAAGAAGCTGCAGAGGCACGAAATAAACATTTCCGTAATTATAGAGGAACAAAATCTAGAAAAAGTAATAGAATGTTTACAAACGAGGATATTCTACATAACCTTCTTCTAACCTCTGATCCATATATATCAAACCTGTGAATATCTTTAAATTTTTCCACAAAGAAGGTTAATTCTGAGTTAACCGAAAAAGCCAAATCTTTGTTATTGTAGAGACTTTTTAGTTAATTAAAAATTTTAAGCATTAGAATGTTTCCCAGTATATGATCAGTTAGATATTGTTTATGGAGAACGAGAAAATGTATAGTTATGCGATAACTTTAGTGTGAAGTGTATGACTTCTGTGTAAATGGTTCATGGATCAAAAAATTGTATTTCCCATACTTATAGACATTTTTTTAAAATAACCATAGCAAAAAAGGTAAGATTTCATATTATCCTTTGTAAGACTTAATTTTTTTTATTTGATTTTTCATATCTTTAATCATACATCAATCGTGTTTTAGTTATCCTGATTTTCTTATTATTAATATATTTTGAGATGTTCTCAATGTTAAAGGTAAATATAGTTGTCTATAATTATTTTATTTTAATTTGGTTGTTCTGGAGGCATAGTTTGGGACACTCTGTATATATTTTTGGACATTTAATTTGCAACGTTTCTATATATTAATAGTTTAATAATATAAGTTCTAACTACAGCAGTAACAGGTATGTAGTATCAAAAAGGTAAAATAACTATGTAAAAATGGTCATGATGGGTAATAAAACCACCCTGTATAACAAGTTTTTTTTTAAGTTTGTATACATTGCTGAATTGAATCTTCACGTTCTATAATTTCTAAAAAAAATATAAACAATATTTTTTAAAATCATTTTTTATACAATACCAATTTTGGCATGGTTTTTAAAGACACCCAGTAGAGTTATTAAAATCGCACATCCTTTTTAGTGATACTCAGGTCAATAAAAGCAACGTATAAAAAAAAATAGGAAAAGAAAAATCTACTAAGACCCAGAACTCCATATAATATATACCCAGTCAATGTACTTTACACCGAAATTAATTTATATGATGTCCGCCATCTTGAATTTTCGCAAAATGTCATATTTAATGACTAAATTTTAAAAGTGAAGGCGTCAGCTGCCTAGAAAGTACAAAATCATCAAAATCGAACGAGTAGAAAAAAACATATTACCAATGTCCCGCTGGTCCCTATGCTTCGATCCACTGTGCCACGTAGTGCCAGCTCGAATGTCCCACAAAATTTTACACAATTTATAATTTTGTTTAAAATATAACGAATTTTGGATACATTTTCATTAAAATCTCTAAGGGATTTTCTATAAGCTGTGTCTAGCTGAGTGCGAACATCAACACTTCCGACCGTAGCATAGTTCACCGAACATTTCATGTGATCTGCAAAAAACGTTTGTTTTTTCTTTTAAGTGTTTTAAGTATTTACCACCGGTTTTGCACTATAATGAGTCCGACGAGTCCTTAGAAAACAACAAACAAACAGACTTCACAACCACATATCCAGTTAGCTAAATCGTACATACTTTTGCGAAAGTTTCGATAAACCTCTTTATTTTTGTCTTTACTAGTTTGTCGTATACTAAGTTCTGGCAAATTACGACTACTTACCCTGAATTCGGTGATTTTCTCAAAATTAAGTTCGTTAGCATTCTTTAGTTGTTTAGTTTAATTTTTTGCACTACCGACATTTTATTTCTTCTACATTCACAACTCAAACATAGACCACCTTGAAATTGGTTATTTTTGCAAAATTAAGTTCATAAGTACTTTTTAGTTGTTTATTTTTTTTGCACTAGTCAGTACCAACATTTTATTTCCTGTATATTTCCAACTCACACATGGATCATAAAAATAAATAAATAAATATATATATATATATATATATATATATATATATATATATATATATATTACAAAAACAGTATATAAATCAATTTTCATCGATTAAAAACGTCCGAAACAATATCGAGTTAGAATATCGACCGCCCGACCTCTGAACAATTGAACTTCCGCATGCCGACGATCGAATTATGAGAAGAAACGGGCTGATGATCCAAATCGCGATTTCATATTCCATTTGCTATCACGTTCGGCTGCCGCTTGGTAGCTGTGAAATCTTCGGGTACTTTCGTCAAGCTTTAAGGTAATTAGGGCAATTCGGACTGCCCAGCCTAGCTTAGTATAGCGTATTTTACAATGCCTAAGGAACGCAACAAGACCATTCGAACCGCCGCGAGCGGCTAATAGTGTAGGCTATTTAACTTTTCCCAAGGTTCGCGTTTTCACCTAACGGTATAGGTTTTGTTAAATTTCTGTATAAAAAAAAATTCATCCTTTTATTTATTGAAAAATTGTAGATGGTATTCTGTTATAAAATTTAGGTACAATTTATTTAAACTTTTTTTCAAACACAACGAATTTTTACTAAACGACGACACGATTTTTAGGGTCAACCGCCATATTTGGTATTTGGCATAACATCTGGCTCGTTCGCTAGAATAATGTGGCTTCTCTCGGTGACCCACAAAGACCTATGATACGAAATTTGTGTGTAGCAGCAGAATGGAGAATTTAAATTCATTCCGATATCCTCTTAAAATGTAAAAAAGAAAACCCACTAAGTGAAGGAGCTACTCCCCCTATTTGTTTGGAGAAAAAAGGTTTTTTTTTAATCAATAGCTAACGTTTCGACATTTGTGTGAACTTTAGGACTAAGTTCTTTTTATTAGTTTTCTCTTCTGGAAAAAGATACAATTAGCATACAGATTTTTTTACTTAAGAGTAAGAAATGTACGAAAAATGAAAGGTGTCAGGCAAGAAAAAGAAAGGTATTAAAGAGCAAAAAATGGTTAAAAAAACGAGTTTCAAACGCAGGGCGAAACTTGGGATATGTCGGCTGTACAGGGATATCAAAATATAATATGAAAAATATAAGTGAATAATCTTTATAACTTCTTTCTTTATAAAGATGGGAGAAAATGTTAAATATGAACGTTTTCTATATTTTTATGGTTCATTCATAAATATTACCAGCGTTTTTGTCTTATTTTTTGATTCTACGAAAAGTTCTAGTCCTATAGCATACTGTATGCAGTTTGATAGTTGTTTTTGTTACATTTGTTCGGTTTGCAAAAAAAGTATCTGATTACCTCAGTTAATTTTAGTCAGATTTGGTTTTTATTACATAGTTAATAGTATTTAGAATCAATAAGTGATTATAACCAATAACAAATTACAAGAACATGAACAGATGAAATCTTGACATTACCAAATAAAATAATATTTTCTTTCTGTTCTCTCAAATCACCCCAAAGAAATGCATCTAGAGATGTGAGGTCTGGCCTATTTGAAGACCAATGTCCCGATCCATTCGTTATACTGATGGATTGATATCCTCACATATATTATGGGAGGGGCTTCGTCCAGTTGCCACATAACACGTCTAGGCTGTTCAAGAAGCAATTCTTCGATTTCATTTTCTAAAAAAAATGACTGTATCCAACTGTAGACCCAGCGAGTTAAAGAAAATGTAATGCATGTAGTAATAGTTCACTTTTTGTAGATGCCAAAAAGCTTGGTCGCCGCGTGTTAAAACATACTTTCTTTTTACTATTCGGTCGCTATATCCCAGGAACAGTTTTAGATAAATTTCTGAAATTTGGTACCTTTAGAATACATTTGAAGCTTTCAGACGGTATCAAACAGATTTTAGTATTATCGGTTTTTCGTCTATTAATAAAAAAAATCGGATATTCAGAGCGTCTTTTGATACATGATAACTGTCGAAAAAACTTAAATATTAACTTAAAATTACTTCTGACAGCGGTAATAACTATGTTTTATCTAAGGCAACTGGATACTTTTAAGATTTTTAAGAATTTGAAAATGATAGTTTATGTACATTTTTTTCAATTAGACTATACAGGTCTGCGACAAAAAAGCCGTTTGGCTATTTTCAACTGATTTTCATGTATTTTGTTGTGATAAACACGAAAAAGAAAAATACTAAAAAAATCCTAGACATCAAGATATTTAGCAAAATGCAAAATTCGTATAGTAATGAGGGCATTTTTATATTTTTTTCATATTTGTATATCTTAAAGGTTTAAATCAACTTTATGGTGAGAATTACTAGGAATTACTTCTTATTATGGTATCAAATGTATACAAGCCAATTCCACGTCAGGCACTTCCAGTTTGACCAAATGCAAAAATTATAAACAACATGCTACCTGAACGTGCGGGTCTGTGCCAGGTAGTATGAAGCCAGCATCAAAATCTGTTAGCTCGTCGCTCGTAATTGTTTCACCAGTATTTCTCAAATAAAGGGCTATGTCTCCATGGAAGTGTGTCACACTTTATGTTACAGTTGTGGTGAATATACAGTTTTAAAGAAACAACTGAATATCACTTTGTACAAACAGAAAATTTCGCATACTTCGGCTTAAAATCTGAGCATTATACTTAAAGTTTGAACACCTCATAAAGTGTGTAAACGTTGTGTTGAAGAACTTCGAAATTGGTTCAAGGGTAAAAAAAAAGTTTTCGGTTATGGGACTCCTTTGGTATGGCGCGAGCAAAAGAACCACAGTGACGATTGTTATTTTTGTTTGTGCAATGTGAAAGGATATAATTCAAAATCGAAGCATTGCATTTCATACTCCACTCTTCAGTCAGCCATTCGTCCTATCCCCTATGGCAAAGAAATAAATCCGAGTGCCCAAAGCTCCTGCTACCTTGCAAGATCCAAGTTCCGATGAAGAAATACTTGAACAAGATGACGAGACAAGTTCTAACTTTGAAGATGATTCAGGTCCAAAATTGTTTTCTAGTGGGAGATGAATGTTTTGGTGAGAAATATAAATCTTCCCAAAGATGCTGCCTAGTTACTTGTATCGAGGCTTAAAAGCACTAATTTATTGTTACCAGTGGTGTCTTCTTCATGGTTCCGATATCGCGAGAAGGAGTTCGTTTCGCATTTTTTGCACGTGGACCAGTTGGTTTACTGCACTAATGTTGAAGGTTTGATGAAAAAATTTAAAATCCAATATGATTCTTTACAATGGCGTCTTTTTATAGATTCGCGAGTTATTAACGATGAGGAGTGAATTAGAGTCCCTCAAAGTTGGGTTCTTGAGAATTGACCAAAAGGCAAAACAGTTATTCCTTGTAAATGGGTTTACAAAATAAAAAGAACCCTAGTTGGTTCAATAGAAAAGTATAAAGCCAGATTGGTGATAAAAGGCTATTCACAGAGAAAGGGCATTGATTATGACCAAATTTTTAGCCCTGTCGCAAAACCTGGTACTATAAGGGCACTTTTAAGTATTGCTGCAGTGAGGAAATGAAGTTAACTCAATTTGATGTATGCACAGCTTTCTTATATTTTGAATTAAACGAAGAGGTGTTCATGACACAACCAACAGATTATATGAATATGATTCAAATCGAGTTTGTGAAGCTGATCATGGTGAATGTACATGCCGCGCCGTTCAACTTCAGAGGTTGTTTGTCTCTATGCTGGGGGAGCAATTTCTTGGCTTCGCCAAAGACAATCTTCAGTGGCTATTTCTACAACTGTCGCAGAAATAGCTGCAAAACAGTTAGTATCGTTGAAATGACTTTACCAGGAAATAATTGGACTAAAAAGCATTCCTATGCTACATATTGATAATGAAACTGTTATCAAACTAGCTCAGAATCCCGAGTTTCACAGATGCACCTAGCATATCAGATTAAGACATTTTTTTTCGTACGTGAATTGGTTATGGAGGAGATTGAGGTTAAAAAAATTCAATACAAATAAATCTAGGACATCTTGAAGAATCTAAAAATGCGATGAAAACATTATCATTCAATTTAAAATAAGCGAGAAAATCGATCTTTTATACTAAAATCTTTTTTTATTCGATGTTCAGCTGTTTCGCTGATAAATTTATAAATGATCCATAGAAATTCACAAAATTTTCATTTAACATTTTTTCCATCTTTATAAAGATAAAGTTATAAGGACTGTTCACTTTTATTTGGATAATGCTGTGCATTAGATAAAATCATTAATTCAATCCAAAAACATGCTAGAACAAACTATGTCAATTTGTAACTACGCCACACCGATGCGATCCTACCTGTTTTCTAGATAATCGCGTAGTTCTGCTACCTTGGATAACGATATCGCTTGCGGTGATATCCATTCGTTGTTCCCAGCCACTGGAGGGATCCCGTTCCTGCTGCTCTATGCTGGTCTGCAGGTGAGCGATGCAGGGAGCAGAGTCCATGTATATGAAGCACAGATTCACTTTGTGGCAGGAGATTTTACCGCGATCGTCCAGGGCTAGAGCTATTTTGTGACGCAATAGTTGTTTGTTTACGTGAGCGAGACATCTAAAAAAACATTCCTGTGTTTTAAAAGGATAATAATCAACAATAAAAATTTTTATATAAAAAAATAATAAATCCGACTATAAAAAAATGCACTAAAAAGTGAAAAATAATATTTTGTTTCATCTGGAAAATTTTCCTAGTTTAAGTCGGAGCCAAATTTATTTTAATTAATTAACAATAAAAATATATTTATGTACTGAGTGATTTGATGTCTAATACCACCCTTATAATGTCTTTATTAGCTTGGCGCCGACTTCACAGAGTCAAATTTTTCAGATGAACAGGGGGTTATATAAGACCCTGTAATTTTTTTTCTTTCTCTCTGTGCAACCAAAATAATCTACAGCAGCTATTAAAAAACAGTTTCTAGCGATTTTGATATTTTTTTCTTCATTTCCGACATATGTGGTTCTTTTGAAAAATTGATTTAAAATAATCTGCTGAAGAAAGCCCACTTGTGGTAATCAACGGTACATCTATCAGATTATACACAAGGTTTATACCCTTAAATTTTCCAATATGAATATTGTATACAGGGTTCACCAAAAACTAAGTGGACGTTAAATAATGGTTTGTTGGGTTAGGTTTTTTCTATCAATCTTGAATTCGATGTTGCTTCTAATGCCAGTTTTAGTCATAATGGACATTTTTACCGAAACAGTTTTTTTTACATTTGAAATTTGTTCTAGTCCTTTCAGATATTGCCTTTAAAAGGGAACTGTACGCAGTATTATGGATCATTTGTAAGTCTTACGCCACTGCAATACTGTGTTATAGTTGTAAGAGATATTTATTAGCTTCAATGTGATATAATTAGGGAAATATGTGTAGTTGGGCGCTAAATTCGAATTTTTATAAAAAAATCAAATCTAGACTTGTAAAATAGAAGTACATTTGTCCATTTTTTGACCACTTTTTGACGCAAATGCAGTCGCATATAATATACATATAATAATACAGTTTGACATGTTATTTTTGTTAATACAGACTTACTTAAACTGTTGCCATAAGTGAGCTTTGTTCAGCAGACCATTTTTAAAAAAATCAATTTTTCTAAAAAACCCTGTATGTCGGAAAGGAAGAAAAAATCTCAAAACCGCTGGAAGTTGTTTTTTTGTACCTAGCTCTAGATTATTTTGGTTGCACAAAAAGAATAAGAAAACTTCCACAGTAAGAGTTCTGGTCGAATACACTTTTCAAAAAATGACAAGCTCTTATATAACATCCCCTATAAGACGGTTGCGATGGAGTCCATAGGCTGTCCCTATCGGGCTGCATACTCTTGGAATTGGCCAAACAAAGGCCGAAAACCGTAACTCAAAATCGTCATCTGTATTGAAAATATTTCATTTTCAATTTCCAGTAAAAATGTCCTTGGTGCACTTCGAAGTTCCAGCAGCGTACAAAAAAATATATATATAGGATCGAATTGATTTCTCCATTCTTGAAGTTCGGATAAATACTGTATATTTGCTTAAATACATATCAAGACAACGGTATTCAATAAGATTGCAAGATTTGAATTGCATGCCATTTTGGTTGTCATAATCACACAAGATTATTACATGATAGGTCGATATATGACAAATGGGGGTTGGTAAACATGGAGCGTTATACGATAGAACGAGTCCTGATGGTTAAAAATTATTATCAAAATGATGAGAGTTTAATGCCGCAATTCGTAAAGTGCGTCCAATTTTCGATCGAGATAATATTCCTAATTCATCTACTGTGAAAAGAATAATCGAAAAATCACTGAACTGGTTCGGTTAGTGATGTAAAAGTTACGGCACCAGCTCATAGAGGTCATTTAGAACAAAATATCACGGCAGTTCGTGAAAGTGTGCCTGGTTATCCAGGGACGTCCATTCTTCATCGTGTAAAAGAATTGGACCATACAACATCTACTCTTCAGCGTATAATCAGAAAAGATTTACATCTCCAATTGTCCAATTGACTCAACAATTTCTTCCAACAGAACAGCACAGAGTTTACCAATTGGATCCTTGAACAAGAAGTACATGCCGATTTTGCGAATAAAATCATTTTCAGTTATGAGGCCATTTTCACCTCGATGGGTTCGTTAACAGGCAAAACTGTCGCATTTGGGGGAGCTCAGAAAATCCACGACTAATTCATGAGTCCAATGCATCCACAACGTGTCACTGTTTGGTGTGAACTGTGTATTATGGTTTGGAGGAATTATTGTGCCGATTTTCTTGGAGGACGAGCAAGGTAATACAGTAACGTTGTTTGTGCCTCAGTTGGATGATATTGTTGTCGACGATAAGTCGTTTTAGCAGAGCAGCGCCACTTGCCATACCGCCCGCGAAACATTGTCGGTCTTTTTCTAAACGCGTCATCTCCTGGTTTGGTGACCAGAATCATTTTAAATCACAGGTTTATGCCAACAAGCCCGCCACCACAGAAGCATTGAAGGGCGAAATTATTGAAATTTTTGCCAAAAGAGTACGCATGTGTCAGCAAAGGCGTGGATGCCATTTACTAGATGTCTTGTTCCATATATAATTCCCAACTGTCTACTTTATAACTCAATAAATATTTCATTTCAGTGTTTTGTTACAGAAAACCATGTTTTATTGAACCTTTGAATCTTGCACTCTTATTGAAACGTCCTTTATTGCTTTTTTATTAAAAATTGGACAATTTTGACCAATTTGACCTAAAACAATGTTAAGGTTCTTCACATATGATTTTGAATTATCTACTTTCAAAGTGGATTTTTTTTTAGAAATCACAGTCTAAAAAGTTTCTAAGTAAGTTTCCTAATGGGAAGTGACATGATAAACAACGTGATTCCAATATAGCCACCTTACAATTTTAATATGGCAGTTTATTGTTGTTATGGTAATTTCTATAATAATGACTTAGTATAACGTAGAATTTACTTATCTTTTAAACCATATCAGGTTTCCAAAATTTTGAGCCTAAACGAAAAATTAAAATTTGCAATTAAATTCAGGGTATTCCAATAAAAACAAATTAACTTTAATATGCCTAGATTTTTAAACCCTTTATACTCTATACTACAACTTACACGTAAAAAAACTATTGAGTGTATGGGATAATGGGATACCCTGTATATTTTGATGCATTTAAAATTGAAAATTTTGATATCTGTGAAGACAGGCCTTACTTCTTAGTTTCAAAAACCGTAGGAAATATCCAAAACTGCTCTTATTGTGGACACTAGTGAATTTATACATAAGAAAGTTTTAATTTGACATGCAGGTTATTCGAACAAATTATTCATTTCCTAACCTAAAATAAATGGATAAAAACAATTGTTTGCTTACTATAAATAAAAATTAACTAGATTTTTCTCTCAGGTTTGTGTGTGTAAATTAATAATAATTAGATATGTAAATCGGAAATAGATCAAAATCATCTGTCGGTCACAATGATCATTTTGTAATGTTCCATTTACACTGGGTCATTTTGATTTTCTTTATATTTGCGGAGGTACTATACACCATTCCTAATTTGTTTAAAGAATTTTTTTTGTTTGTGATTCTTTAGGCAAATTCATATAGTTTGTGTTAAGTATCGTAGTTTTTCATATTCTGATATGAATCCAAATAAATGTTATGATTTTGCAACAAAATATATGCCTCTGTGCAAGTTTATATCGGCATAACAATAGGTCTCTGATATTATAGTGTTAAATTTTACATTAATAAGTCGCTGTAAACTTTGTTTTAAATTATTATGATAATGAAAATAAATAATCACGTTGAATATAAATTTATTTTTTAGAAATTAAATGTAAGGTTCTGTTTAATAAAGGCATCTGATTTTAGCACAACTCTGCTTGTCTATGAGTCTCTCTGTAATGACCAAAGTTATTGACATGTCATATGTCACTTTCAAAAATGATATATGTTATTTTACATATCTAATAACAATATGTTTTTTATGTTGTTTATACGTATCTATTTTAGTTTACTCTTACCTTTCTAAATTCCGTTGTAACTTAAACTTAATGTACATCGACAGGAATATAGCTGCGGCGTTAAGTACTAACCACCCAATGCCCAAACCAAAGAGAGTAAGCCCATTGGTACCCGAAAAAAGTAGGCTTATCAGTACTATAAACGCCAAGGTAATCCAGATCACGAGTACTCGTTTGTAGCACACGTTGTACATGGTAAATCTGACATCATTAACGAGGAGTTCCATAGCCTGCACGTATTCTTCTACTGTGAGCTGTAAACAAATATGTGTAATAAAATACAACTGTAATACGAAAAAAGCAAGATATTGCCAAAAAAGGGTAAAATTTCAGTTAAGTAACACACAGCTTCCATTTATAAAATGTGCCAGGTTTTAGTCGAGTATGACATGATTTCCTGATTTATAACCTAACCTCTTTTTTTAATGCCTGCAATGATAGTAAGTAGACAATTACCCATATCAACATACACAGTAGCTCTTACAACGAATAAAGACGGACAAGCCAATACGGCTTGTCCCTGATGATTCAAGATAAGTATGACTGGCTAAGAGGAGTAGTTAATTTTGAAGACGAAACGCTAGTGTACTATACCAATGAGTGGCGAATAGCTGAAGTGCAGTCTTCAGGCGCACGAGTTTTTGTAGAGAAGTTTAACTGTAAGAAAAACTTCCCTCTTAGGAGGCATACCACGGGTTTCTAGGCACAAAATATATGCCATTACGATCGCAAACATGGAGAAAGTTTAAGGTGGTGAAGAGGAAGAACTAGTCATTAGCTTAGACAGGCAACCAGCCTTCAAGAAGCTGAATTCATCTGGGGCGAGCACAGTCTTGGTTCAAAACTGCTGGAAAGGCTGCAAGGACAAAAAAAGTAAAACTGGTTTGGGGCCCTAGTCATTGCAGAATAGAGGGCAATTAGACGGCGGACGACTAGCTAAGTTCGGAGCCAATTTGTCATCCATTGGACAGAGTCAGATCCAGCAATAACAAGGCACCAAATCAAGATTGGGCCTATTAGACCTTAAGTGGCGATGTTATAATAAAAGAAAGGCATATTAAGGATTTTGTCGCGGGACTTGATAAATCTAAAAGGACCTGGCTCGCAAGGAAGAAACATGATATTATCTCCGTCATAGGAGTGCTCAAAGGTTCCTGTCGATTGAGGAGACACCTAGTCCTGTTAGACATAGAGGAAGACTCGACCTGCACTGTATGTGCACTCCGCTACATTATCTGTACAGGTATGAATGTAGGGCTAGACTGTGGCAAGGTCTTTTTGGCGCTGCGACCTTGCAGACGGACGAAGTTAAGGATCTTCTTTGACAGAATATTTAGAGCTACCTGAACAGGGATGTCATATTTAAAGTAGTCCGATAGTTGGATGGAGGAAGCTCTAAGGGCCAACCAGTACTACTACTAAAGCTAAATGTTTCTTTGTAATAACGATCTTTTGTATAAAATAACGGAAGAAATTATAAGATACGTAACTTCTGTTTTTTTGTGTCGTCTCCCGATTTATTACAGAATTTGCCGAAATATTTGGCAAAAGAAGGGAAAAAAACAGTGAAATTCAGTCACAGTAAGCTTAACCGAAATTTTACCCACATCATGTAAAGTTACATACAGGGTGTCCCTATGTTCCCACCCTAAGTAACTCAAGGGTGGTTTCGGGGTTTAACCAGAGGCACTTTTATTTAAGCTAAATTGATAGAAATAATATAAAGCAAGGACTTTTTTTCGGAGCGAGTTTTATCTACATATATATACGCCACTGGAGTAACTTATCTTTAGTAAATAATAAATAATATTGAAATTAAGCAAGACACCTCAATTATATTATGGAGGGGGATACGTATCTAGTATTCCCCTAGCGACGGCAAGGTCAACCCCTAACATAATAAATGGAAAGGGGGGTTGGGTAGCACCTCATTTTAAAGCTCATTTAATTATTTATTGCCTTTTCGAAGATACTGACTTGCTTTATGCCGATAAGTAGTTTTCAAAATATTTTGTTCCAAAAGTAAAAAAGAATTCATTAAAACAATGTAGTAAAAAATATTGTACCGCAGGTTGTTAGTAATAATCTCAATTTGGCATTTACCCACTTACCTTTTAGCCACATTTGCATTTTAGGGACATACTTCTGAAAGGCAATGGTGGTAGGTATAATTTATTTAATGAATAGTTGGAATGGTGTCAATTTTGCTCTAAACAAAAGATAAAGTGTGGTTTTAAATGTTTCCCTAACGTACCGAAATACTTCTACTGGGAGTAATCTACATTCTGCTGTTATTCGCCTTTTAAATTCATAAATAGAATCAGGCTTTGTCTGGTACAGAACAGATTTAAGATGTTCCTAAAGAAAAAAATCGAGTGGATTTAAATCCGGTAATCTTGCTGGCCACCCATTGTTCCCCTTCTGTCAATCCATTTGTTGGGAAATCTGTCATTCAGCCATTGTCGCAGTGGAAGGAAATAATGCGGTGGAGCCCCATCTTGTCGAAAATGTATATTTTCTTGCAAAATAAAATTACCGACATTATCTTTTGGATATCTAGCTCGTTAATTATTAAAGAATCGATCGCCTCTTTAAGCACATTGAAGTATAGGTCACCAGTTAAATTTTTCTGTACGGATAAGGGCCCAATTATGGCGTTTCCTAAGATTCCCACCCAAACATTAATAATTTCTTAAGCGGTCATTTTGCTTTGCTATATTGGATTTATACAAAAATATTACAAGTTGATTCCTTGACTTTTGTGCAAAATTTGATTTCATTTAAATCGGAGGATAATTTGTTGTATTATTGATTTTTACCAAAATAATATCAGGCCATCCCCATATAACCCTTAATTTTTTACTAAAATTTGAAGTCAATCCAGTAAGCATTTTTTGGCACCGCCGCGAACTGACATACAGACCAACAGACAGAAAAAGGGAATTGAGAAAACATTTTTTTTGGCATCTAGGGACGCTAAAACGTCTAACCTAACCTGCAATTGTGTTTAAGATTACAAACATTTTATTTGGCCGCCATTTTATTCCACTATCTTGAATTCGTACCACAATTTTACCAGTCCATCTCTGTACCACACTTGATTCTTACACAAAATCTGAAATCAATCTATTAAGTAATTTTTTCTGACTGAATTTTTAAATATTTTATTAAGCAGCCATTTTGTTTTCCCTTCTTGGATTCGTACCAAAATTAACACTAGTTAATTCCTACTCAAGACTTGACTTTTGGGCAAAATTTGAGTTAAATTAGAGAAGTAGTTTTTTTATTATTTAACATTTGACTAGGCCAACATTTTTTTTTGTCATATTGGATTTTTATGAAAATGTTAATATTTTATTAATATTTTAACATATCTGGCTAAATCGTATCCTTTCTTTTGGGCAAAATTTGAGATAAATTAGATAAGTAGTTTTTTATTATTTAACATTTGACTAGGCCGCCATTTTTTGGTCATATTGGATTCTTATCAAAATGTTACCAGGTCATTCCCATATGACTCAATCGGCTATGCCGCAAACAAACAGACCGACAGATAGCTAGATCGACGGAAGTGAGGAAACATATTTTCCGGCATCTAGAGACTCCGAAACGTTAAAATCTGAAAACAATTCGAAGGGCGATTTTTTCATGATTAAAATACTTCCCTTTTTCGAGGGAAGTCATGTGTTATGTCATTTTGCAATAGTACAAGTTTATCCCTATATTAAATTTAGTTTTTCTGCAACATTCAAAATCAAATGAATAAGTTTTTTAAAAAAGTGTTTTAGTCGCCATCTTGAATTGGTACCACAATTTTACCAGTTTATCCTATATCACACTTTATGCTTGCACGAAATATAAAATTAATATAATTCATAGTTTTTTCAGGCTCATGTTTTAAATATTTTATTAGAACGCGATTTTGCTATATTATATTGATACCAAAATGTTACCAGTTTATTTTTAGGTAACAAAGCATATTGAATTTTTACCAAAATATTACCTGGTTATCCCCATATGACCCTTAATTTTTGACTACAATTTGAAGTTAATCTGACTAGTAGTTTTTAAGCTAAGCTATTCATTTTTTTAATATTTCACTAGGCCGCCATTTTGTTTAGCCACATTGTATTTTTCCCAAAATGTAACCAAGTTATCCCTGTATGACCCTTAATTTTTTGCCAAAATTTAAGTCAATCGGGTAAGTAGTTTTTGCCGCGAACAGACAGAGCGATAGACAGACGGAATCAAGAAATCACGTTTTTCGGCATCTAGGTACCCTGAAACGTAAAGATCCGAAAAAAATCTCGGATTGACTGAAATACTTCCTTTTTACGAGGGAAGTAAAAACATTAACATTTCAACATATTTGGCTAAATCGTATTATTTTCTTCTTCTTCCTCTATGACTCACTCGTTACCGGTCACCCTGTAGATGTGCGTTTTGCATAATTATCTAACCAGCAAGTCGTCTCATCATAGATTTCTAAAACACACGCGAATTTGCGTTCCTAACAAATAAACCGCATTATAAATCTTACTGCTTTGCATTAAAAGGTAAACTATATTTTATTTCTGAGGTGTTTGTCAACATCATTATTATGTTAGTCACGAGGTTTAATTGTTTTCAATTACGGTATGCATTATTAGTAATTTATAAAGCATTTGAAGATAACGATATGATTTCCTTTACAGACACGTAGTTATTTTAAGAAGCGTCTATAAAAAATGTATATTTTTTAAACGTGGTCATGAAAAAAAAATGCTTGGCTTAAATATTTTTTCTCTCCGAATTTGTATAAGCCGATCATCCGCTTATGCCACGTCTGACAAATTTTATCCTAGTGCAAAAAAAAAACGATTGTTCGTTTTCGTTTAAAATTCACAGACAATGGTTCATGTTCATTACGAATGAAAAATTTTCTTCAGTTCTTATCATCGCATTGTGTCTGCAACAATCTTTAAATCAAAGCTTAGGAGATAAAGATGAAAATGTAATCAATTACTGATTACAATAATTACTACTAGGTTTATTAGAATTATCCTCGTGACACTGTTTTTTGCCAAGGAAAGTGGAAAACACATTTACAGAATAATCCAAAGGAGAGCAAAAATTGTTTATATCTCCATCGTTGTAAGACATAGAAAATATATTAAATATACAGGGTGTTAGTAAATAAGTGCGACATTCTGCATGAAAAAACATGACAGTTTGCTACATAACCGTATGTCCGCAAATGATTCCCTTTCCGAGATACGAGGACTTAAAGTTTTTGTTGAAATCTGACGATTTATTTATTGCTCTAAAACCAGTCGAGATATGCCAATGAAATTTGGTGGGTTTTAAGAGGTAGTTATTGCGCATTTTTTGACATGTAATCAAGAATTTTATATTCATTATTGGCGCGCATACGGGTAATGATCTCAATTTTTTTAAAGAAAAAAAATGGTACGCCATTTTAAATTAAAAATAATTGTTGAATCCCTCGTTCAATTTGTGACAAAAAAATCTCTCTAGTCTTTTTTTTCGTATGGGGCGCGGTTTTTATGCAAAAAATAAAACGTCTTAACGCGTATCTTTCATTTCTTTAATACATTATCTAGTAGGCTACTGCCAACATTTATCTGTTAAATAGGAATATTTTAACGAAATGTCAAAATAGTGTTCCTTAATTCTGAAGCTTTTTAGTATGCAATAACATTATTGTTAATACGTAATAATTTTTTCTTTTATCGAAAAGAATGGAACATTTTGCAAATGTGGAATTGTCAGATATGCATTTTGTTTATGGTCGAAGTAATGGGAATGGTCGGCAAGCTCGACGTATGCTGAGTTGTATCCAAGACGAAGGGTACCCCATCACACAATATTTGCTCGTCTTCACTAACGTCTGCGCGAAAATGGTACATTTAAGCAACAAACGGCAGGCGCCCTCAAGAAGTACGAACTGTGCAACTAGAAGAGGCAGTTCTCGAGTTAATTGCGGAGTCATTTGAAACAAGTACTCGAAAAATTGCCAACATATTGAATGTAAGCAGCTTCACTGTATTTCAAATTCTTAAAGAACAGCAATTGTATCCGTTTCATATGCAACGTGTGCAAGCTCTACTACCTAGAGACTTTTTTTCCGCGTCTATTTTTTTGCCAATGGATTCTTCATCAAATCGCTTAAATTCCAAATTTTTTAAATGGCGTTTTCTTTAATGACGAGGCTACTTTTGGACGACAGTGTATACGAAATTTCCTTAACAATCACTTATGGGAAGAGGAAAATCCACATGGAATCCTTGAAGCTTATTTTCAGCATTAGTTTTCAATAAATGTATGGCTTGGGATAATTGATGATCATTTAATCGGTCTATATTTCCTCCCACAATGACTAACAGGCGAATCTTACCTTAATTTCCTACAGGAAGAGTTAAATATTCTTCTTGAAAAAATTCCTCTACAACTGAGACAACACTCATGGTTTATGCACGATGGTACATTTTAGCATTAATGTACGTAATCACTTAGATACAGTATATCCAAATGAGGTACGGAAAATTGGCCTGCTCAATGACCGGATTTAAATCCTCTAGGTTTTTGCATTTGGGATTTTCTTAAGTCATTAGTTTATTCCACTCGCGTCGAAAATGTTGATGACCTGAGGAACCGAATTATAGCCGGCTGTGAAACAATAAGAAATACATCAGGAATATTTGCGCGAATACGACAATCATTGAGTCTGAGGGAGGTCATTTTCTTTAATTCAATATTTTGAACCGTTTAGACGTTAGTTAGCAAAATGCTAAGGGTCTACACATTTAAGATTTCATGTTATCACACGCTATATACCAATAAAAAACAAAGTCCTGTTTTTTTGACCTCTCCATGCCCAGTCCAAATTCTTGGACACAGGAACATAAAATCTGAGGATATGTTGCCTATGGAGTGTAGGTGCTCTAAAAGGTAATTTTTCGAAATTCAAGCCTAAAATATTTCCATCACATTAAATTAATAATAATAATAACAATCTAACGGAGAACACAGACCCTTACTACCATTATACAACAACATCTCCATACGAAGCCTATCTCCATACGAAGCCTACAAGTTCTACTGGGACATTGACATCCACACAGATAAAACAATGCCCACAAACAGACCCGATATCACCTCTCAATCCAAAAAAGAAAAGATTACTTTATTTAATTGACATGGCTAGCCTCAACAATGAGAACATCCAAGCGAAATACAGTGAGATCGCCAAATATACCGACTTGGTAATGGAAATAAAAAGGCTGTGGAAACCGGAAAGAGTCATCATTGTTTCTCACGTCATATCAGTAATAACAGGCCTCACCCTAATTAGGACTTAATACAGATATTCAGAGGAACATCCAGAAAATAAAAATTTTCAGGGAGGTAATTTATTTTCCTAGCACTACCCTGTACAAATAGAAACAAATGTCTTTAAATACAAAATAATAAAATACATGTTTACAGACGTGTTTCATTGATCCTAAGCAGGCTAAATGCTTTTTTTCATTTTCGGTCGGTTTCATCCTGCTAGGGCCACCCTGTATAGTTGAAAAATACCTTGGTGTATACAAAAAATACAATATATTTTTCGTGTATCACTATTTTCTAAACAAAAAAAGCTTCTGAAATGCATTTTTATATTTTCAGGCGGATGTTTAATCCACCTAGTACTACCCTGTATTGTTATATAGAAAACAATAAAAGAAGTTTTACATGTTTTACCGTTTTCCGAATAAATTTTCTATTATCCGGGGGGACTGCTTCATTCATTTAGAGCTACCCTGTATACTGGACAAAAATTATTTTGTTTACAAAAAAATAACATACATTTGGCGTGTTTCACCGTTTTTTTAAAATATATTATCGAACAAAACACCAAGTATCTACCGCAGCCATGTCAAAACTCAAAGTCACTGGTGGGCCAAAAGCATGAAGACCATCGACTAGGTGGGCCGCAAAATCTTTTCTTAAAGCAGACAAACTACTGAAAATCTTGAGAAAAAGTACTATTATAGGACAAGTCTGTTTATTAAATTTTTAATAAAAAGGACATTACAAAAAACTACAAACATTAAATTCTTTTGCCAGATATTTGACATTTTTTGTCTTTAATTAAGTTGTCTATTTGTGGCGCGAATTTATGGGTGGAAATAACTTTTAAAACTGCGTCCAAGTGTGCATCCGTCAATCGCGATCTTGCGGGAGATTTGTTTCCTTTCATCAAAGAAAATAGTTGTTCACACTTATAGGTACTTCCAAACATTGATAAGATGTTACAGGCAAATTCTCATTTCTTGGTATTGAACAGGCAAGTACTTATAAAATTCGAATGTACCAACACTATCAAATTTTTGTTTTAAATGGGTCTGACACTGAATCTCAATTACTTCCATTTGCAAGTGAGGGGGAACTTTATCAATATCGATAGTGAAAAGACCAGTAAATAGAGAAAAATTGTTTTCTTGGGTCTTAAACTCCTGTAAACGCTTCTCAAATTCTGCCAGAAGGCTTCTCATTTTCTCTGAATATATTTTGTATGATATTCGGACACTGTGCTTTCCTGATATGCCTTACAAGTCAGAAAATGTGACAGATTATCCTCTGTGTTTTTCCTACATATCATCTTACACTTGAAAGCTTTCACATAATCATGTATATCTGTAATAACTTGATGGGGTCCTTGCAATTTCGTATTCAAGTATGACAAGTGTTTTGTGATATCTACCAAAAATGAAAGATCTTGTAAAAAAGGTACATCGCATAATAAGCTGACATCTTCTCCTTTTGTTTTCATGAAAACGCGTATTTCTTCTTTGAGTTTCCAAAACCGGTCGAGTACCATAGAACACTAAAGCCATCGCACCTCTGCATAATATGGTAACCCAGTGTACTTACTTTCTAAATCACGTAAAAATGCAGAAAACTGTCGCTGATTAAGGGCGCCTCGTGACCTTATGAAGTTTATAATTTTTTTCATTGACGCGTTCTAACTTGATCACTTTTGAGCATAAAACTTCTTGGTGGATTATACAATAAATATGATGAAAATCTGGTTTGTCACTGCCCGTTTCTCTGATCTTCGTCTGTTATATTTTAACGAAGCTATTTAGTCATTGAAGGAGCTCCGTCTATTGCAACGGAATACAGTTTTGACAAATCTAAATTGTACTTTTGCAGAAGTCCATAAACAGCATTGAAAATATCCTTCCCAGTTGTTGTATCATGCCATTTCCAGTGATACTCTACTGCAGTTCAAAGTCCTACATCTGAATACTCAAAGCATGAACAATAAGCATCTTGAACTAGAAGTACTTCTCTCTACAGTTGAGCCAGACATGTTTTGTGCTTCAGAGCATTGGCTACAGGGAGATGAAATAGAACATTGTCATTTTTCTCAGTATAAGCTTAACAGTTACTCTGCAAGATTGAAGTATAGAGGTGGGGGAACTGCCATATATTCTAAAAATAATCTTAATTTCTCAAATATCACAACAAATTGTTCTCCCATTGAGAAGGATTTTGAATTCTGTGTGTCAGAAATAAAACATAACTCAAATTGCTATATTTTCATATGCATTTATAGAGCACCTGGAGGTGATATCAATCTATTTCTCTCGAATGTATCGGAATTACTGGATGAGCTATACACTCCAAACAAATATATCATTATAAGTGGCGACTTTAATATTAATTTCGCTGTTATCAGTGAGTCTACCTGTTTATTATTGCAGCTATTTTCAAGCTATGGCCTTAAGCCCCATGTCGAGGGTATGACTAGGGTAAGTTCTGTTTCTAGTTCCCAAATTGATAATATATTTAGCAACCTCATAGACGAACACATACTTGATTGCACTGTAAATATTACTAATATATCTGACCATTATGGTCAAGTTCTCAATTTTATAATATCTAAGCAGGAAACAAGGTTAACCTATATTAAGAAACGATTTTTTACCCACTCAAATATTAACAGATTTATAAGCTCAGATCTGAAGACTGGACTGAAGTCCAAGCTATTGAAGGGTTCAATGAAAAATACACAACATTTTTCAACATATTCTTTTATTACTTTGACTTATCCTTTCCAATTTCATCCTCACGAATAAAAAATCACTCAGATACCTGGCTAAATACCGAAATTAAAAATTATTCTTCTTATATTAAAAGTCTATATGTCTGGTTTAAACAAACAAATAATGAAATTATCTATAAGCAGTACAAAGCAGAGAGAAAACAGTATAGACGGTTCCTAACAGACTTCAGAAAAAGTAATAATGATAATTAGATTTGTAACTCGAGTAACAAAGTAAAAACTGCGTGGAGTATTTTCAATACCGAATCTAATAAAAAAAGGTCAAAAATGGATATCTCGTTACAATTGCAAACTGATGAGATTACTGAAGATGCAGTAGTCATTGCAGAGTTATTCAGCAAACAGTTTAACTTTTTACCTATCCCAACTTACGATACAGATACTAAGCACCAAAGTAATATACCTACAATTTTTCTTGCACCTGTTGATGAGAGGGAAGTACTCAAAATTATGATGGATTTACCAAATAAGTTCTCCGCAGGACTTGATGAGGTACCCGTTTGCATTCTTAAGTCAGTGGGTAACTGGGTGTGTTCTCCACTTGCTAACCTAATAAATGAATGTTTCTACACGGGGATATTCCCAAACGAACTTAGAAAAGCCAAACTGGTTCCTGTTTCTAAGAAGGGTGATCACCATAACGTTGGCAACTACAGGCCGGTGTCACTGCTGTCGGCAGTGTCGAAGGTTTTTGAAATAGCCATTTACACAAGAATAATGAACTTTTTAAATTTCCATAATATCCTAAATCCAAATCAATTTGGTTTCAGGCCTAACATGTCCACGGAATTGGCAATTTTCAAAACAATTTCATATATAATGGAGAAAATAGATAAGGGTGAGCAGGTGGCAGGGCTATATTTTGATCTTTCAAAGGCCTTCGATACCATCAACCACCAGTTAATGATTTCAAAACTGGAAGGGTATGGGATTAGGGGTGTTTGTGCTGCTTTGCTAAAATCGTATCTTACCGAGAGGTATCAATCTGTGTGCGTAGTCAGCAAGGGTAAAAATCACTTTTCAAGCGCTGTTGAAATGAAGCAGGGCATCCCACAGGGCTCAATCTTGGGTCCAATATTGTTTCTGTTGTATGCGAACAGTCTCTGTGAAGGGGTAACTACTGGGCTTGTCTGTCAGTACGCTGACGACACATCTGTCATGTTGGCGGGCAGGTCCGTGGAGGCCCTGTCTGGAGGATGTTTGACAGCAGCAGAGAAAATGTACAGATGGTGTCAGAATAACTATTTACAACTTAACACGGGTAAGACAGGACTAATCACATTTGAAAAAACGCTAAACCAGAGCTATTCCCTTTATGTAAAACTGAATAGCAGGTCAATATCAGTGCTGAATAACATCAAGTTTTTGGGGGTAGTCATAGACTCCAACTTAAGCTGGGAGGACTATATTAATTTACTACAGGGTCGTCTGAACAGTATGTGTGCACTGATACGCAGACTAAGGGATTCACTTTTTATAGACAGCATCCGAACTTTCTATTTTGCATGTATCCAATCACTAATAAATTATGGGATCTTGTTTTGGGGCTCTTCAAAACACGCAAACAAAATTCTCAAGACACAAAAACGTATCATCAGATGTATTCTTAAACTAACCCCTCGAACCTCTTGGAAGACTCATTTTGGTGACCTGAATTTTCTGACTGTGCCTTGTTTATATTTCTTAGCCTTAGTTATGTTTGTCAAAAAGAACCCACATTTATTTAATGTAAACTCAGATTATTATTCAGACTCAATGACAATGGTAACTAGAAACAGGGCAGGTCTTAGTATCCCCTCACATAACTCAGCTTTTTTTGAGAGAGGTCCTTACTATCGTGCAGTGGTGGCATACAGGTCACTACCAAATAATATAAGGCATATTGAGGGTGTGAATCAGTTTAAAAAGAGTGTTATATTTTACTTGCAGGGTAAGTGCTTTTATTCTTTTAATTTTGGTTTTTAGCTACTATTTTAAACTGTTTGTGAATGTACTTAATGTTTAATTATGTTACTAGTGTCTTATTGATTTATTAATTTATTTGTTAATTTTATTTAATATTAAGGTTTTAAAATGTATACACAAAATTTTTAATTATTGTATTTGATATTAAGTGTGCCTATAGCACCATATCATTTGTTTTTTCTTCATTTTTTTTTCCTTGACGTTGCTTTGTCTTGTACTGAGATTTCGTTGGCAATAAAAGATATTATTATTATTATATTATTATTATTATTATTATTATTATGCAATGGTACTAATTCCAGTAATTCTTCAAACACACGAAGGAAAACACAGGCAATAGAAAATGCAATGAAAAAGTCTGATTTTGTTTTTATCTGATCACTTATATTGGCAGCCAATTCAGTAACTCTTTCAGCGACAGTATTCCGGGACAAGGATATATTTTGAAATGCCTTCACGCTCCCCGGACTTACAATTTCCGCGGCCTTTACAAGGCACTCTTTTATAAATTCACGTTCAACAAATAGTTTTGAGTGTTTCGCGATCAACTCCGACAGTACGTAGCTCGCTTGAAGGACAGATTAATTTTCTTGCTTTGGACGTGTAAATATAAGCTGCTGATCTTTCAACCGTGATTTTAACTTATTAAACTTTTCGTTTCTGACCATGCCTGTATACTTGTCAAACATAGTTTTATGAATATCATAGTGACGTTTTATATTATATAATTTTGGGACACCGACTGTACTATTACAAATCAAACAAATAATTTTTTCTTTCACTTCACAGCAAAAAAACTCTAATTCCCAATTTTCTTGAAAGATATGATGCTCATCTACAAGTTTCCTCTTACTTCTACTTGGTTTTGAAAGAGACATGTTAAAAGCTGTATCCGAAATAAATTATAATAAGTACGGTTAAGTGTTGTAAGAATAAGTGCGCAACTCAACTCGAAACTCTATCGCAACTGACTCATAACTGAATAAACACTGAATGTGATTTCTCGAGTTCTTTCTAGAATGTTCAGATAGCGTCATCTGTGTTTTTGCGCCATAGAATTTCATGGAACAAGCCAGATAACGTTTGGCTTTTGCTTGAGTATGTGTAGTTCATCCTCCTAAACATAGATACACTATGTACAATTGTACATTTTATTATACCAATCGCTGTTGCAGCGGCGCGCTTTCAAAAACGGTTTTCACTTGTTCGCGGGTCGCATTATCTGGCTGCATTCAAAACTGATTTGGGTCGCAGAAAAATGCTCACTGTGTTTGACATGGCTGCCCTAATCATTTCTAAAACTTTATAATGACACAACATTTACCCCAACTATTTCTGTTTTCAATTTTACTGATATCGGCTTCCCGGTTCTCAAAATATTATTTTACGTTTTTATACCCCTTAAAACATAAGATGCCTATGCTATGCCCATAAAACCCAAAATCTAATCCCTGCGAGACACTGACCTAGTCTATTTTTGGTGGAAATTTAAAAATAATCCGTTATACCGTTCTCAAATTATAGTTCGCAGAAATTTTGTCCACATACACAAATTTTTTTTTTCGAAAATTTCGTGTAACCTATATAATATATTAATAATACAATATTTGGCTGTTATATGGGGAAGTAAAAATACGTCCAACTTGCTGCAAAGTTTATCCAGTTTTCACAATTTAATGTACATTATTTATAATGTCCACTATTTATTCAGTTTACACAGATCTATTTACTTTTTAGTCATAACAAAAAAAATGCAGAATATTTCTTTATTAAGCAAATAAAGCATAAATTATAAAGTAGTTTATGTAAACAACTGAGTAAATTCCTCATTCTATTAATAAAAGTGCAATGATAGATTAATCTGGTTTACTTAGATTTGGTTATCTCTAGATAAAAAACCATAAATTAAAAAAAAATGAGAAAAATTTAAGTTAACAGTTACAGTTGAATTTTGCTATAAGGGTACAAAATCAAAAAAGAAATAGCATTTTCCTCTACCACCTTTCAAAATTAAAAAAAATTTTATTGCTGTTTTTCAAGCAAAACTTTCTGTAAACTCAATTTTGAATTTGGTTAAATTTTGAAAAAATATAATATGATGAAGACTTTACTGGTCGCACTCTATATTTAGAAGGGTAGAAGTGTCCCCTCCAACTCAAAGCTTATCCCGTTTTTCAGAAAATATGCTGACTGGTAAGAACTGGGAACATATATAACTTAGTGATCAACACAAAAAAACCTTCAATACCCGGAATGAAAATACATCGCACTTTTCTATACATAGAAGATTGAAAATCAAAACATCAACACGACACTACATAGGAATCTGTTTTGTAAAGTAAAACTAATTACAAAATATTTAATAAGAATACTTCCTTAACTACTAGCTGTTTTCTACTGGCAAAACGACTCACCTTTACAAAATCAACACGATATGGTGATATTTTTTATTTATATCCATAGCAATTTAATAGAGAAATAACTCTGCTGGGAATTTTTTTCTGTTGTAATATTCGAGGTTTTTGCTTTATGGCAGTTTCATTCATGACATCGTTTCTTCCAAAACCGATTTTGTTAAAAAATGTTATTCGCGAAATCGCGATTATTTATGACTTATATTATCCTGAAGGTGGTTTGTTGGATCTTTCATAACAGCTGATAAACTGTGGAATACTTCAAATTTAAATCTAAAAATTCTTTGAAAAAAGTTGGTAATTTCCTTTACCCGGAACTTCCTTCTTTATGTCCAAACAAAACCCTTTTGGCGCTACTAATGACCGTTCTACTCGAACTTGCAAGCGACGTATCCTGCTAAAGGATACGTCGTTTGTTCTCGGAGTTGCCAGCCGCTGCTGTGATTTCAATAATTTAGGAAAATATTCGAATACATCACTCAATACATAGGGACTTACAAATTTAGTGTCCCTGAGTGCGGCAGGGGTAGATTTTTTGCCTGTAATGCATTCAAGGGGGTGTCTACCCGCGGGGCGGGCTAGACGACCCCAAAAGGGTGACCAAATGACAAGAATTGACCCCGAAACTTCAAAGAGCCCTCACGTGTTTCAAGGTCGGAGTTTTTAGCCTTGTAGGGAGTGGAAGTTCAAAAGGAGGTTCCCCTTTATCCACTTAGCGGGCAAAATTCACCTGCGGAGACATGTAGCCCGTCCAAGGGTCGACCAATGGGGACTGCTTTGAAGAGTAATTTACCTTCTTTTGGGCCATTATTTGGACCTCTGAAGAGAGTAAATGAATGTAGGAGGAGAAGTCCACTACATCTTCCGTGGAAATCTCATGCTGCCAGATTTACATGTCACTTGGTTTCGACCAAGGAATGTGTAATTTTGGGACGGACACGGTACGAGGGCTACGTCGACAGATTTACCCGGAAAATGGAGCATTTCCTGAGATAGTCGGCCCATACACCATTATAACACGACCCTGAGACAGACAAACGAGATCAGAGCTTCTTTTCGGATGGGTCGACCCTTAAAGAAGACACTAGACGATACATCTCAATTATAATTTTTGTGCACTTCGTGGGAATCAGCAAGCATTTTGGTTAGTGACTAAACAAAATGTAACTTGATTTTTATGACATACATTTCCGGTTTATCTACTGTGCTGCCCAATGTTAAAACTCGAAAATAATACATTAATTAATGAAGACACAATAGCTCATAATATATTGTTTTATACAGAATATGAGGAAGGTGCATTAATGTATGTATAACCGAGAGATCAATAAAATGACGCCTAGAAAGTTTTTTGTTTAACCTTTAAGTTTTTTGAAACAAGTAAAACACACAAATAATTAAAGTAGCAGATGATTATAACCATGTACCCCCGTATTCACTAAAAAGGTTTAAGAGTTAGACCAGTAATTGTGACATTTATACAAATTATTCTTTTAATTGATAAAATAGAGCTATTTATAATATTCTTGAAGATATCAAAATAATTTCTAAAAACCACCATGATATAAAATATGTCGTCTGAAAACCTAATCTACTTTAATAGTATTTGCACTTACAGTTAGTCCTTGAGCCATCAGTTCTTCAGGTACCAGTTCTGGACGGAATACTGCAGGAGTAATCCATGGGAATCGAGAATTCACAGGCAGTAAAGTTACAATAATATCACCATTAGCTAAAAAGAAAAATAGGTACTGGGTGCTTGTTTTTGCAAAAAAAAATTGTGAAAGTCTAGGTTTAGGGTTAAATTCAAACTCAAAAAATTCAATTCAATCCATTTATTTCAGATAGGAAATCCTAATGCAAATTGTTAAATAAAAATAGTAAAATAAAATCAATCACTAATACTGGTAATTATAGTCAATAATAAATGGCATTTCATAATTAGACAGTTGCCCTTAAGTTACAAAAAAAAAAATCACAGTTAAAATTTTAAACATAATCAATTCATATTAAAATTAAGATTAAGTGAGGTAAGTTTTAATGGAGGTACAGATAACACAGAGGTACATACTGATATACTGATTTATTCATGTCATAAAACATAGTTTCTTACAATCGTCAGTAAAAGTTAAAATTTAAAATAATTAAAATGATACATAAAAAAACTAATACACATATAAACTGTTTTAAAACAATTTTTTTTTTATTTAACTGTCAACACATACATTTTGCACATCTAAATAGTAAGGGGTGTGGTCATAAACTCCTGGGTGGAATAAAAGCCGTGCTCCAACAACTCGGCCTTAATTTTGACCTTAAAATCCTTAAAATGTAAGTCCCTTGTAGACTGTTTGAGCTTATTATAGTATTTTAGAGGAAGGGAGTTATTTATTGATTTTTTTAGACGCAACTTTTGTGATCGCAGCAGGTTTGCAGCTCTTGTATCATACTGATGAAAGTCAGAGTTTTATTTAGTTATTTTTGTTCTTATGGATTTCTGGATTGGCTGGTCCTCGAAAGCCATCTTGTGCAGAAGCCTCTCATGGTCAACACAGTCAAAGGTCTTGCTGAGGTCACACAGGGTTATTTTTGTATGTGTGCCCTCCTCAAAGCCCCCAACTATGCTGTCCACTAAACTTGAAACTGCCTGCACAATAGAGTATCCTGCTCTAAATCCAAATTGGGAGCCATTAATGATATTATTTTTTTTCTAAATAGTTTATTAACATTGATTTTAATAAGATTTCAAACATTTCTCCAAAAATTGCCAAGATAGAAATCAGTCGGTAGTTTGACAGGTCAGCACGCTCACCTTTTTTAAAAATAGAAACCACTCTAGCAACCTTGAAGCAGTCAGTAAATATACATTGCTCAATGCATTTATTATAGAGTGTAGTTAGGGGTAGAATTAACAAGTGTTGAGTCTTCTTAATAATTTCACTATTTAGTCCATATATCTCAGCAGCAGTAGAGGGCTTTAGAGTGTTTATTGCACTCATAACTTCAGCTGATGTAAACCTACTACCAAGAAAAAAGAGTTTGCACACACAGGTACCCGGACGTCAATACCATGGTCTATGTTAGGGAGACTTTTAATTAATTCACCAACCACTGAGATAAAATAATCATTCATAGTATCAGGATCTATAGCGCAGTTATTATTGTTTGTACTTTTATTAGATTCAAAGTTAATCAGTTTCCAGCAATTCCTCATTTTGTTACTTGAATTATTAATAAAATTACTGTATGCTACTTTTTTGGTTTCTACTATTTTGTTTTTATATTGTTTTTTAAAATGTTTATAAGCACAAGAAAAAGCTTCGTCTTTCAGATACTCTGTTATTGTTTTAATAGCATTCAATGTATTCCTCATACATTCTACTAGGAACATAATATATGATTTTTAAGCATTTTCTTAAAAAAACTAGCATTTTTAATATTTACAGGTATTTTATTATATTCGTTCGGTCCCTTATGAAATAAAGACATCATGGTACTGCTATATCGTGTTCTAAATATGAGATAATGATTTAATTTAAAAATAAATGACATTGCTAGAAAATAAAGCCGTTGTTTTACTGATAGACAACCTAGCATTTTATACATTATCTTTCATGGTGTATACCTACTACAGCTAAGGATAATCCTCATTCCTCTATTAAACAGTACTTCTAGAGTTAACATATTTTTTTGACATCAGATATAAAACACTAGCACAGTGGTCAAAATGTAGTTGAACTATACTTTTAAACAATGTGATACATGCATAAAGAGTTAGGTTTTTAGCAGCCCTTGAAAAAAAAAAATTTTTTTTCGTAATTTTTTTTTTCTAATGACATTTGACATTTTATTCCTTTAACTCACTGAAGTCCTTTCCCCTCTATCTCTAGTTTGTAATTATTTAAGTTTACATTTATTAATTTGTCTCTGGTTGTTCTCAGCATTATTTTAGATTTGTCAACATTTAAGTTTTAGTTTGTTTATCTTAACAAACTCATCAAACTTTATAAGTAGTGCTTTAATTTGTTTTATAACTTCATCGAATGACTTACCACTACATGAGAAGGTGTCGTCTGCTAAAAGATTCATATACTCAAGACCTTCAATAAAATATCATTTAGGTATATAATGAATAAAAGAGCTGCCAAAACACTTTCTTGTGGTAGACCATATATATTTTCTTTGATTCACTTTTGAAATCTGCAATCTAAATATTCTATAAACCAATTCATCGCATTACCTCTAATACTATAGTACTGAAGTTTTTTAAGTAAAATATTTCTATTGATTGTTTCGAATGCTCTTTGAAAGTCTAAGAAGACCATCACTGCAAATTTTCCCTCATCTACATGAATTTTTCACTTTGACACAGTCAATTGTACGTCTGTCTCTGGAAGTTGGAATAAAAGCATTTAATTTAAAGCACCGGACTTCAAAAACATGTTCATAATAAAATTGTAAAGTTCTTTGTCTAATTCAGTTTAGGCATGGAAAAAAACTTATGGCAGTTTTTTAAACATCAAAAATGAGGACACAAATTTACATCAATATCAGCTCTTCAAAACAAGATATAATCAAGTTTTAACACCTTTTTACCAAAAATTAAAGTAGTTCCTTACAAATAAAGACTATAAATCTAAGTACTATAGTTAATTATTAGCTGCATTCAATAATTTGATTAATTTATTCTTTGAGGTATTGAACAAATCAACATTCAATCTCCGAGAAGACGGTTACATATTGATAGGTGGGATTGAGTTGGTGAGTCATAATTATGAACCCTAAATAGGCATTCCCTTCTTCTAACTCTTACATTAGGTACATTCAAGTTTATCCTACCCAACAATTCAGCAGAGTTAAGATTATGTTGCAAAATGTCATAAGCTAACAAGACAGTGCAATTAACTCTGCGCCTATCCAGAGTGATCAATTGAAAGTCTAATAGTTGTGTGTTATATATATATATATATATATATATATATATATATATATATATATATATATGAAATTAATACTGGGTACATAGGATATACATGATATAATAAATAATAAATATATCTAACAAACTACTTTCGAATTTTCTCTAGCATGTCACAGTAAACCAACTGCCTTGTACTCCAACTTCGATCTAACCAATGCATAGTACAACATAATGCAAGTTTTTGTATTTTTATAATATCTAATAAATCGCATAACAAGACAATCTTCTACTACACTGTTCTGATAAATCCAATATATGTGCTGCAAATCTGAGATCACTAGTAAATATAATGCCCAAGTCAGATATCTGTTTCACTGTTGTGAATTCGACGACATTGATCATAAATTGACATTTAGATTCATTTACTTTTAATCCATTTTTCAAACAAAAATTATGAGAGGAATCTAAATCATTTTGTAGATTTACATAGTCTTGACAATCTCTAACCGGGTATATATTTGATTTCATTGATTTTAACAAATACTTATAAAATGAAAATAAAAAAATCATTCTCAAAATGTAACAGCAAAATTAAATGCCTCAAAATATCTTAATGTGTACATTAATTATTTTAATGCCTGACTAGTTTATTATTGACAATTATTAGCTGTATAATCCCCTTCATATCTTAATAACTAAAAAAATTGTTTTATGTTACATATATCTTTCAATTTGAGAATTTTAACAACTATTCACCAATATATATACTTCAAACTACTGTGCACAACAACGCCATTGATTTTGTAGGCTATAATTTGTCAGCAAGTTGTCCCTTTAAATTGATTACTTACTTATACCTGTCTTTGTCTTTTAGTCTCCTTTTTCGCCATTCTTTTTTTTATAATACCTATTCTTTGGTAGAACTGAGTATGTTATGTGTAATCATTTTTGTACTTTCACTTCACAAGTAAAACTGTGTTAGTTTTTCTTTTAGTTTCTTAGTTAGTACCTAAGATTTAAGATTATTTTATTCTAGCTGTTAGATAGCATATAGAAACTCATTGAGAATGTTACCTTTTACGTAATGTTTACTGTTACAGAATAAATGTTTTTGTATGTTATTATTATTATTTAGAAACACTTAGTATGTAACTCGGTATGTAAGTAAAGATTTTAAACTTTGTACCATAATTGGGAATTTCCCCATAAACATATAAAATAAAAAAATTGACATTTCACTAGAACCTAATCCACATGCTGGGGCTAAACCCTTTGAAGACATTCAAATTCAAATATTTTTATTGGAATATTTCTAATGGAATCATTCCAAAAGGAAACATATACAGTTAAAAAATAAGAAATACAGCTAAAACACTTATAAGTAATAAAACATAAAAGTCTTTAAAATTGAACATAAAACAAATTTGAAACACTTAAAAACTAGCACAAGGGCTGACCAACCTGCTGAAACTGCAAGAGGCGTTTTTTAAGACTATTATCAATGTTATGGGTCGACATTCGGATGTCAGATCCAATAATAAAGTTGTTAATTAGTTTCGGTGCCATGTAAGTAAAGCAATGCTCAAATTTTCTGCCGTCCTTAGTTAAAACGTCCTAAGTAACATTTTCTTAAAATTGAGAAAATTGAGTTTTTATAAATTCAATTATGCAATCTAAGTTTCATGTAAAATGATAATTATTATTTTCTTAAGAGATTAGGTAAGTAATTACTTATTTAATGCAAAAACAAAAAATAGTATATGTTTATTAGATTTTGATATAATCCAAAAAAATAATACTTAGGACGTTTTAACTATGGAACTGATGAAAAAACAGACAACAAATTTTTGTCTCAAAATATTTATTATTATTGTAACCTTAGTTTAACAAAACGAAACGTCACATATAACGGAATGTGACAACTAAATAAATCCTATTTTCACAAGTAACTAATAAAAATATTTGTTAATAATCAGTTTCATTTTGAAGATCCACATCGGTTTCTTCCCAAAATTTTAGACGATTTTTTGGCATAATTGCTTGAAGTTTTGATATCAAATTTATTTGTTTTTCGATCTGCAGAGATACCTCTAGGTTTAGTCACGCAAGGAGGTGTTTTCATCCCTTCTTTTTTGTTCCTTTGCCGTTAAAAAATTTAATAATATAAATTCCCCATTAAATGAATTCTTGTAATACATTACATTTTCACCTCTTTTGAAGCTTAAATGAACCATGTTTTTAAGGTATGGCTTGGGGGTTATTTTTTGCAACTTAAATTTTGAAGAATAATCTTTCCATTGAAAAAAATCTTTAATGTTCATTTCTTTTACTTCAACTTTTGAAGAGTTTGACTTCTGAACTGCTACTTTAAAATCATTAAAATCAAACACCTTTCGCGTCTTCTTTAAGCTAAGTTCCACTTGGTGGTGGAAAGCGTCTGCGGACATAAAGGTGTGACCGGACTGAAAATATTTAATATCTAAGTCTTTTAATTCAACGTCGGCAGAGTTCACAATAAAAATAAAAAAAGATATTAAAGCCCAGTTCTTATTTTGGGCTGCACAATTATCAAGCCAAATTGTAATATATTGTGCGTCTCTGTAATTTAAAAAAAAGGCGTAAAATGTGGAGAATATATCTTCTTTCTTTCGGCCACTCACACCTTCATGCCAAATTACCGCCAATGGTTTGTAAGCTTTTGAATAGGCACCAACTGGAACAAATGATTCATTAAAGGCAATCAGTCTTGGAGTAAAAATGACTTCTTTAAACATTTCGGCCCGGGGTAACATTATTACCTAAAAAAATGTTTAAATATATTAAATAATAAACAAAAAAAAAAAAAATCACCTTCTGTAAGTCAGCTGAAACAATTAGTTTCTCGGGTGCCGTTTTTGTCTTATCTCTTTCATATTCCTCTCTTGCAGAGTCATAGTCCTCTTTGTGCTGTTTCCATAATCTACATTCTTCACAATCAATGTTTAAATTTTCTTATTGGTGAAAAGAAATTTTCGAATGCAAATCAAATTTCTCACACTCAAAGCATTCTTCGTTTCCTAAATTGGCGAACGAAATATTCATGCTGGCGACTTCCTGTCTGTACAACTCGTAAGACGCTTTAATATGCGGATTCTTTTCTAAGAAGTCTTTATGCATCAAAGTGATTGAAATGTCACTTGTCAAATAGAGCCGGTTAGGGGCATGCTCTCTTCTGTAATGCGAAACAACTGGCCGAAAAGTTTTAATGTGCTCTATTAGCAAATTTTTGTCAACCTTGGAAGCGTTAGGATGGTGACCACGCATGTCTTTTTTTGGAAAAACCGCTGTTGGTTCTGTATCCCTCACAGACTTTAACAATCTATCATTTGCAGGATGAAACCCCAAAGTAGCGAGCAAGAAAGTTTTGCAAACATAATTCTCCCTTCCATTTAAATCTTTAAGGACATATTTAAACCTATTTTCCCTTCTTGAATTAGCCACTCTTTTACTTTGTTTTGTAAATTTTTTTATGCAACTTAATACAAAGGTCCTTTGTTCAAAATTATTCTTTTCCCAAAATTGTTTGTTAATCTGTACCTGTCTTTCAAAATTAAGTGCTTTAGGACATTTTAACCTACATTTTTCATTACAAGGTAATTGCACGCCATGTGAGGCTACTTTTTTTTCTAGTCTTTGCTTCTTTCTTTCGACAAGAGGCTCGTCAAATAACCTTCGTTTTCTGGGATTTCCTTTCTTTGTGTATCTTTTTCTCATTTTCCTTGTAGACTCTTCTGCAACATTTTTTAATATGTCTGACAAAATAGATTTAACTATGTATGTTGCAGTTTCCCTTACTTGCGTATTATCATCTAGCACCTGATTCTCCACATTTTCTTCTTGTTGCAAGTCAGTTTTTGCCATTGGGTATTTTGTCTTTTTTTGTAACTTGCTTTCTTTATCGCTAAACTCGCTATCGCTGCTAAGATCAGAATTATTCACATGGCTGGGTAAATATTCAGGATCATCGTCATGTTTAGGTCGATTTGTCTTATTCTTGTTTTTATAATCTGCAATTTTTTGCTGGAGCTCGGTGTTTAAAGCTAAAGCTATTATTTTCTTAGCGCGGCTTGACATTCTGAAATAAACAAATGAGTGTCAACTAATTGTTTTTTTAAAGAAAACATATTGAAAATTTTAGGGCGTTGATTCACATTCTTGCAATTTCAGTTAAAAAAATCTTTTCTTATCGAACCTCTACACCCTATATAAAATCAATCTGTATACCTAAATTCAACTTTCTATATATAAAGTGGTTTGAACAGAACCGTGATTAATCACTGACCCATTTTTTAAAACACCTTGTATAAATGTTTTTAAATCCTTAAAGCTGTAGAAAAATAAAATGAATGAAAAAATTTTGTGTCCCTACACGGTCTGAAATAATAAGAATATAATAATTATGGTGCATGCGCCATACCACACGAAATATATTATTGATGAAAAATGTCTACTGGTTTTATTTAAAAAAGAATCCACGCAATAAAAAATAAAACAAATTGGTACTTACCTTTGATAATTATGATTATTAATACAACTGCAATATTAATATTAAGCCCCTAAACTTTGATTTTACGTCTGATCTGAACTAACTGTCACCACAACTAACACGTGTCAACATGATATTATTTTTTTGGGTTAGGTTGCTCCCATGCAAAGATTTGTCCTAAGTATCAAAACAGTAGTAAATAAATAGATTTTATTACCATGAATGCTAAGTTAAAATGTCCTAACATAAGATATAGGACGATTTAGTCTTGTAAATCATAGATAGGACGTTTTGTGTTTGGAAATTCATAATTTCTGAATATAGGACAATAAATTTAAGTAATTCTCGTGGGGATAAAGTGAAGTTAGGACGTTCTAACTTGTGATATTAGATAAATATGACATAGGATAACCAGTATATGCCCATAAGTCAAAAATGACAAAAAAATGTAGTTAGGACGTTTTAACTAAGGAGGGCAGTTTTGTTGTCTTGTGCTGTGGAATACTAAGCATGTAAGGGTTTCTAATGTTAACATTATGAACATCATTTCTTCTAATTAGTTGGTCATACATAAGCAGGCGTTTCAAAACAGTAAGTATTAAATAGATGTTTACAATAAGATAAGCCAAACCTATAATATATTTTAAGGATTTTGTTTTCAATATAATAAGGAGTGATATGCTCTCTGTACCGAACATTAAAAGCAAATCTAAAACATGAATTCTGCAGCTTCTGAATTTTGCTTTTGTATTCACTGGTTAAAAAGTAATAATATACAGATAAACAATAGTCAATATTACAAAGCACCAGTGAATTAACTAGTTGTAGCTTGGTTTCAGCGGGGAGACAGTGCTTGAATTTATATAGAGATTTCAATTTAGAGTATGACAAGCCAATCTTCTTATTAACATGAGTTTCAAAGCTTAAAGAACTATCTATATAAGTAAACACCCAGATTTTTTATACTATTTGTAAAAGGTATTACAGCATTATCAATCCTAACCACAATCTCACTGTCATCAGTTATCCTCTCATAAGCAATCCTGGAACCCAAACATATCGCTACAGCCTTTTTTGGGTTTAAGGTAAAGACCTTTATCCTCGGACCATTTCTGGGCTTTTTATAATGTCGAATTAAGAGAGTCCAGTGCAATGGAATTCAAAGGATCTCCAGATACATACACATGGGTTTCATTAGTGTATTAGTGAATATTTCATTAACTGCCTACAAACAGCTGGTGTAGATCGGCCACATAAATTGAAAAAAGTAATGGTCCCAGTACACTACCCTGAGGAACACCGTTACCAAGGGGTAATTCCTGTGAGTCACTTCCATTCAAAAACACTGTTTCAGTCCTGTCACTAAGATAGTTTTGAAACCATGACAAGGCAGCACCACGAACACCATAGTATTTAAGTTTTGATATAAGCATTTCATGACAATTTTTTAAAAATTTACTCAAAAGCAAACTAAACCATCACAATTAATTAAACTTTTTCACCTTTACACCACCACACGGATTTTATAAGTTCATTCTCTCCTCTCTCAACTCCAAATTTAAAAGAACAATAATTATTTAAAATCATTTTTTTGCTGTAATGTAATATAACATCGGTATAATTTCGACAGTTTTATAAATATTAGTTTATACCATTTGGTGTGTTAAACCTATTGATATTATAATACTAGTAATTGACAAAAATCTTTTTTGGCTTTTTCGCAACTGAATAAAAATATTTAACTTTAAATTAATTGAAGCAAATATTTAATATAATTACATATATCAACATGTAGACTAGTCTGTCTATGGAATGTTTCGATACATAATATAACCAATATTATTTAAGCAAGCATAAGAAATTAATAAGAAAAATACTAGTAATGCTACACATTATTATAATGTCAATGGTCAAATGCTGTAGTGTAGGTACATATATAAATAACAACTTACAGAATCCTTGTCTGATGGGTTCCACTGTGGCAACTGGCAATTCAACATTTCTCAGAGGCTTTGGGTCCAGAATAGAAACATTATTGGCCGAGTTTTCTGACATAGACCTACTGAGACTCCTTTCTAAATTAACCTGGACACTTTCAGTTGAGATAACTGCAGGAGAATCATCCTGTGGAGGTTCTTTGATTTTTGGAGTAGTTTTCTGTGGAGGTTTTTCGAGTTTAATTTGAGAAATATCTGGTTTTTCGGGAGTACTGCTTGATACAGGCTTCGGTTCAGTCTCATCGTCAAATTTTACCCAACTTTTAGCAGCGGGTTCGGCAAGGGGGGCTACGGTGTTTCCATGGCCCTCCTCAATGTTTTTTGGAGATTCGGCGCTCATTTTCCGTTGTTTCTATGTCACGGGTGAATGGATTTTCAGTTCAGGCTTGAAGGCACATTATTACAAGCATATAAACAATTGAAAATGTTAATTAATCATGTTTACTTGTTGGAATGAATGAAAACATAATGGGACGAGGCTTCACGCTTGCAGGTACGTGGTTGCGCCGAAAATCAAGCCCTCCACTTAATGCACATTTAACGAAATTGGACAGGTGAGCTGGCAATTTTCATTATATTATTTTCAAATGTTTTCCGCGGGTCAGCTGACGCACCTTTCCACCGCATAATTAATTAGGACAGAGTCGAACTCGCGCAGCGGCCACATTAGTGACCTGTGACCTTAGTGACAGAAGAAAAGTGACGGTCGTAGAATAGTAAACGTCTATAAATTAAACACGTCCTAACCGGTTTAATAACACATATAATGAAATGAATTTGTTTCCATTTTGTTCTGATCATTCTTGAAACATAAATATATGAAAAAAAAATTAAAAATATCCACAAATCGGAAAATATGAATTATTACGGTCCTGTCCGGTGTTTGGTTTTGTTTTTTTTTTGAATTATAGCATTTATAGCCTTTCCTTAAAAAATTCAACCAGACCCAGGAAATTTGACTTCTGGATCGCCAATTAAATTGCTTGGGAGATCAACCCATTTTAATGTATTGTATTCTCTAATTTTTTGGTAATCTTCAATGTTCAAATTGATGCTTCAGGTTTCATTATATAACCTTACAGCTGTTACAGGTTATGTGCATATGAACTTTCTTTCAAATTATATGGAATCTCCCGAATCACCCCGGTACCCGCCACGCACCCAAACCCTTGTTTATAGGTAAACAAGGCCCAAACGTTCATTTCTTTCTTAATACATACCATAGAGTACTGGCACGTTTGTCGGTTTTTTCTTGCCATTTTCCAATCATTAATTCCATTAATTGCTTGTTATGTTTTTGGCTGTGCTCTGTCAATCAAATTAGCGATACTACCATGTTGAAATGCTCAAAACCCTATTCAAAGCAAAAAAAATTTATAGTTATGAGCGTTGTTTGAATTATTAATACTACTCACAGACTGTTTTCTGTCTAGTCATATAAAACAGGACAAGCAAGTAGAATAGAAACTAAAATATAGTCTGATATTCTTTCTAGCTGGAAAAATTTTACTATGTGCCCTTTCTCTAGATCCCCGAAAATCACGGGATAACCGGGAAGCATATACAGTAACAGCACGCTGGCTAGAAACATCGTTTAAACTCGGAACGCTGAAGTCACAATTAGTAATAGCACGTGTGCCAGAAAGTAGAATGGGAAACAGCAAGTAATCTATATATAGGTATTTGCCATGTGGAGAAATATACTGATTATGTGTTTTATTTGTTTTTGGCGTTTTGTTTGCATAGTTGAAAATATAGATATGGATAAAGAAAAATGTTTCTGTTTTAAAAATTCATTTTAAAAATTATTTTGATTTTGACAATCACATTTCTGTACTTTTATGATCCTTATTTAAAAAAAAAAACGTATTTCTGATCACGCGAATCTTAATAATTCTTCAAACAAAAACTGTTATGAAAAATAACTTTTTCTAATATCTTACACTTGCTGGCTTATTTGTCTACAGTGACTTTATAAAGTCACTGTATATTTGTCTTCTTGTGAACCCCATCTAAGGACATACTGTTACACTTAAAAAAAGTGTTTGGCTTTTCCATGTACGCATTTTATATGAAACCAATTACAAAAAAAAACCAAAGAAAAAACTTCCCAGTTTATTTTTGTCGTATTGGGGCACTATTTAAACATTACTTAACAAGCGTATAATGTATAGGTGATATTACGCAATTCAAAGGTTGTATAATATAGCCATAATACAAATACTAAACAAACAACGAGTATACTTTATACACGGCTATTCGAATTTTGTTTCCATTGTCCGAATTTATTTGTTTAAGACAATAATTACCATTAAAAATGCTGCGAAATTACTAAAAACGAAAAAAATTAGATTATTTGTCAAAACTAATCACTTTAGTTTCCATAATATATACTAACGAAAGTTTATAATACATGAGTAATGTTATAAAACACTGCATTACTGTATTGGTAGGTATTTGTTTTAATTTTGTAAAATAATACATGAATAATGTAATAAAACCCTGTTGTACTGTATTGGTATTTGTTTTAATATTCTTGGTCTATAATTATTTACAGCATAGGGTGCTCTTTTTTATTATCGCTTTAGAACTAGTGTCATTACTAGCCAGTGCTTTAGGAAATCAGATTTTCTAGCCCGCGTGTTATTACTACATATGCTGCTAGCAAAAGTGCCGTTACTAGCCACGACTTCGGAAAGTCCGACTTTCTAGCACACGTGCTGTTACTGTATATGCAACCGGGAAACTCCGCCACACTCTTGTAATTCTCAGTATTTGCGTTGTTTGAGTCAACGAAGGGTAAAGCATGATATTGGAAACTCTCTTCGGAGATACATTAATCTGGATAAATATCAAAGAGGCGCTGGTAATTTTCAGGTGTTAACGGTTGATGTCAATGCTGTTGACGTACCGACGCTACCACCTCATGAATACTTATTCAAACAAGGTAATTAGTCTAAGACTTTCGGAATACTGACTACAGTATTCTACAGTGTTGCCAACAGTATGTTATCGATTTCCTCAATCGAACCGACAAAATTCCTCACTTAGCACTATTGTAGTCCATATTGGCAAAATTGGCGCCAAAATCGAATATTAAAAATCATGAAATTGTAATAAAGGGTAACAAGGTGATTGTAACGAGTTAACACTAGGAATTACAATGAAGTAAAAACTAAAACTAAATCAATACTAAATTTTTAAGAAAGACACATTAAAATACTCACTTTTACTTGAACAATGAAAACTACTGAAAATGAAAACACGACTAACCATACCGCTAATGAAAGTGTAATATATATATATTTAAATAGCGTACCATAAAAGAGATACAAATAACCTCAGTGCGATCTAGATTTACTATTTTGCTAATCGACTCGGCTATCGCCAAGGTCTTGTCATAACTTAACAGTGATACCACTTGACAGAAATAGAAATCAAATTGAGCGAATTATTTTTAATCTAACTAAAAATAAAGCAGATTTTAAGAACTTTTTTACTGAAGGAAGGGTTAAAATATTATATTACTTATTATTCCTGATTCCTTCATTTTCCTCAAAGCTTCACTCTCCTCACAAATTCCTCAGCAGATACTAAATTCCTCACAGATTGACAACACTGGTATTCTAGTACTCTATCTTTTTCAGTTTCCAAGTTTCCAAATTAATCAAAGACTTTCGGAATACTGGTTACAGTATTCTAGAACCCTATCTCTTTCAGTTCCAAGTTCCATTTTCCAAGCCGATCAGGGTTCCATGTGGATCCGAAATGAGGCTACTGAGGTTGGATGGAGGAAGATCACTGAGACATTCGGCCGGAATCCATACATTCTCCGGTTGAAATATTTTGAAACGAACCACAAGATGTCATGAGCATGTCACTAAATACTGAGGTGGTACTGGTCAATTTCATTGAATTGAAGAGAAATTTAACAATTTGGCTGACAATGTTCCCAAAGTGACTCAATTACTGTTAGTAAGTTTTCAGATGTCGTACTGATTCATATACAAAAGAGTTACTAACGTATTTTTATTTATATTTTCTTGGATTTAAATACGCATAGGTGACAGTAAGCGCATAAGTGGTTCAGCAGATTTTTTCATCAAGTCATGAAATATTCTATGCAATTTAGTTATTTTTAGACTGCGTTTTTGGTTAGTTCTGGTTAGGATTTTTTTTGGGATGTTATAAAAACGGGTTCTATCAAATAAATCAAAATTGGGTATGTAACCGAAGATCGTGCAGTAAACTTGGCAATAGTGTCAGCGAAAACAAAAATGGGTTAAATTAATCCGTGACTGTGGCGCCGTTCTAATATATACGCTTATTTTGACTAAGTATAAACATAGTTTAAAACTATTTTTTGGGTATTTCGCCTTAAACAAAATTTTAAAATTAAAAGAAATTATTTACCTGATAAAATAAATAGACGTTTCGGGGGAAAGTCTACCACCATCTTCAGCAAATCTACAAATAAAAAACTAAAAGCAGGATATTTCTTATGTTCAGTATCAGAAATATAACCAGAATGGGTAATCTCCGACAAAATGTCAATGAATGTCAATTTAAAGGTGTTATTTTAATTGTTAGAACAAGGTGGGAAATATGTGTACCTAGAGTATGTTCATTTTAATTTATTTTATTTTGAAGTGTCCTTTTTTACTTCAGTATTTAACAAATTTAACCATGTGTTATTAAAACTAATGGAACAAGATGCTACACAATTACCTTTATTTAATAATATTAAGGCACTTTCTTTTATTTTACGTTTTTTGAAACATAGTTCTTTTGCTAAAATACTAGAAGCATTTCAATTAATTTTGATTGTTATCTAGTGCATGTTTGCGAATGTTTTGATTTTTGAAATTCACTATTTTTTATGTATGTTTGGTAATCTTTAATTCTTTTGACTAATAGCCTAGAAGTTTGTAAAAAAATCGTTCTGATGTTAAAACGTTTACCTATTGGCTGCATTGTATCTGATAAGTTAGGTATGTATGGTATAATGAGGTTTGTAATTGGTCTATTTTGGATTTTTTTGACCTTTAGATTCTCAAATTCATAAAAAACATTTTTCAACGAAATCATTAGAATAATTGTATTGATTTAAAATACTTTTTATAAAATTTTTTTTCAATAAAATTTTTATCTATGCAAATTATTTTTGCTCTATCATATAGACTTTTTTACAACTCCCTTTTTAACCATGATTGGATGATTTGAGTAATCTGAGTAAAAATTTAAGATATGTGTTTGTGTGTGCGAATAGGTAAACGTTTTAACATCAGAACGATCTTTAAAACACAAAATACGCTTAGAAGCAAACTTATAAAAATAAAACCTAACAATGAACAAGAAAATACAAAAAATGTTATTTATAAAATTCCGTGTCAATGCAATAAATTTTACATAGGTGAAACCTCTAGGCCATTAGCCAAAAGAATTAAAGAACACCAAACATACATAAAAAACAAGGGAATTTCAAAAATCAGACATTTGCCAACATGCTCTAGATAACAATTATAAAATTAATCGGAATGCTTCTAGTATTTTAGCAAAAGAACCATGTTCCAAAAAACGTAAAATAAAAGAAACATATGGTTAAATTTGCTAAATACTGAAGTAAAAAAAGGACACCTCAAAATTCATTAAATTAAAATGAACATACTTTAGGTACACATATTTCCCACCTTATTCTAACAATTAAAACAACACCTTTAATTTTACATTCATTGCCATTTTATCAGAGATTAGCCATTCTGGTTATATTTCCGATACTAAACATAAGAAATATTCTGCTTTTAGTTTTTTATTTGTAGATTTACTGAAGACGGGGGCCACTTTCCCCCGAAACGTCCAGGAAACAAACCATTTTCAGTGTCGTTCCTCGGGTACCGTCATAGTGGACCCAGAACTTAAGACTGCCTATTGATTTTATCAGGTATTAATAATTTCTTTTAATTTTAAAATTCTGTTTAAGGCGAAATACCTAAAAAATAGTTTTAAACCATGAATCTGCCACTAAAATGTCGTAATTATTTATAAAAATAGTGACACTGGTCAGCTCAATGGAAGAGTTTCCGATAAGCAATGCGGAGGTGCTGAGTTCCAATTCTGATTTGAACAATGACTTTTTTTTTTAACAAATTTCAAGTAATTAATAAAAATGCAGGATTGGATTAAGTTAGGATTGGTGATGCGTTAGAGCGGCAACAAAATTCTGAGTTTATATTAAAACCAAGATTTTTTAATACAAATTTTGACGAAACTACTAATTATCTAACGGCTCGTACCAAAACATGACGTTTTGGGTGCGTGCTTAATTTATAATCGGCCAATCGCGGCTCATTAATTAACGCCATGCTTCTGGCGTCCTGTATTTTAAAATATGCTTCCCTATAGAGCAATCACGTTACACTCATGATACAAAACACACGATATGTCAACGTCTCGGTTTGTATTCCGTCCGTGACGTTATGTGTGTTGCAAGCGTTAGTCGTTTGTTATTATTTTAAATAGCAAACAAGATTGGATACTGAGTTTAAGCTTATTTTATTGACATTTTTTTTTAAATATGTGTTTATAGTTTGTTTTAACAAATGCTATTAATGACAACAAACAAACAAACAAACAAAAGTATGCTTTATTGCCGCAGAAAAATTCTACAATTTTATGGACAAAGCAAAATATACCTAAAAATAAGACATATCAAAACATTAATCGAAAATAATTTCGACAGGTCAGTGCTTTTTTTTTTTTTTAAATGTAAATTATCAATTTACCAAATCGTAAAACACACGTTAGAATATAGCATAACATTGCAAACAGTAAATGAATCATGATAACCTTATAAAAGTAAACAAACACACATGTACGAGGTGAATAATTTCGATGACAATGAAATCAAAATTGCAACTATGCGACCTTAAACTCTATGTTATTATAGTTATACAAATAATTGTGATGTTAAACAGAAGGTATATTGAACTAGTGTAGAATGTAGTATACAAAAAGAATTAAATTGTTTTTAATCCAATACCTAACAAAAATAATTAAGTTTTAAGTGAATGTTCGACAGTTCTTTTCCCTATATAATGATTTACAAAATTCTATGCTATGAGTTAGGACATGACTCACAAAAGATTTAAGTAAACAAGCGAGTTTAGTGACCATTTAAAGAGACTTACCCACTGAAAAAAAAATCATTAACGCTGTAAAATGGTCTCTCAATGAGGTATGCTTTGGTGTTTTTTCGAAATTGTGCAAGCATAGGGATAGATTTTAAATGTACTGGCAGATTGTTGTAAAGTTTTATGGCGTTGTAAATAATTGATTTTTTTATTAATTCTGTGGAAGGAATGGGAAGATAAATATCATGCCTAGAGTTTCTGGTAGGGTATACATGTTGTGGCCTTTCTGGGAGGGTGTTTATATGTTTTCTCAGCAAACATACCGTTTCCAAAATAAATAATGCAGGAAGTGTTAATATTTCATGTTTTTTGAAATAGTATTGGCAGTGAGCTCTATTATTTAGACCAAACAAATAACGAATGGCTCTCTTTTGAAGCATAAAAATACTACGAAATTGCTCGGTGGTACAGCAGCCCCAAAAGGGAAGGCCATAGCGGAGGTGGGATTCAAATAAAGAGAAATAAGTAAGTCTGGCAGAAGGAACGTCTAGTTCTTTTGAAACTGATCGAATGGCGAAGCAGGCGGTAGAAAGTTTTTTAGTTAAGGTGTCAATATGATTAGACCATTTTAGGTTGCTATTTATATTTAAACCCAGGAATTTAACCGGCTCTACGTATTCAATATTGCTGTTATGTACCTGAAGTGGTTGTAAAGTTCCCTTATAAGATAACGCCACCGTTTTATCGACGTTAAAACAAAGCATATTGGAATCGGACCAAGCCTTAATTATAACCAAGTCTTTGGAGATACTAGAGTGTAAAGACGTTGTGTCAAAATCACTCCATGTTATGCTTGTGTCATCAGCAAAAAGGGAGATTCTTCCATTAATTTTAAGGTTCGTGATATCATTAATGTATAACAAAAAAAGAATAGGTCCCAAGACTGAACCTTGAGGGACTCCACTTGTAATCAACTTACAATCAGAATCGGAACCATTAGCCCTTACAAGTTGTTGCCTTTTTCCAAGATAAGATTTGAACCAATTTAAAGAAGTACCACGAATTCCATAAAAATGTAGTTTGTTTATCAGAATTTCATGACTAACACAATCAAAGGCTTTCGCATAGTCACAAAAAACTGAGGCAGTTGGGTGGTTGTTATTGAGAGATAAGTAGACGCCTCTAAGCAACGTGAACATGGCGTCACTGGTGCACTTGTTGGGTAGAAATCCGAACTGCTCCGGGGATATTATCTGATGTTTCAGGAGAAATGGCATAAGACGGTTCTTCAGTAGCCTTTCGATGATTTTTGATAGCACTGGTAGTAATGCAATTGGGCGATAATTGCAAGAGTTAGTTTTTTCGCCGCCTTTATGAAGTGGAATAATTATAGCTGTTTTAAGGCAATCAGGGAATACACCTTTTATAAAGGACTCATTTATTAATGTTGTAAGGGCCTCTATGACTGGGAGTGGCAAGTTCAGGAATATTCTAATTGATAGGCCATCAGTGCTACACGAAGATTTACTTTTGATATTATGTATTACCTTCAATAGTTCAGTGTTGCTAACGGGACTTAAGAAAAAGCTATCAGCTAAATTTTTTGAAGGAGGGAGAAACGAAGGAGGGTCCAAACTTGGCGAGATACTAGAGGTAACATTTTTGCTTACATTAATAAAATAATCATTTAGATCATTAGCCCCTGGCAAGATCTGAGTCACAGGGTTTGATTTGTTTCTGAGGTTATTGATGATGGACCAGGTTTCTTTTGAAACGTTATTAGAGTTTGTTAGACGTTTTCGGTAGTGTAATTTTTTTGCTGACTTAATAAGAGTAGTGTAGATCCTCCTATAATTAGAGATATAGTCGAGAATAAGAAAGGAGTCGGTGAATTTTTTTATATATGAGAGCGAGCGAGGTTTATGCCGCTTAGGTTTGATATTCTTAAGCTGGAAGGCCTTGTTAAAAGCACTTAAAGTTTTATTTAAAAAAGTTCTGAAGTTTGTGTTGACATTATCAGATTCAAAATTCCAATTGGTGTTAAAGCAAATATTATGAAATACTGAGAAATTTGCGGCCGAGAAAATTCTGCCCCGATGGCGAGATCTTGGTAAGGGCCTAATAGGTAAACTAAACCTGGAAATTATCGCCTCGTGATCGGAAAGACCTGAGTTATAGACCTGTGATTGCACCTCTGATGGAGAAAAATCAGACGCCATGTAATCGATGAGAGAAGAAGAGTTTTTTGAAATTCTAGTTGGCGAGGATACATGCATTGAAAGACCGAAAGAGTCGAATATAGAAATTAGATATTTCTGGATGGCACAAACAGTAGCATAGTCAATATTAAAGTCCCCGCATAGAATTTTTTTACCTTTAATCGGTAGGCTGTCTAGCAAACTTACCAGGCTATTTAAAAATGATTGTACATCAGAGTTTGGTGATCTATAAATACAAATTACATAAAGATCAAGGTTTTGATTATATACTATAGAGAATTCAAAAGAGCTATCCGCTAACAAATGATCATATTTAGATACCGACATGAAATCTCCATTTAGGGATAGAATCAGTGTTCCCCCATGAGCTGAGTTTTTTCTGTCATATCTAGCTACTGTGGTATACCTCTCAATATAAAAGGGTTCGTTTAGATTCAGCCAGTGCTCAGTAATTGCAACAAGTTGGGGGAACTCCAATTCTTCCAGAAATAGGTACAACTCGTCAGTTTTATTTCTTAGAGAAGCAATATTAATTAGAACCATATTAAGACTAGTAACAACAGGAAGTTTTGAGGAATCTAGTTCCTCAGGACACGTCGTGTTTTCTAAAAATTTTTTTTGGGAGAATTGCTGGTAAAATAATTTTTATGGCATTCTCTGGTCCTCTGAAGATGAATCGATCTCTCCGAAGATATGTAGGATCCATAGGCTGCAAGATCCGCTTCCACTTCTGCTGCGTTAAATCCGACGGTTAACATTACAGAGTAATTTCTAAAAACACTGTGGTTAAAAAGATTTTAATGAGTAAATTTTTCAGTAGCTCGTTAAGAATGCCGAGTTTCAAGTTGTAAACATTTGTGTAAGTAGGATTTGTAAGAGTGGGAGTGGGTACCTTCCATTTTTTAAATTTATCCTGTGTTTTTGACAACAGGCGGTTATCCATTGCCTTTCAACATTTTCATTTTGTGGAAATCGGAAGTATCTAATGTCAATATCTTTCGTAAACCACGTAGTTTTTACATCCCGTAATCACACAGGTAATCATCGTTAACAGATCAACACACACACATTATAACCTATTACGCTCAGATAAGCGCAGAGGCAGCAAATGCACATAGTTTTATAGTCTTATCCGGTTTCTATTTTTCTTGCCTGTACAAGAGTTCCGACTTGACATAAAAGGTTATGTGCGAAACACTCCAAGTATATTCTAACGTTAAATGGAAGAGCTCTTTTTTTTAAAGGTTGTGCCAATTGTAGTTGACGTACCAAAGTTTTGACGTTTTATTTGCATTGTCAATCATTCTGACGGTTGTAGTTGGTGTTGGTAGATAGGTTCGTTTTGTGCTGTTTTTTGTTGAGCGAATTCCTGGATTTTATAGAAAATGGTATGGTATTTAAAAAAAAAGCATTCAGATAATTACTAATAGTATGTTCCTTAGTCGTTCCAGGAAAAAATGTCGGCTTTAATGGCTAGACCAGGTCAGGATCCTGTGTCAAAAGACGAAATTCCTTGGTGGTTGAAGTTTTCGGGCAGGGGGGTTGGAACAGTGGGTGGATTTAGTAAGTAAATTTTTGATAATTGTTATTTGATTGAGAAATTGTACATTTAATATATTTTGGTTGTAATTTGTAAAGTTTAATTAGGTTTACTGTGTTGTGATATGCAATTGAATGATATAAAAATTAAAAAAAAAACATATTGAGAAAGTGTTTTTGTCTACTAGCTTAGTTACGAATATCATGCTACACAGGTATGTGTTGTTATTTACCAATTCTTATCTATCCTGTAAGTATATTTACAGAGGAAAGTTGGCATTTTTTTTTGGTTCAAAATGAAATTCTGTTTTTTGCCTACTATGCAAAATACATTAACTTTTACTTAAGAGTCCGAATGCAAAGGCAATCCTCAAAGTTTTAGACTTACAATAATGTTTGTGTAAGTAATATTTCATAAACTATAAACGCTTTTTGACAATGGATATAAAATCTCATAACTCATCTTATCATTTGTACCTTTTTATCAATAATATATTATTTGGGGTAATTATTTATATTGTCTACTATACATTGTCAAATATGAGATATTTGACCTGACTATATCTACCTATTTATATATAGCATTTAGATTTAGTATTTTGCAATTTCTCTTTTCCTCTATTGACAATTCCTATACATTGTAAATGTCTTTGGAAATATACTATTTGTATTTACAAAACGGTTTGCTCAGTTATTTTAGCATAATATTGAAAATTCTTTGCATAGACACTTTCTATTGTTTATAAAAAATATGAATCTACATGAAGAGAAACAGAAAAGACTATAATAATAACTTATGGGATCGAAAATTCAATTTACAAATTCTGTTGTCTTTAAACTTTCACTCGCTATCTACCCATTTCTTTTTTTCTTATAAGGATATAATAACATGTCCTAGCTAGTAGTATTCCTGGTCCATCTGTTTTCTTTTCGAAAGTGTCCATTGAGTCTATTGTTTAATCATATAAATAGAGACAAGTAAAGCTACTTCGCCACATTTTAAATTTGAAAGTTTTGTTGTTAAGTATATGTAGATAGCAACTACTTTAATTTTTTTTAAACGTTTTGGTGCAAGATGCCTTGTGATAGTTGCAGTTTGCCATTAAAACAGTTTGTATTACTTATTTTCAATCGAAGATAGTGTGTAGATTTTTTGGAGGATCATGGTGTTTTAAGAAGATTTCTTACCTGCAACACTTGTGGAAACGAGACAGATAAATATTAATAGGTTTACATTTCTTCCAGAACTTATTGCAGATAGAACCATGTTAAAAAATGTGCTACAAAAAAAAAAGAATTAGTTTAGATTGTTGGATGGAGATATCAACATTTGGATCCAGAAGGATTTGAACATTTTGTTGTTAACCATTCCATATATTTTGTTGATCCTAATGACCCAACTGTTCACATCCCAAAGCGTTTTGTTGGGTATATAGCAGAGTTTTTATTTAAAAGATCAAACAATGATAACATTGATATTCATAATTTTTTTTTTCAAATTGCTAAGTTGTACCCACCAGACATTTGGTTGTTTATATTAACAAATTGGATGCGCATTTAGGTGAGGTTAGGATTGGTTAGGTTTGCTGTAAAGAAAGCATGCGGTAGCGCCCAAAAAGTTTCCGAGTCTGCCGTAAAAAAAATTGAGTTTATCAGTTATGATTTTTTTTTCTTCTCTTTTGAATTGTGTCATTTTTTTATCTGTGCAGGTGGGCAGTCAACACTGGTTATATTTATGTTATTTTAGTATTTTTAATAAAATTATTTAGCTGAAAACAGAGCGATATTAAGCTGATAAGAACAGATATTAGATTCAAATTAATAAGCTTTATTATCAAAAAATTACAGAAAATTTTATCAACAAAGGCTGAGTTATATATAAGTTAAAAAAATAAAAATAAAACAAAAACATATAAAACATAAAAAAAAGTGTATCTGTAAAAACACTTGTACCTTGTATTGTACAATGTATCAAAACTATTGGCTTAAAAAGAAATACAACCTGTACTATATATTTGAGATAAATAGTTCAGTATATAAATCATGGATTAAAGTAAAAATACATAAAATTTATTGGTAAAATAAAAAAATTTGAGAATTCAATCGAAACAAGATATAATTTAAAAATAAAATTAAAAAACAGATTGATTGTAAGTAGGTATAAAAAATTGGGGTGGGATAATGAGAATTTAAAACTAGACCTAAGAGCAACAACAGCAATTATAAACAAACATTCCATCAAAAAATAAGAAATATTACAAATAGATGTCAAGAAAATTCAAATTAAAAAAAAAATAACAGAAACCTATTTTAAATCCAGGGTCATCAAATGAAATAAAAACAAATAAAATACCATACTAACAATATGACAGCATGTCACTATAAAATTCTGTGTCACTATAATAGACCTTGTCAACCAGAATTTTCCAAACTTACTTTTTAAGTAATTTCAGAGTGGGTTGGTTGTTCCTTAATATTATTTAAAAGAGAATTATATATCTTAATACCCTCATAACTGCTACGTTTTTTCGCTAAGCTTAAAGTAGCAATAGGTAAATGCAGATTGAGATGGTAGCAAGTTACATGTCTAGGATTTGGGACTGTACATTTATCTCTGTTAGCATATACAATACTGACAGTTTCTTAAATGTATAAACTAACAATGGTTAATATGTTTTGGTTTATAAAAAGGGTTTAACATGAATCACAGGTTTTTGCCTTCCATATATATCTTACTGGTATTTTTTGAAGAACGAATAGCATATTAATTAAATAATTGCTAGCTACTCCCCAGAAACAAATGTCATATCTAAGTCTTGATTCAGTAAGGGCATAATATAGTGATTTCCCAACTAGACTACCTAGTTCTTTAACTGCAAAACAACTACTCAATATTTCCCTACTGAGACCGTTAATATGGGCATCAAATTTGAGTTCGTCATCTACGACCAAACCAAGGAGCCTTGAACTATGCTTTCTTGCCAAAGGAGCATTATCAATTACCAAACCTTTCAAACAATATCTAATGATATAGGTCTTTGTTAAATTCAGTGCCAAGAGATTCAAATCACACCATGCTTTAATTTTATTAATATCTGTTAATATACTGTCATTCAAAAAACTGTCGTCAGAAGAATGCCATAAAATCGTGTCGTCTGCAAATAATGTGAACTTACCAGCAATATCCAAGTTAGCAAGGTGATTTATATGAAGAAGGAATAAGAGTGATCCCGAGACAGAGCCCTGTTATACTCCCCAGTTTTTAGCTGGGCACTTGAACCCACAAAGACCTTTTGCCTCTGACCCGACAAATAGGACTCAAACTAGGCCACTCCTCTAAAGCCAAAGTAGTGTAGTTTAATTCTGCGACTGACACAGTTAAATGAAAGTCACAGAAAACTGCTGCTGCAAATCCCCCCTTATTAATTGGATTATACAGGTATTCCAGTAAGTTGAACATAGTATCATTTTTCTTAAACTTGAACTGTGATGTGCTAAGTTATTACGTCTGTCCAAAAATGAAGTAGTTCACGTTTTGGCCAACTTTTCTATTATTTTCGACAGAATAGACAAAAGAGAGAATTTCGATGGATCGTTTAAATCACCTCCCTTGTTGACAGGAATCACCTTGGCTAAAGTCAAACTTGGAGAACAAAAACCCTTTTCCCATGAGATGTTTATTGCCTGTACCAGTACATGCAATGAGGAGTCAGGCATATTGAGAATGATTCTTGCAGACAACCCATCATCTCTGGAAGCTTTTTTGTTTTTTATTGATTTAAATGTGTGTTTAAGTTCATTATGGTCTGTGGGTAAGAAGTAAAATGAATTTGGAGTTGATCTACCAGACATGTAATTAATTGGATCTACAGATGGATTAATATTTTTTGTTAGGTTTTCAGCAATGGTGCAATAGTAATTATTAATGCCATCAGGGGATTGTTTAGGTTCATCAACTCCCTGAAGTCCATTGTTGTAACAAATATCATTTACAATTGACCAACATTCTTATTGTTTATTTGCCGTGTTTGGTATCATTAAAATATTGATGAAAATAAACAAAATCAGTAAATTTTCTGATTCGCTGAAGCGAAAGCACGTTTTTCGAAGAAGTTTGTAGTCCCTTAGTAAACCAAGGTTTTTTAGATTTATTCTTGTTTAATTTGTTTTATTGGAAAGGCTTTGTTAGAAGAAGGATCCACCACCATTCTATGAAATTTACTAATGAGGCCCCGTGACACTTTCCCAGACAACAAACCCAGTTGACAAAATCTATTATAGTTCGTTCTACCAAAAATTCTACCTTATCTACAAGGCGCAATTGCACGCAAAGTTGGATTATATACATTAAAAATAACTGACTCATGGTCATCATGCATTGATGACTTTCTGGTACTTGATTTTCTTGTTGTTTTGTGATCTTATTTTATGAAACAGCTAGCAACCTTACAAGAGAAATTGCGAAAGCTCGAAAAAATCGCGTGTTTAGGTTAGGATCAGAGTTGAAACGTATTGCAGAAATACTTGATTTTTCTCTTTTTTTTTTGCTACCAAAACGTTTTTATACATATTTCTCTCTTTAGATGTATACTACAGAGATTGTTTTTTTTCCTTGTATGCTGTTTTACCCCACCCAGCGCTACTCTTCGCGCCCAGGTCCTGTAAGCTTCAAAATTGAAATAATACTAAAAAACCAATGTTTTGTTTATCCCAGCAGGTAATTTTATACTCTTCATACATACTAGAAAGTGTCTATGTAGAGAAAAATGTTTAATATAACATAATAGAGAATAACCTTTTGTAAACTGTTACCTTATTGTATTAGGTAATTAATTTTACATTACAATGGTCTTAAAAAGTGGACTAAAAAAGGAGTTTTTTGCTGTCAACCTGTGTGTTGTTAAAAGTTACTATATATTTAAATAATTCATTTAGTTGCCATCTTTCTGGGAGTATGGTGCTGCGTAGGAATCATAGTGGCAGACGTAGGTGCTTTAGTGGCAGGTATGTGGCAGATAGTGGCTGGATTTATAGTTTTATGCATTGAAGCTCCATGTTGCTGTATGTTTATTGACCACGTTCAGAGGTTCAGTGAAGTGGTAGATAACAGGCCTTTCTGGAACAGAGCTCTCGGATATGTTATGTAAGTAAAACAAAAAAAATTTGTTCAACTCTGTTCTGTGACAACAAAAAATATGTTATACTCTTTTTTTTTTTTTGGTGACTCTGTTAGTGCTAGTATGTGCTCTATTATTTGCTTAATGACATTTTAGCAGACTATTTCATAAAAACCCATGGATATTTTTTCAAGAAAACGCCATGTAAACTGACTTGTTCAAAATTAATTTTTTTTTAAATTTTTTCATAATATACATTGTTACGATATTCCAAAAAAAATTGAGACACTTGATTACAGTTGTTAACTAGTTAATTTGCAATTGTGTTGCTCAGCAGTATATGTCATTCACACACTGAACAGCATGATCGAAGTCATCACAATAGCTCCCCACTATCAAGAGAAAATCTGAAAAATGTGAATGTGTCAGGGACTAAATGTACAATAACCAAAATTATTCTTTTTTGATGTTTAAAAATAGATTTGAAAGGGAGCGGCATATATAAGTTTATAATTTAATTAAAAGTCGTTTTTTTTCTTTTCACCTAAATAAGTTTTTTAAAGAATTCTTTCCTGAATAAATTTAAGAACCAATATCTGGATTTTGTTGAAATGCCACCGTTAGGGGTGAATTGTTTTTTTTTAATTTTTTTACAATATCTAACTAAATGAGTTTATAAAAACAAATCTTTTATATGTGCCTATAGAGAAGCCTACATTTTTTTGTTTTTTTAGTGTCGCTATTCCTGCAATTATAATTCATCCAGCAATGTCCACTATTTTTGGAAGTGGTCTAATATTTACAACCGGCATTATTTATGGAATGATGGCTTTGGGAAGAAAGTAAGTGCAGTTTATATACAAACGTCTTTATTTACTAAAAAATTTGTACATAGACAGACAATGTCTTCTTGTGACAATATTAGTCTTTTATTAACAAGTCCCTTCAATCACTCCTTGTTGCCTTACATTTGTTTATAAAATTTTTAACCTGAATCTTTGTGTAGGCAACAAATTAGAAAACAATATTCTGCAGGGAAACTACACACAATTTTATTAACCATTTGTTTTTGTGTAGAGGTTTGGTTCATATTTTGAAAGGGGTCTGTACAATTTAATTTTAGAGTTCTCAAAATGTGATATTTTGATAATTGTGGATATAAATCAGGAAGACACCATTAAAAAAAAGACCTTGCACAGCAGATGATCTTTTTGTGATATTGTGTATGATCTTAAAATATTTTTCATATTTGTTAAAAGATACTTATTTCACTTTATTCCAAACTAAGTTTTAAAAATTCAATTTTGTGAAGTTTACAGAAAACGATCAAGAATTTTAGAAGTTTTGATATATAAATTAATAAAAGGTATTTAGGAAGCGGATTTCATCTCAGCTTTTAAACTTGTGAGGTAACATTCCTTTTAGAAACAAATGTATGTATTGATATCATTGTTAGACATATATATCACTAATAAAAACAGTCAAATAATGTGAAATGAAGTAATTAATCTTTACAGATATAGTTTAAGTTATATTAGTTTTGATAGTCATGTTTTGGTATATCTTGGATTGTTTATTTGTAAGAATATATGTATGTCATGCTTACACTGTAGGAGGCCTAAGAATAATCGTCATTTTCATATGCCATGTGGACTATTTTCAGTTTGAAAAATCATATAGTATTTGTTGCAATAATCATAATAATTCTGTGACTCACTTAAAAAATGGTAGACAATAATTCAGATTTTAATTCAGAAATTGTATTTTGGGCCTCACAGATTTATATCATTAAGGAAATACCTGAAATTTCTTATGCCAGTTTTAAACATTAAAACATGACCTTTTGTTTCTTCATAGAGTTGTAATGGCACAATAAATGCCCCAAATCTTTTAGAACAATTACAGTTTTTCTGTGGCTTGTCTTATTAGGATTGATTTTCTATTACATCAATTATGGTTACTACAGTCCCATGTCAAGAATTTAACTTTCACTCAATAGATTTTTCAGTACAAAACTTATGAAACTATTTATTATTATGATAGAAGATTTCTATTTTGATTAATGTTGTTTGAATTTATTTTACATATTTAAGTTCCTGTATGATGTGTCATCCATACATTTATTTCAATCATTTACTTTTGTTTTATTTGTGGGGCAAGGGAGAAGGATTCCTATCATCTTGTTGGTTCGTGTAAAAGGTGGGCCAGACGATGCTGGAATACTTTCAGTATTGAGTCCCTCTTCAAGGAAGAATTACAATCCCTTGACTGGGGCAAGATGCTCTCCTTCATTAGACAGATCAGCTACCTTCATAGGGGACCACCACCAGTTGGATGGGTGAGAAAAAGAGGCCTTTCAAGGCTAGTTCCTGAGCTTGCCCTCTCCATCTTACTACTAATTTGTAAAAATGGCATAACTAGTTGTTAACAGATATATAAATAAATGAAGTTATGCCTCAATGTTTTAGTATTGGAAATAGGTTTGTGTACTGTGACATTTGATAGCCTTCGGCAAGTTACAGAGTACCATTGCAACAGTATATCCATTAGCCCCAATTGTTTAAAAGATAGAAACCTTGTGAGCTCCTTCCTCTACAAAGTGAGAGTAGTACCTCCAGTTATTCCTAGACATGCAAGTTTTTTAAACTTCTCATGTATATTGAAATTAATTAATTTATTTATTTATGTAATGTATGTAAATGTCTTTTTTGCAGTATTGAAGATTATTTTTTACACATGGCTAAAAACGTAAGAACTAGCCTGCTATTTATTAGAAATACCTAGCAAAAACTGCTCTTGTTGAGCAGATTGACGCTTTAATTTTTTAATTCTTTCATTTTTACATGCAGATTTCGAATTTTAAAAGCTCATCTTTTTGACATTATGCGAAAAAAGCAAAAAGTTAGTTGTTTTTGTATGCAACATGAAAATTGTCCAGGAGGCAACTGGCACTGTTACTTACTATATTTTTTATAAAATATATAATAGTAAAATTCAAAAAACTAAAGTATTTTCCTTTACACCTTGGAGTAATACCGGCAGTTTTGTTGGAAATTTCCTGTCATACAACCATCAAAATTTCATTGATAACACTGGCCGACAAAAAAAAATTTTTTTGTTGTAACACAAATCAGAATAGCACAATCTAATTGAATGGACCTATCAAATACGAAAATGACAAATAGAAAGTTGTAGCATCTAGGGTTTTCTTGTTAGAGTGGTAGAATCATATTGAATGTTACGATACCTAATATCTATAAAAAAAATGATTTCAGAAAATTCTTAACCCTGTTTATTGACGATGTTTACAGTTTTCGACTATTAAACATACCATACATCTAAGAGAAAAGCAAACAAGAAAAATATTAACTTAAAACACTAATTAATTTTTATTTTTTCCATTTATGAGGTGTTCTATCTTCTCTCTTTAAAAACCAACAGTAGTCACCCATCATGGCTGGATCCCATCGTCCTTGGTACCGAATTTCCATTGTTCTGATATGTTGGTGAAGCCTTTCGCCCTGCCCGTCACTAACAGCTTCCAAATTTTTAGGAAGAAATGACAGATGTGAATGGAGGAAGTGAATTTTTAATGACATTCTTGCACCAAGTGCTTTATAGGCATCTAAGAGTTCATTAACTAATTGTTCCTAATTTTCATCCATATTGTTGCCTAAAAATCCTCTTACTACATTAACAAATGAATTCCATACTGAGTTCCTGCCTGGTAAGCTTTTCCATAAAATTGACATCGTCCAGTAATTTTCTGATGATCTGATAAAATTGCCTTCTTTTAATTTGGCATCACTTAAATGGGGAAAGGCTTGTCTTAGGTATTTAAATCCATCACCATCTTTATTCAAAGCCTTCACAAAGCTTTTCATCAGCCCAAGTTTAATGTGAAGAGGAGGCAAGATGACATTTTTGGGATCAACAAGAGGTATAAATTTAACATTTTGAGATCCCGGTTGAAATTCGCTTCTTTCTGGCCAAATTTTTGTTATATAATGCTGATTTATTGCACGACTCTCCCATAAACAAAGAAAACAGCAATATTTTGTAAATCCCCCCCTGATGTCCCACTAAAATCGCTATGACTTTTAAGTCCTCACATATCTGCCATTTATACCTATTGTGCTTTATCCTATCCAAAATCGTGCGCATATTTTCATAATTTTCTTTCATTGCAACTAATATTCCAAATCTAATAATAAAACCTAAAAAGCAGCAAGACATAACAAAAACTAAAACCGATATCCAAAGGAACATAAACCCCTCATCATTAAAAATTGCAATTAAAGGTACCCGGAACACCTCAGATGGATCCATGATTGTTAAATGCCAGAAGAAAAGTGACCTTGAGACTCTTCAAAGAGAAGCCCAAAACAAATTAACTGATTATGATGTGAAAATAACTAAAATGCGGAAACCACGGATTAAAATAACTGGATATAAAGGTGAATTGGATAAACAGCAACTGAAAAAATACATAAGAGAACAAAACGAGTTTATAGAAGACACAGAAGAATTAGAAATCACATACATTAAAACAAATAAGAAAAACAAGATGTGCACGCTCTATGGTGAATGTTGTCCATCCCTATTCCATAAATGTATGACTGCGAAGAAGATATTTATTGGTTGGGAGAGATACCCCATTCATGAAGATATTAGTATAATAAGATGCTTTAAATGTCAGGAGCATTTTCACAAGTCTGATACATGTCCTAACAGCCTTGTCTGTGAGTGCTGTGGTGAGGATCATGATGTGCGTGATTGTCCCAAATCACACAAGAAATGCAGTAACTGTTTAAAAGCTAACAAACGGTACAAGACCAACTACAATATAGACCATGGTGCAAGTGACCCACTGTGCCCCTCCTATCAGTATCTGGTTAGTGTGCTAAGAAGCAAAATAGATTATGGCTACAGCCCTTAGTCAACAAGAAATCGAGATTCTAAACGACCTTGACATTTGTAATGAGGACATAATGGAGGAAAGCATTGCTTGTGATGCCATAAAAACCAAAATAGACTTTAAAAATAAACTTTTTAGCATTTTACATTTCAACATTAGAAGTATTCGAAAAAATTTTGATGTGTTATTGGTCTTCTTAGAATCGTACAACCTTAAATATTGTGATATTATAGTACTTACCGAGTCTTGGCAAATAGGGAATGAACAAATTAATATTGATGGGTACAATATGTTTTATAACAATTCAAAGCTTAATCAAAACGATGGTACTATTGTTTACATAAAATCTACCTTACACTTTAAAATTTCTAACATAAAATTAGACTATTCCGGAGTTACACTAAGTAGAATTATATTGGATGTTAATGGTGTGTCTCTGGGCGTTTCATGTCTTTACAGACCCCCCTCTACAGACATTCCTAGCTTTCTTAGAGACCTTGAGACTTTATATTCGATAAACTCAACAAATCAAATAGAGATTCTAATTGGTGACATGAACATTAATTTAGCAGCAGAAAACAATGAAGTAAATGACTACACTACACTATTGGGACACTTTGGTTTTTTGTCTGCTATTAACAACCCCACTCGTGTAACTTCTAACACTAGTTCCATATTGGATCATATTTTTGTTAAAAAGAATCTCAGAACTAATCTTAAATACTCTTCTTTTGTTCTGCACTCTTCACTCACTGATCACTATCCTGTAATGTTGAGTGTGTCCTGTCAGCACAATATTCGATCTGATAAAACTTCAGATGCTAAAATTTTCACTTACTCCAAAATCAATTATCAAATTTTAGATGAGCTTTTTAAGGCTGAATCTTGGTTTAGAGTTTTGGAAGCTCAAAATATAGAAACTGCTACACAAAAATTCTTAGAAATAATGGCTGAAATAATAAATAAATCTAAAATTAAAAAAACATTTCAAAATAAACAGCATAAAAAATTAAAACCGTGGATTACTAATGGAATCATTAATGCCATTAAAACAAAAGATAAAATGAAAAAAAAACTTTTATTATATCATGATGAAACTAAAAAAAAAACATTCACTGATTATAGAAATAATTTGTATAAAATTATACAAAAACGAAAATATGATTATTATAAAACTGAAATCGAAAATAGTAAGAATGATCTTAAAAAAATATATCATATAATCTCAAACGCAACAAATGAAAATACAACAAAAAATAAATTAAACTTGGAAATCAAAAACAACAATGGAAAGTTTGATGATAATAAGAAGATGGCCAATTTCTGTAACGATTTCTTTACTAACATAGGTTTTAAAATGTACAAAAAAATTAATGCTCCTTCTAGTTTTTCTAGAATTGACTTCACTGCTTTATCATCAATTTTTCTAAAGCCTACCAATTCAAATGAGATAATAAAACAAATTAACACACTAAAGAATAACTGCGCTCCAGGAAGTGATGGCATAACTACAAAAATCGTTAAAGATTTTTACATATATTTAATAAATCCAATAGTTCATATAATTAATCTAATTTTTAAAACAGGCATAGTTCCAAGTTGTTTTAAAATTGCTATCATAACACCCGTCCATAAAGCTGGAGACAAGTCTGATATAAATGACTACCGTCCAATAAGTGTTATCTACACATTTGCTAAAATCTTTGAAAAATGTCTTAAAGATCGCCTGGTCAGCTTTCTTCAACAAAATAATATCATATCTCAACGTCAATTTGGATTTATGAACGGTTTGAGCACTACCGATGCAATTTGTGAATTAACCAACAGCATAACTTCCAACCTTGACAGTAGCAATAAGTGCATTGCTGTGTTTTTGGACCTCGCCAAGGCGTTTGATACGGTGCCTCATGGCTCTCTCCTTAACGTTTTGGGTTTGTATGGGGTCAGGGGCACCGCGTTAAGCGTCTTCGAGAGTTACTTAAGCGGTCGAACAGAGATTGTCAAAATTAATGATGTTTGCAGCGATCCACTTAACATTACAATGGGAATACCTCAAGGCACTGTATTGGGACCCATACTTTTCATCACTTACATCAACTCATTAACTAGTATTGACATTGACAATGGCTCATTATTGTCTTATGCTGACGATACTGTAGTTCTGTTTTCAGGATCATCATGGACTTCTGTTCGTGATTTTGCCATTCAAGGTATGGGCAAAATTAAAAATTGGTTAGACACATTTAAGCTAACTTTAAATACCTCAAAGACGAATTACATAGCCTTTTCCATCACAGCAGCCAATCGTCCACACTTCCGAAGCATTCATATTGACAACTTTGATGGTGATATTCTAGAGGTTGAATATACAAAATACTTGGGTGTAATTATTGACTGTAATCTCAGATGGGATCATCATGTACTTAGAATTACAAAAAATATAAAGAAACTAGTGTACAAATTTTATGTTTTGAGAGAGATATTAAGTAAAAAGTTGTTGTTGTGTGTGTATAAAGCCCTTATTGAATCTTTAATTCGATATGGTATAGTGGTGTGGGGTGGTCTGTATCAAAATTCCTTAAAGCCTTTAAATGTAGTTCAAAATTATATTCTTAAGATTATATTTCGAAAAAATAGGCAATATACTACCAGGCTTTTATATTCAGAGGACATATTGGATGTGAGAGGATTATATTGTCTGTCAACATGCTCATTTATTAAAAAATCTACTAAATTTAAACAAACTATAAACCACATCTATGAAACTAGGTCTAAGGTCAGTGAACAATTGGAGATGCCAGTAAACAATAGATCAAAAAAATTGAGATCTTTCTCTTATTTAGGCCCCAAAATGTATAACTTGCTTCCCCTAGAATTGAGATCCCTGCCAAGACTGAAAAAATTCAATAATAGTTGTAGGATTTTTATTTTTAAACATTTACATAAATTTAAAGCTCTATTTCAATAGGATAACATCTATATTTATAAGGTTTGCTAAAATAAGAAATTATATTTGTTGTTGATGTAATTTTTAAATTTTTATTTTTACAGCTTTAGCATGAGGTTAACTGTATTCTCAATATAAATTCAAAGATAATACTTGTGTACATACAAGTGTTCATTCACTTAGGTGCAATTTCCAGTTATTAGGCTCCTATTTAGATTATATTTATTACAATATGTATGACATTTGTTACCCTATGTTTAATAATAATAATAATAATAATAATAATAATAATTGCAACTGAATGTGGAATTTCCGTTATGCAATAACACAGCTTTTAAGCTATATTTAGATGAGTCTATGAATAAGCACCACTCACGGGGAGGATGTTCAATATCAAGTTCCTGCATTAAACTGTCTTTTTCTGAAATTCGTAATTTTTGTTTCTTTAGCCAATAGGTTCCAATCCTTAAGATGAGAACCCAGAAGTTCTGACTGTTGCTTGGATAACCCCAAATCACATACTTAATCATTTAATTCACTTTGAACAATCAAATGTGGCTCGCCGGAACTGGGACCTGTGGTAAAAGTGGGATCAGTGCACTGTTCTTCTGAGCTGCCTGATGATGTGTTATCTCCATTATCTCCCAAATCAATAGCTTGCCAATTTAGAGGAATTATGAGGAACAGGTCGTATGGCAGATTGCAAATTTGGATGTTCTATATTGTGCTTTCCCTTTTTGGAATAACATTCAGTTTTTGTCAGGCAAAAATAACAATCGTCAGAATGGTTGGTGGGTTCTTGCCATACCATTGGAACTGCAAAAGGCATACTTTTTCTCTTTCCCTTCAGTATTAGGGCTTTCCGAATATTTTTTTTATTATTGGGAGGGTATTTCCATTGTGAAAATAATGAGGTGGCCTGTGCTAGAAAAATCTTGTCGGCCAGTGTAATTGTTTTAATTGTCAAGTTGATTACGTTTGAAAGCTTTTCAAACGTAATCAAACGCTTTTAAAACAGGATTTTTAATTTAAAAAAATGAGTGAAAAAGATATTCCATTGGATTTTGAAAATGGTGCTAAAGATGCTACAATAGCCATACTTCCAGAAAGATCCAGACATCTGTATGGATTAGCTTACACTCGGTTCCTTGAATGGAGGCAGAAGAAGAACAATCAAAAGTATCTACTCTTTGGAGTCAATATTTAATGTTGAAAAGTACTCTATATCTGGATAATATAAAAAAAAGTACTCTATATCTGTATAATATAGATATACGAAAGTTTTGCAACTAACTGACGTTTCTAAAACGAAAATCGGATGGTTACAGACCTGAAAAGTCAAAAATATTTACTGAAATTGAAACAATTTTCGTTGAAGCAGATGACCACGAGTATTTAATGCTTAAGGTTTCCTTGACTATTGTCGTTTTTGGTGCATGCAGGACAGAAGAGTTAACGCACATGGATACAAAAGATATAGAAGGTTTATGGTAATTTGCTTATTCCTAATACAAAAACCAAACCGCCTAGAGAATTCTTCATCACCCAAGGTAGCATAGAAAATATGTATTTGTTGGAGATTTTCCCAAAATATTTTCGGCCTCCACATACCCCACATACATAAGTCTTTTTGGTGCCTATAGAGATGGTAAATGCTCCACTCAACCAAGTGCTATTAATACTTTTTACCAGTTGATATTAATACTTTTGGAGATATTCCTAAGCATTTTGCAGAATTTTAAAAATTACCTGAGAAATTAGAATACACTGGAAATTGTTTTCAATGGTAAGCTACATCTTTGTTAGCAGCTTTAGGAGCTGATTTATGTATATTTAAGAGATGGAAGAGTAGTGCAGTAGCTAAAGGGTATGTTGAACTTTCAGTGGAAAACAAGAAAAAAATTATAGCAAAAATAATGATAAAAAGTGAGAACAGAGCACATATTGTGTTGCTAATAATAACATATTAATTGATGCCTGTATAAAAGTGCCTAGTAATAATTCATCTGGTTTAAATGTGTCAAATATTAGTAATTGTGTAATTAATATTTATAATAAATATGCAGTGCTCTTTACATTAATTCTCACAGAGCGAATGAGTGCGAAAAAGGAGTGTGATAAAAATTTTCACTCTAGTGCAAAAAGTGGGTCATTTCGCTCAAAAAGTATCAAAAGGAATACCACTATTTTACAAAAAACTATTTTTCAAAAAGTTTCATATTTTTGTGTTATTAAACCTCAACCCTCAAACTCAGTTTATTTACTATAGATTACAATAAAAAAACAAAGATACCAAAACGACTTATACATTGTTAGATTGTTGATGTCCAACAAAAAAAAATCTATGGAGGACACCAAGTTTCAACAACCATCCACTACGGCCCCGAGCTCAAAAAAATCTTTATGGCAGTAGAACTTCCTATTATTTAGAAATGTTTTTATTTTCTTCCCAAATATGCTGATGGTTGAGGCATGCTTGATTTCCTCGGGTAACTTCTGATAGACTGTGATACAAGCATAGTTGGTGATTTTTCATATAGTGTTGTGGTATGTCTTAAAAGGATTAGGTTGGTAGCAGAATACTGTGTAAAGTAGTTGTGTTTATCACGGCTGTCCTGGAATTCGCTTCTATATTTAAAAACATGTTGCACACTTAACTAAATAACTAAATAAATGTTTTATTGACGGACTAGCCATTACAAAATATACTAATAAAATAATTATAAAATAAATAAAAAATAACATAACAATATTAAAAAAAGGGCAGATTTATATAATATAATCTGTCCTTCACAGCCTCTAAAATTAAACATGTCCATATAACAAGAGTAGGTATTTGCCAAATAAGAGTAGGTATTTGCCAAATAAGAGGCTCTATTAATAAATGATGTTGGTAAACACTCAAACCATATGAACCTTTACATGACCTTATTGGTCACCACATAACGTAGTAATAAGACACATTAAAAATCTTTTTGCCGCGTAGTGTGGCTTTTAAAATTCGTAATCCGCATTCGAAAAAGTTATTTTTAAAAAAGTCAAATCAATTTAAAGGAAGAATTAAGCACCGAACTGATCGATATTTTTGTTGAGCAGTTTATTTGCTAAAAATAAATTGGTGAAGCAATAAACTAGGATGTAGTAAAACAAAAAATCATAAGTATGCATTATTTTTTTCCTAGGAAATAAGATTTGCAAAGAAATGTTTCTAATAGTATTAGAGTCATTTTGACATTGCATAAAATCTTTGACTAATTCATTATCTTGAAACATCTTTTAAGTTACAGGCTTTTGCATATGTAAATATGTCATCTTAGGTTAGAGTTTGGTGTTTTTGTTGTGGCTACATACGTGGTTTAAATGTTTTAATATAATTAACATAAAATGTTTTTCTAACCCTACTAATCAAAGGGCTTCAAGAGAAGACATGGCGGCGGTAGCTTCACCCCATATGGCAACCTCGCCCACTGGTCTCGGTGGACACCCTACTGACATGCAGAGGGCCACGCTTATGGAGGACCCCGACGTTTGGCGTCCAACATAAAAAGGGGTTGCTTGTGGCTACTAATTGTTTCAGCGTACGGACCTTATATATTGCTTAGATTGCTTGCTGCTTTGCTTGAGTAATACTAGATTATATTGGGTAGATACACTTTTCTAGGATGAAAGAAATTACATGCAAAAATATGTTAAAAATTATTTATATATTTTTAAAATCCTTTTAAATGTTTGACTCTTAAATAGTGGAAAATAATTATATAAAGCAGGTACTATTATTAAGAAATATATCTTTTTTCTGGTTGTTTTTCTGTATGGGCACCTTACCGAATTGTATGTTTTTCATTTTGTTGTTTTCATGTTAGTTTGATTGCTTTTATTGTATATTAATATAATGTAATAATATGCCCTATTTGAATTTATTTATATGGTCAATTCTAAGATCTAGTGACCCATACAAATTGATTATAGATGCCAAAAAAGGGAGCCTATGGATAGACCTATTAATTTTATTTTGAATTGTTTTTAATTTATTTGATACTGCACATTCCCAAACTGAAATTAGGCTTTGAATTATCGAATAAATTGAGGAAACATTAATATTATTCAAATAATTTTATGGAATATAATGCATTGCTTTAAAATGAAATTCATATGATAGGTGAAACTGAAATGCTATTTCTCAAGGTCTCAATTATTTTACAGGATAAGATCTCATTTATATACCTACTTTTTGATCTAAACTTTAGAACGGAAACATTCTAAATATTCCTATAAATATCTAACATTAATAAAAAGTCAGTAATAATAAATACCTAAAAAAGGTTATAAAAAATTTAATTCGACTTCATAAATAGCCCTAAAAACTAAAAAAAAAACACTTCATTGTATTTTGAAAATTTAACTTTTTTAATTTAAGAAGTCTACGTCCAACTCATACCTACCTACTAAGTATATCACAAGAAAACATTTTTAAATTAGCTTGGCGCCGCCTTCACAATGCCAATTTCTCAAGCTGAAAAAAGTATTATTTTTACTTTTTAGTGCTCGTTTTTTGAAGTTGGGCTTATTTTTTTAATAAACATTTTTATTTCACTTTTTTCAGATCTGTTCAATTAGTTTTATTGTATACCCAGGTATTTTGGATGGACCGATTTTATTCAACTTGATTTTGAAATAAAAGTGCTTTTTGCTCTACTCGGTGAGCCATAAACTGTACCATAATGACTTTGTTAGTGGTCACTAGATGGCGGTGTTTCGGAGTTCTCCAAATAATGCTGATATTCTCAAAAAATCAAATGGTACGCTATGACTTTTATTTATATTTATATATATATATATATATATATATATATAGTGTATTGGTAGTTATGAAGGGCACTGAATAGTGAAATAAAAAATCCAGGTCCGTATTTGAATTAAGAAAATTGATGATGGTCTCTTGAATCGGAAATGTCGGATTGGAAAATTAACCTTGCTGTTTTGTAGAGGAGAAGAAATGACAATGACAAAGTGGAAATTATTTTCATCTCCCATTTCAATTAATCCTAAAATTTTAGGGAAACCAGAAAACTGGAAAAAAACAAGGCTGCAATAGAAACTGTATTAATCTCGCATAACTGTAAAGAACAAACTTAACAAAGGAACAAAACAAAAAGTAGTAAAACTTCTCATAATCACATAGGCTTCGGAATAAAAGAGTTAAAGCTAGGGCGAGACAGGGCAGGACTCGGTTTGGGCAAAAAGATTAAACAATAAAAAAAAACGGCGAAATGAACTAACAACTAACAATAAATTAACCACAAATATTTTAAAATTACTGAATACTGCTTAAGGTAACAAAAAATAGTATATGCGACTCGACCTACTACTAGAAACGATATGGTGGACCATATTAGGAATACCGTCCAAAGTATCTCTATAGCAGAAGTAGACGCTGCAGTCCAATCGACACAGGAATTGCAATTTTGTACTTACAATGACCACCGGCATTTTGAGCATTTGTGAAAGTAGTTTTTAATCATTTTAAATTTATTTGTTGTTATTTTATTGTTGATTGTTAGTTCATTTCGCCGTTTTTATTTTATTACTTCACTGAAACGAGATAGAACTCGATTTAATCTTTTTGCTGAAACCTAGTCCTGCTCTTCCTCGCCCTAGCTTTAGATATTTTATTGAGAATCTTTTGTGAATATGAAACTGAGTTTTAGTATTTTTGTTTTACTTTATAGTTATGCGAGATTACTAGAGTTTCTATTGGAGCCTTGTTTATTTCCATTTTTCCTGAAATTATAGGATTAATTGAAATGAGAGATGAAAATAATTTCCAATTTGCCATTGTCGCATTTTCTCCTCTACAAAACGGAAAGGTTAATTTTCCAACCCGACGTTTTGGGTTCGAGAGACCATCATCAACTTTTTTAATTTAAATGCGGATGTGGATATTTTATTTTACTATTCAATGTCCTTCATAACTTCCAAATAAATTGTGATATAAAAGTCATATAGTACCATTTGATTTTTTTGAGAAAATCAGCATTATTCGGAGAATTCCAAAACAATGCCAGCTATTTACCACGAACAAAGTCATTACGGTACAGTTTATGGCTCCACTAGTAGAGCAAAAAAAGAACTTTTTTCGACACTAAGTTGAATAAAATCGGTTCGTTCAAAACAGATATCTACATTTGAAAGTGAAAATGTTTGCCCTTCCCGGACCACTTTATTTTTGAAAATAGAAAGAAATGGTCTTAAGCAAAAAAGTGTGTAATTGGTTAAACAATACAATGCTTTTACTTTTAACATACATGAATTATGGAAAGAAAGGAAGAAAAAATTGGCATTTACACTTTTGTGTTGCTGTTACGCAACCTAGCGACCAACTTTCGAACGTGATAATAATTTACACCGATTTCTCTTGGCCGATTTGCCTATAAATATTATTTTCTTAAGTTCTATCACTAACGGTTCCGGAGCTACAGTCGACGTCCTTTATTACTGGACCACCGTGTAGAAAGTACCACCTACATTTCTTACCTGTGGACCCAGTCCTGATTGTTTCCTGGTAAATTCCTACCACCTAGTCAGACCATTCATGAATAATCAGTGTACATCTTTACGTAAAAGCTACCTATGAATTTTGAATGACTACAAGATTTACATCTTTGACGATTACTATAATGAGCACCGAGCACTTCTAATCAGATATTTTAAATAAACTGGAACAGTTTGATAATACTGATCAGTAAATTGTAGTAAATCAGTAATTTTTAGTTTTTGCATGTAACTTTCTTTATTCTAAAAATGTGCTATTTACCAATTTTATTGGGCTGAAAAAATTCACTAGATACAGATTAATCCACTTTTTAAATAAAATATCTTGGTTATTTTTTAAAATTAGAAAAAGATGTTCCAAACTAAAGTTTTTTGATTGATTGTCCTTTTCTTATATCTTAGAGTCGCTGTTTTTTGCAATAACAATGAATTATAGTTGGTATAGATAGTATTCTCTGACGATTCTGAACATTTTCCCTATACTGTTCTTTGTGTTCTTGTGGCGTTATTATAATTCTTGAAAAAAAGTTCGACCATTTTGAACATTTCATTGAATCAAATAGCTCATTTTTTTAAGTTTAAAAAAATAAAAACGAGCCAAGCAGTAAATCAGACTTCAAATATCAATGTCATGATAGTCGAAAAATAAACCTTTATCCATTGGTATTAATAGGTAAGTAATTATTTCGGAAAAAACGTAGTATTTCTTACTTGATACATGATATATTATACAAAAAATATGTAGAATTTAATATACGTTAAAAAATGTGGTATATTATATTTCAAAAACAAAGTGTGTACTGGCCTTGCCTTTTTGAGACATCCTTTATACATTAAAATATAAGTAAAAGCAAGCAACTTTTGTTCGGAATATTTTTTCTAATTTCAAAATTAGAGATATTTCCATTTAAAGGGTTATCTGTGAATCACCCTGTACATTATTGAGTTTGTACTGAATACACAGGATTTTCATTTATATCTAGATATATACATACAGTCTGAAGTACAAAAAAATTCATGAGTTGTAAGATTTTTCATATATTATCATTTAAGAATATTAAAATCTTAAAAAATCAATTAAAATGTAGAAATATAGACACAAACTTTATATTTGTACATGTACTGTAATGTACAGTACTTTTATCTTTACACTCAACAGGGAACATTGACAAAAACTCTGTCAGCATATCAAATCAAATCAAAATGTACTTTAATGTCAGAATCCAAAAAAATTCTGTTTTGGTTTTTAGCATGTTACAAAGTAAAAAACTAGTAAAAAAAATCAGACAAGTAAGTGGGAGTTAAAATCTAAGTTACCATATACAATATATACATGAAAATCGGTTTAATAGAAAAAACAAGTAAAAAACAGTCAAAAGGTAAAAACAGTATAAAAACAAAAAACATATAAAACAAATAATTGAAAGCGGCCATGTTTAACTAAAGTAAGTAATTCAGCAGTAGCATACACAACAGATCTAAACAATGGACAAATCTAAACAATGGACAAATAATTACACTAGGCTGTCTGCGTAAAACTCACCCACGTTATAATATACTTTTTTTAGAAGTGCACTCTTTAATATCTTTCTAAAAATTTTAAGTGAGACGGCGTTCTTAATGTGAATTGGCAAATATTTTCCTGCCCTCATAGATAAAAGACCTTTTTGTAAATTCCTTAGTGGGTATAGGCAGGGGTAGATGAGAAGCCTGTCTAGTATTGTTATATTTAAATATAGGGGTAGAAATTTCGAGGATGAAAAGGGAGGTGAGTGTGAGAATTCTCAGTGATAAAAAAAGAGGTCTGCAGGACTCCCTTTGGGTGACCTTAACTATAAAACGAACAGCCTTCTTCTGTAATAAAAATACGATGTTTAAAAAATTCTGGTTACTGGCACCCCAAAATGGAATGCCATACCTAAGATGGGATTCGAATAATGCGAAGTAGACTGATCGCGCCAACGCCGGTCCGAGTTCGCTCAGCAATCTTAATTGCAAAGCAAGCACACGGAAGTTTCCCTCTCAGCTTTAAAATGTGCTCATCAAAACGGAGATCACCGTCTATGAAAACCCCTAAAATTTTTGAAAAATCTTCCTCTTTAAGAGGATTGCCATTCAGATTTAAGCCCTGCATGTTCCATCGAAATCCCACCACGCTTGTCTTTGCAACATTAAAAGACAGTCTGTTTCAGTCATAACATAAGTTAATTCTGTTAATGGACCAGATGAATAAAAGGTAGCAAATGCTTTTACTATAATGCTAACTCTTTCTGATATTTGTGTTGTACATAAATAAACCTTTCTCAAAAAACTTAAGCAAAAGCAGTTGCTACAACTTTATTCATACGGCTCGATATCAGATGTAACAATATTTCTCAGCTATATACAGTCTTTGTAAAGCCATACAATCGACGTATTGTCCGCAAAAAGTGTAAAATCGCCAGAGATCTGAACACGCACAAGATCCTTTGTATACAACAAAAAAAGGACGGGTCCAAGCACCGATCCATGAGGAACGCCACATTCGATGAGGGGAGACTGATGATTGCACTCCAGAAACAACAAACGACTGACTTCATATTTGTGTGATATTATCTCTTATGGCGAATCTTATATGTATATTTATAATCAGCAAGCAGAGAACCACTGAACTGATTAATAATAGTCAAAGTCAAATTAGCTATATTGTCATAAATTCTCCAATGGTTGACAAAGCTTTGAGAATAAAATAATTGATATAAGCTAAACTATAGCTACCCTACCATGGTATTAAAATAGAGTAATTATTTTAAATTTTAAAATAATACAAAAAAAAATATATTTCAAGAGTATAATATTAAATTGTTTGGAAAAAGCGTAGAAAATATAAAAACAGATACAACAAATGCCAAAGTAATTAAACTGCTAAAAATACAAAAAGGGGCTAGCTTAAATTGTTAAAGTAAAACTCATTTAATATGATTTTACAATTAGAAGATTTTTATTTTTTTCCTAACGGTTGTTTTACTGCCAATCTTTTTATAATTAAGGGAAAGTGGTTAAACATTTTTTGCCACTGTAAAAAATGATTTTTTAGTTTATTCGTACTTAGGAATATAGTGTATGAGAATGGCGCATGTTATAATGATTGGACACAAACAGTTCATTATTATATTTTTTACCGACTAGACAGGCAGATTCTAAAGCAAATAAACAGCATAAAGTTAAAATAGAATTATTTACAAATAAATGACGACAATAATCCCCGACTCTTACACTAGACATACATCTTACTACCCTCTTGTGTAACAAAAAACCCTATTAAAAAATGAGCCCAGACCAAAGCAAAGTGTGAATGGCGAGTTATCATTGTGTCTAGGCTGTTTGTGATATAATCCATAGTGCATAGCAACTGGAAGAGGTTTCATTGCATCAATTGTTGATATGAGTTTCAAACTTGGTGTCGCCACGTTCTGTTTAAGCTGAGACTACATAATCATTACCAAAATGGGGAACAATTTTGGGGTAACTGTTTCGTGAATAACATGTAATTGTGATTCTGACTATTACGTAGATAATACGGAATTGTGTGGTTACATTTAAGTAGCCGAAAATATGTATAGTTCTGTTTAATACAAACAAAACAGTTATGGCCACTACAAAAATTTAAATTAGGAAAATAGTGTAGAGCAATAAGAGCATGTTACGATACATGCGTTTGGCTTATTTTCTAGCTACGCTAAGGACCTAGAATTAAAACTTGGCAACTTCTTTGGTGAATATGGTGATATAGTTGTAGAAAATGACGCGCCTTTAAAATTCGTTAATTTTCAATACTTTATCAAAATATACAGGCCAATTTGGGATTTTGGTTTGAATAATAATTATCATTAAATATCTTATTATAAAGAGTGATTCTTTTTTTAACGTGATGTTTAATGTGTATGCATTTTTAATCTTTATACTCATAAAACATCATAGCCAAATATGTATAAGGAAGATCAAAATAAAAAAAATGGCGTTCTATTGGACTTTTACTTTGAAGTTAGCTGCATTTCTTTACTGAGAAAATTATTTAACATCAAGGGTCTACGACTGGATTCTTAAATACGCAGCTTTTACTAATACCCAATTAGTTTGAAGTCTTGAACACTAATGTGGTACGTTACGGTGTTTTCTTATAATACCTCTTTATGTTGTTTTGTTCAGGTATGACCTTAAATCCGGTTATGATATTTTAATTTCTATAAAATGCTTGATGAATGACGAAAATCATTTTTTCTTATGTGACGTGACGCTACAAATACACAACTAATTGAGATTGACAAATTCAGACCGAATATAATAGAGTTCAATGGCTGTGTATTCAATCACAGTGACTTTATAAGGACGGTGGCGACAATAGGGTAACCAATTCTTGATTGGTTCGGCCAATATTGCCGCTAAAATCGTTTGTTTACTTTTGGTCTATGTGGGTTTCTTATGAGGTTTCTTGTTTTAGTGTATTATTTCATTAGTTTTTGTGATTATTAAAATGAATATTGAATCAAACAATAAGTTCTAAGATATTGACCACATGGAGAAATGTGTTTAACCTTGGTTCACCTGCTGTACCTGTATATTACTCTTTGTAGACTGAAATTAATAATAATTTCATTAATTAACTTTTTAGCTGATCCAATTTTTTTATATTAATGTGTTAAAGTAGATTAATTTAGTCATATTTTGCACTGTAGACCGAATCTCGTACCAGCGCCCCCTATATCTGGAACATCAAGTACTAGAGGTAATAGTTTCCTTGTAGTAAATAGTTACCTACTTCTAAGTTGCAACAAAAGAATAAAGGCTGGTAATAAGCAGTTTAAAGTAACATTAGATGATAACTTTTTCTGCTCTGCAACGACTCGTCTTACTTTATAGTAATACCTTATAGGAGTACATTTGGACGTAATGGAGTAGTCGCTGCAAGGTTCAGGAAGGTTCTGATACTTAAAAGTTGTAATTTAGTAAACAGATTAGAAGCAGTAACTTTGTGGAAAAAATACTATTACGTCTCTGAAAAGAAAAGACGACCTTGGTCACTTTCGTAAGTAGTTGGTTGGCAGTAATAATTATATAATTACTTTATATAGGAAATCACTATAAAGTATTATTCGCATTAACAAATACATATAAAATACTTAAAAACGTGTGATCCAAAGTGGTTATTGATATATAGTAGGATTATATTTTAATCAGATCATCATTTATATTCTCTGTAAGACCTTCCAGGCTAGTACCATGCCAAAGAATTGTCGTGTCGTCAGCAAAGATGATGAATTCACCAGATATGTGAAGGTGAGGGAAGTCATTGACGTAAATAATAAACAGTAAAGGGCGAAGAACCAATCTTTGAGGATTGCCTGAGTTCAGAACGCGCTCAGCTGAGTTGTTCCCTTTACTCCGTCAGCTTCCACAGCAGTATTTTGCGATTAACGCAATGAAATTCTTTAGTTAAATCACAAAACATTTCCACGGCGAATTCCCCAGAGTCTAAATTAATATAAAGATGTTCCAGGAATTCAAACATAGCGTCGCTCGTTTTCCTTGATGCCTGAATCCCATACTGTTGACGACTTTTAATGTAATGCCTACTTAAAATGCAGGATACACCATTTCAAAATATAAGTTGTGACTATATTCTTATTTTTTAGTGATTTTTTTTATACTTGTTATCATAATAATAATAATGAAAAATATAATACAAGAAACATGCTACAGCTTTTGTATTTAAAGTGTTTACTGCAAGTACTATATTAAACAAAATATAAATAAAAACCCTATACAGTTGTGCATGCAGCATTCATGCATGACTAGCTTAAATTATGTATTATTTTTTTCTTAAGTTGTATTAAATGTACACAAATTGTATAAGTTGTTTCATTATACCAAATAATTGGCATGATTTGCTTTAAATACTTAGTTTTTATAGGATATTTCACATTATATTAATCCTTAGCTTTAGTTTATTTGGAATATGTGTTGCTGCCAGAACTTAGACCTGATACTAGCTTCACTTGAGTTATATTTTAAACTATTATGTGCATTTTGGCTTTCGAGTATACTTCATTCCTTTTGTATAATTTTCTCACTATCGTTTATTTTCGCAGGGCGTCCGCTGAAGAGATGCGACAGGCGGCGGCCGCAGCTGAAGCTAGTCGACAGCCAGTCGGGATCACATCATCTAACATGCGTTCGAATCTCGTGGCCAACGTCAGCCTATCAGTTTCACAGGCGCACCAGTCTTTGACAGTAACGTATGACTGTAATTCACGGTAGTATTTATTTCAGGTTCCTTTTTTTCTCCTTTGAGCTACGTATTTTATACATTTGTCGCAAGAACAGTAAAATGGACAGGACGTCTTGCGTAAACCCGATTCTATCCTCCGATCTTTGAGTCTATCGAGTCATGATTGGTCATAATACTCGCGTCGTAGAGGTGAGGGTTCTAACACAAGTTTCGACTGTTGTCAAGATACTGTTATCGAGAGCATAGTCATACATACATAAACATTTGTAAAAATATCAGTAATTGTTAGTGTTAATGACAGTATTAAAAGACTCAAAAACTTCATTTAAGGAAGTTGGAATTGTATATAAAACCTCCATTAAAATCACACTTATGGCGTGTATAAAAAGAAAATTTTAAAAATATATCTAAAAACGACTAAGTAGAAGTAGTTCTAACCGTAGAAATATCAAACTGAGAGATATTAAAAGACATACCATTTAATGCTAACAAAATTTGAATAGGTAATTCGTATTATTTTTACTAATGTACTTGTACTTCAATGGGCGAATTAAAATATAATTTCAAGTTTACGTCAAGTAGATTTAACCATTTTAGAAATACTCAAGAGTTATAAATTTTTACCTATAAAAGATGCACGATTTTTCTACAATGTTATTTTTAACACAAGCAAAACTTTTAAAGAATAAATTAATGTTGAAATCAGAAATAAAAATGTTTTTCATAGATTAACTAAAATTGAACTCACCCTGTATTATACAAGCCCTGTCTTAGTGATGTTGGGCCATTTATCAAAACTATGGTTTTTAAAGAAATTTGCCATATTAACGTAAAACGTATTAAAAACTATAATACATTTCTGATAACATATATGTTTATTCAATTTGAGCATAAAATACTACGTTTTTTGTAACAGAAAAAAATACCTTACAAATTAAAAAAACTGTCGATTAAAAAAATCAACGAAATGATTGCCTTTTCGACTGATTACTGCTTCGATACATCTTGACATCGTGTCAGCTAATGTTGGCAGTCATCTAATGTAAAACTGTTCCAAAGTTCTCTCAGACGGGTTCGTAATTTTGGAACAATTGGGGATTTGATCGAAGCTTTTTCTTCATGATATGCCACAAAGTTTCAATCGACGATTGATCTGGGTTACTGGACGTCCATTTTACAAGTGAAATATTGTTTTCTAACATCCAACCTTTTACTTTTTTTAGCCATATGACAAATGGCACGATCTTGTTGGAAGATACGTTCGATATTATTTAAACGCATTTGTTGAATTTGGGTTTAAGGGGAATTTAAGTTATTTTGAAGCACAGTGATGTTCTTATCAGCATTCATAATACCTTCCACAAAGTGTAGGTTTCCCACTCCTTTAGTTGAAATGGATCCTCAAATCATAACCGAAGCGGAAACTTAACTTTATTTTTAAGTCATTCTGAAACACTTCTTCTTTAGTTCTTATGACATGACTCCTACTATCACCAACACATACTTTAAATCTGACTTCATCACTAAATAATGGAGTTCCGTTGGTTCGGAGACCATAATTTGTGTTCCTTTGCCCACACTAGTCTATTAGGGGTTCTCTTTTGCCTATAAAATATTGAATAAAAAAACGAACAAAAACAAAAATAATTTAAACTTATTGTGTACATTTTAAATCCCAGTTTTTTGGCAGTTCTATGACAAGTTGGTCTTGAATTTCTTTTTCCTATTGCCTAATTCCATAATATTTTCAATTCGTTATAATTAGCACGTCGGTTTTGCTTGATAATCCTTTTTAAAGCTTTTAAGTTGGTATTGGGATAATGCAGATGACTTGCAGTTCTCGGTTTTTGAGCCACAGATCCAGTGGTTTTGAACAGTTTAATAATATTTCGATTTATTGACACTGTCAGCGATTGGGGAGGCATTTTGGCCTTTTAAATGCAAGTGAGTGATCGCTTTTCTTATTTAGTCAGAAACAACTTTACCACGAGCAATTTTTAGTTGTTACCAACAACACCAATGTACGAAAGATAATCAAAACGTCAAAATCGGCTTCTTAGAAACGTCAAATCGTTTATTTAGAAAGCCTACCTGGATTTTACTGAAGTGGATAAACTGGCCATTCAATTTAAGTTGTCTCCATCATGTATTTGCCTATAAACACAAATCATTTTACAAAGAAGACAATTTCGAAAAAAAACTCTTTAAAAATAGCCACGTCGGTCTTGTTTCCATAAACATTTAAAGAAACCAAAAATATTTTATTTCAAAGAAAGTTTCATTTTGGCCGGAAATAAATTCACATATATAATATTTTGGGGAGTTGGGACAACTTCACTGAGACAGGGTTCGTATAACAAAATACATATTTCTAACTCGGGGACTAAGTATAAATATAGGAGTAGATGGGCGCCTGCAGAAGCATTACCAGGGGGGGCAAAAATGTTCAAAAATAACTGATGACTAGAAAAAAAAAATGGCGTCCAGGGAGAGGGGTGGTGGCAAAAATTTTTTTACCATAATACATATATAATATACAATATTGGTATTTTCCAGGGTTAGGGGGGACAAGCATTTCTTTTACCTCCCTCTCCGGGCGCTGATGTAGGAATAAGTCACTCTTCTGAAAGTTAACCGGTTTTTGTTGGTGGAAGGTATTAGATCTTTGCAAGAAAATAATGTTTGTTTAACCAGAAGTGGCGCTATCTATGCATTTTTAAATAAAATTATTTCTTTTCCAGTAAATCTTAAATTTTTTAAATCTTAACCTTTATATTTTTGAAATCGGCTAAAAAATACTGAAGCTATTTATAGGTATTTCTTTTATTTTGTTTAGTTGGCCATACCACAAAGATATTTAAGCAATTTTAGATGCTTACTTTAGACTTGATTAGTTAGTAGCGTCACTAGGGAAAATTGCATTTAAAACAAAAATTGCCTAAATTTTGTTGTTATATTTTATTTTGGAACATTTATTTTTAATTCCAAAATATCAACAATACGTTTTTATTGCTTGAATGAATAATCTTAAAATTTTTGCAAATGAACCGTAAACAACCTAATTACTTGCATATTTTATTTTAACACACTAACAGTCGGTTGCACAAAACTTAATTACTGTTTAGAATATTTAACCGAGTTTTCGGATTTGACAAGCTGCTTAAAGAAATCTAGGAACTCTCTGTCAAATTGGACATTCCGTTAAATGTTCTAAACTTTAATTGTGCTTTCTGCGACCTGTTATCTCTAACATTAATTTAATATTAAAAAGATATTTTGTCACAAGATCATTTAAACAGTTTTTAGGTCTAAATGTAGTTTTCCTTCAGTATACTACTAAACAAGCCTGAATTATATATATATATATATATATATATATATATATATATATATATATATATATATATATATATATATATATATATATATATATATATATATATATATATATATATATACTATAAATATAAATATTGTATTACAGTTTGTGGCATGTTTAACTAAGCAAAATAAAACAAATGCCTATAGCTCCGCCATTTTTATTCGATTTCAACAATTTAAAAACTGACATTTTACAGAATTTTAAGTTGAGGGTCTCCATTGAATAACTGATAGATGGCACCACTTCTGATTACATTGGAAGTGAACCATATTGTCAAACAAGAATTAAAAGTGGACAAGTGTAACATTGATATTAAAATAACATGGATTCTGGGCCACGCAAATATCGAGGGAAATGAAAATGTAGATAAACTGGCTAATATGGGAAGAAATTTAAAGAAACAAAATTTATTCAAGAGTGGAAACAATCACTTAGTCAAAAAGGAAAATTGGTATGCTAAGTTTCAAAGTGAATTTCCAACTTCTACGCTACTTAAGAAATTTCCATACATAGACGGCAGACATATTACTACTATTATACGGTTGAGAACAGGCCACTGCCTCACTAATGAACATCTCCACAAAATCAACATAAAAAACTCCCCTAATTGTGAATGTAGGCAAATCAAATCCCTTAACCACATATTTTTTGAATGCACAATAAATGCTATCCCCAACTTTGACTTTTATCACATATTTGGTAACAGATTTGGATCGTAATGTAACAATTCTTTCAAAACTAAACAAAAAATATAAATATTAAACAGATTTCTTAAACATAATAAAATAATATTCTAGGCAATACCACAAACTTACAAACTATAAAGAACTAAATTTTTACTAGAACAAAGTGAACGGGCATTTATAGCAGAATACAAAATAATATATATAATGCACAATATATAAATGAAATTGATTGTCACTTCAATTGTTTCAGCACATTAAGAACTTAACCAGGTAAAAATCCTATTACAGTCTTCCGGTTCGTCTCGTCGAAGGCAGACCTCTGTGTTATTAACATAAGTGGTTCCACTTATTCGGTTCTGCTGCTTTATTTCGGGGGCACACGGGAGACTCAACCGCTCAGTGTGGAAACTAACGACCCCGCTAGAAAGGGAGCATACGCTGTGAACGTGTGAGGACTAGTTGTTCCTGCATTCTATCCCGTTCGTCTGCCGAAGTTCTACAAAGAATATTAGCGTAATGGCCGCTATGTGGCGGGAGTGGGAGGGGTAAGGGGATAGCTTGAAAGAAAGGTTTATCTCGTGATCTCAGTAGTACTCTCAAGGGGCACCTAGTGGAAGCCAAGATGCATTTCAGAAATTAAAAGAGGAAAAATCTAGAAGTTTTTTAAATATTCAGGATGTTCAGGAGTTTAGAGCTCGCCATCCGGACATCCTACTGATAACGTCTTCAAACTGGAATAAGGTGTAAATCATCTGGGAGGGTTGTCCCAGCTCTGACTAAGCCCCAGGCGGAGAGCAATCTGGCGACTGCCTTGTGACAAAGCCAATATGTCCTGTTATGTAACAGAATAAACAGGAAAGTCAAGTCAAGTCAAGTCAAAATCCTATTAGAATCAAAGTCAACGTGTCAGTAGATAGTACTCGTTTGTTGTTTACGTCTCTACCTATATCTATGTGTCTGCTAATTGTGATCACCTGAAGATAAAACAAAAAAGCAATAGAGTACTCACAGCACTACACAACAGTGGTTGGAGGATGATTACGAATCAGACAGTCCCCTAGTCGCTACCTGAATGAGCTGGCAAGTTGTATCCCCAAGGAATGGAAGCCAATAACCATAAAAGAGAAGTAGTGTCTCATACATAGCCACAAAAATTGAAAATGATGTTTTAAAAAGCGGTTGTATACATTAGTCCTTGTCGCATATTAGTAGATCAACATAGACTCTATTCATTTACAGTACTCGGTCAATGACTTTACATGATATAAAAAAATAATTGTTATTTTCTTGAGACATTGAAAAAATAAATCCAAAAAATATGGTCGATAATGCAGGGAAAGATCCACTCAAACGCTGTTTTACTGTTCTTGCTTTCGAGCTAGGTCGTATTTTATACATTTTGTTAATAGTATTTTTTAAAAGTTCGATTGAGATTATGATTTCAGACCACTGAGGAAGGGTGCGCCGCTAGGTAATTCAAACATAGTTCTTCCACACTTTTTTGTTAATTATAGTTTAAATTAATTACGATTATATCTTTGCTTGTTACAACAAACTGAGAAAAGTAAATTTTATTATTTAATGTAGAAAAGTGAGATAGAACTAAGGCTTGTATTTATTATTTAATAATTTTAATTTGCAGTGTTATCAAAGGAGGTGGGAGACGATAGTTTTCACCTTGTTTAGGGCAAATAGTATACATTTTTTTGTTTTAGATAATTCAGTTATTTTTTATGTGGAATAGATTTAGAGAGAAATTCGTTAGACTAAAGTTGAATGTTTGAATTTGTGCAATGATTGAAAAGTTGCTTAATGGTTATAGAAGTCGTAATCACCCAGTAATTTTACCATCTAGCTAATATTGTTAAGACTGTGGATTTGTAAGTGCATAGATTTGTTTAGATGGATAACATACATACAGGATGTCCCAATTTTTGCTTTTTTTTCCAAATCTTGATATTAGCAACGAATAAGTAAGCAAGTTAAAGTAGCGCAAATTTTGATTTATTTAGTAGTAGTTTTCCTTGCTATCCTTTGTGTTTCTTAAAATAAATCGCATACATTCGTTTTTGTATTTTCTTCTTTGTTAATCGATAATTATGAACCAATCCTGTCAAATTTTCGATTCAATATGCATTGTTTAGAAAGTTTTAAATTATTGTGTAAAAATAGTATTGTGTTGTCAGATTTTGCCAGTTTAATGAACTGTCGTAGCTTTAACATCATGCTAGGGTCAGTCACGTGTTCGGAGCGCTTATTTGTCAAGATTTTAAGATTTAAAATCATAGTAACGTTAGTGTCAAGGTTCATTCTTTGTGACACATTCGTCTGTTTGGAAATAATGCGCCAAATTTTTTTTGGTGCAACATGTAAAATATTCATATGATTAATAGTTCTTTAGTAAATATCGGCAACGTCGTATTATGTTGCGTCAATTCACCACAATTGTGATGACCAACACAATTAGGTTATTATGAAAATATTTCAAAATGTAACACATATATTTAAGAAAAAGGTGGTTTTATATACATTATTTTAATATAATGCCTACGTTTTTATCCATATTATATTTATTTATAATATTTATAAGTTGCGTTTTGACTATGTAAATGTTATAAGTTATGCTGCTGCTACGCAGTGAACTCTGTCTTGCGTAACTAAGACTGAAAAAGTGAGGCAAATACAATTTTATGCAACCCGCAGTCTGGTGATTTTGGTCCCTTTCTTTCTTTTTGGATTAAATCGAAATTAAGGTGCAGATTTTATAAAATTTGTTTTTTTTTTTTAAATTAATTACGATCAAGTAATTCACAAAAGATACAATATACACATACTATGCAATATATATTGTCTTAACATTTTGCTAAAAATGTTGTCTTTTTACTGGGTGACACCTTAAAAACTTACAATGGCTATATTTGTGGAATCAAAAAAAAAATATATATAAAAAATCGCGGAAAACAATTTCTATAATAGGGAGGGGGGACCAAAATGATGTAATAACTAACCTGTTTTCACTTACCCTTACTTAAATGGCAACTTGTGATAGCTTATCTTAAACGTCTTAAAAAAATGCTTTTCTGTGGTACCAAACAGAGCTGCATTCGATGTAATAATTTTTGGTATATTAAAGAAAACATTATTTAATTAAACTAAAATTGTATTTTTTATAATTATTTTATTAATTGTTGAAAATGATTTTCATTATTTTCAAGTCAAAGTCTGTCTTCAAACTCTTGACGTACATTTGTAAATATAGCTCGGCATTTTTGAATTATTCTTTCCTGGAGTGGCTCTATTGAGTCAGGTTGCGTCTTAAAAACAACAGATTTTAGTTGACCCCACGGGAAGAAATCAAGAGGCGTTAAATCCGGAAATCTAGGAGGACGTTCAACGGGACCTCTTCTTCCAATCCATTGATTAGGATAATGATAACCATTGTTTAACTGGAACTACATAATGAGAAGCTGCTCTGCTCCATCCTGTTGAAAATGTAATAAATTTTCTTCTAAAGATATATTACCGTGTACGTCTCTCTGATTCTCTAATTCATGAATTAACACAGGCTTGGTAGACCTCTCTAGCATGTCAGCGTACATTTCGCCATTTAAATTTGCTCGTATAAATAACGGACCAATAGTAGCTTCTCCCATTATACCAGCCCATACATTATTTTTTTGGGGGTACAGCATACGTCCTCTAAATGCTGGTGGGTTCTCGTCATTCTGGGAACGGCAATTTTGTTTATTAACGAGCCGATTTTTCTGCAGTAATTCTAGCTGTTATAATTTCCAAAACTTAATTCTTCTGACGGGACCATCGTCACCAAGTTCTTGAAGGATTTGCGTTTTATAGGGATGAAACTTATTTAATTTGAGTACTCTGCTTATTGATTCGCGAGATAATCCTATTGCTGCAGCTGCCTGACGAGTCGATAAAGTAGTATTTATTGCAGACTGTTCGTGAACTTCAATCTGCGTAATCTTGGTTGATGCCTTTTTTATTTACTATAGAACCAGTTTCTTGAAATGTTGCCACGAATTGGCGAATGTACACGTGACTTACATTTTTATCTGGTTAAATAATTGAGCTGTTCTTAACATGCATTGATTTTGGGAATCAGAGATAAAAATCATTTCCACAAATGTTAGCTTTTAGGTAGGGTTGCCAACTTTTTGTATCGCGAAATAAAGTATTTTAAGGTCGGGGGACTAAAACAAACAGAATTTTAGAAAAGTAAACAGTATTTTATCTTTTTGAACGAAAATGACGAAAATAAATGCCTACAAAAAGGTTATTTTCATGCTTGTCACCCCACGAATGACTGACAGACTTACGTTTAACGTCATTAAGCTGCTGTGACTATACGGACGTATTGAAGGTTCCCCTTGTGTAAATAGCAACAAGGGTTCACGGTAAAGTGGGTCACGGAGGCTGAGGCTAAAAGGATTCTCTGAAATAATTATATATTGTCAAATTTTCAATTCACATATTCTCAAGAAATTGCAAATGCTCTCAGCTACAAGATTAGGGTGATTGGCTAGGCAAGATGGATTAATTGAACCAATTGTAGGGGACATTCAAAAAGGATATGAGGTAGTGAACCCGACTCTCTACATTCCCAATCTGGGCTATCGACGATTCCGAGTTTTGGAGTCGGCACTGTGTAGTGATCGGTTCTGGTTCTGCACATAGTAATAATGTCCTTCCTTTGCAGGTGTTTTGATGCTGTAAATCAGGAATATACGGTATTTGTGCAATTTCTCCATACAATCTTCCCTTGGTGAAACCGATCTGTGTCCATCTCTCCTTTCACTTCTCAAAGAAACGTTGTTTGTATGAAGTCTTCCCAAATTGATCATTTTATCCGCTCTTTTATTACCTACTATTCCCGTGTGGCTTGGAATCCAAGCCGAAGAAGTCCTAAAGTCCCCGTTTTTCATTTCATCCATTTTTGTCTTGGTTGCGATTATAATGTGTTGATCGGTGGGCTTGGAACTGCTGCTAATCTTGTCCTATGCACTTTGGCTGTCTGAAAATATTATCACATTGGACAATCTAAAATTCTCTATTAGTTCAAGGATAGTGGCATAAATCTCAGCAGAGCAGATTGACAAAAATTCTGGAAGTCTATTTGAAAAATGAATCCGGGGCCCCATATGCCATGTTCCACTGTTCGGTCATCTCTCTTGGATGTATCTGTTAAGACGAAGGCTGGAAATCTTGCCTTGGATTCCTATAAAAAGGAAACTGAATTGTCAGCATTCGTCGAATGTCTCGGGAGAGGCGGATTTCGGCTATACAATGTTGCCAAAATATTCAAGTTATTTCTTTAGAGTTTTTTTTGGCAAGCTATTTGACATTGACAGTTTTGTTCTGAAATTAATTCTACGTTTACTTTTTATACAGGTTTTATGGCTGCGGATACCAGCGATCATAAAAACAGTATTTTGCGTTTTTAATAGAACAGTCAACAGTATTAAAATGCGAAATAAAGTATTTTTAACAGAATGGTTGGCAACACTACATGTAGAAGATCACGGCAGTGGTCGGGGTCCTTCCAGTTACATATTATAAGAGTCCATTGTTGCTGCGTTTGGTTGTGGGATTCTCGTTATAAGCATTTAACCATATACAAATTTATTTATTCGGGGATATTCGGATGTAGCCGAGTAGGGTAGACATGATCCCTATCCGAAGTATCCTATTTGTTCAGTTCACTTTTTATTCAGACGACATTTAGGGGAGAAGAAATTTACGTCTGGGGAATGTCAGTCAGGCGGGTTCTTAAGTTTATCCAGGGCTCTAAACCTTGACCATTCCCTCCACCTGAGAGTGTATGTAGGAATATGATATGATCCGCATAATACCGCGGGAACATCCGGTTCCTCCTGGTCTGGTTACTGGCGTAAATGAGATTTTACACTCTTCCCTTGTCTACTAGTGATGTAGTAGGATGATGAGATATTTTCAGTTAATATTGAAAAAGGATTCTGTCGTACTCGGGATGCGTATCAAGCCCCGCCAGCTCTTCCATTAGTCGTATTCCAACATCTTAGAGCAGTTATTTCTTTAGAGGCCGTTTATTAATTATGTTAGGGTTCCGAAGGTGATGTGGTTTTAAAAATCTTTACATGACCTTACTTCGGTGGGGAGGGGCTGAGGTAAAAGCCATTTTTACGTAGTATTTTACTACGAGTCGCAATTCGCTTAATCACCAATACACATTATTCCAGTTTGAGAACGTTATTAGTGGGATACCCTGTTGGGGAGCAGGCAACTCCCGGTCACCGCGAATATGCTAATTATTTATATTTGTAGCTAAGGCATATCATTCCTCTATCAATGCGTTCACTCCTAGAACTTCCACTGATTATCGATGAACTCTCTCTTTCAAAGCGATGCTGCCGGACTTGCGCAGTCCCATGAAACTTTCTGGTCCCCTGCCTGGTCAAAGGAGGAATTCATAATTTCCACATCCCCTAGGAATCTCCGTCTCACAACGATTGGCTTATTATGTAGCACGAGTGATATTTCCTCGATGGTCGGTGGAATGCCCCTCAAAACACTGCGAAAAATGACACTGCTTTCCCGCCTCCAATGAGTTTTCCCGGCACTTGTGTCAGGTTCGAAGCACCTAGCGGAAGGCTATTTATAGGTTATGTTTTGTACTTACTGTTGGAGAAGTGTTTCTAAACAGCAATTAAAACGTCAACGTTGCCAAATTTCATTCATTTATAGAAGTATTTAAATATTGCTACTGTTTCCCAGAAAGTATTCTCGTAAATATAGCTGGTTGTTGCTATAAGAGTTAAATTATATTTAATCAAAAGGCTTTTATTAAAAAGGCAGTGTTCTTGGATAGGTAATTAGGCAGAACCTAACAAATATCTGTCACATTTGGCAAAGTTGAAATGTCTGAAATTTCACTAAAAGAAGCATGATAAAACACAAATAAGTTCTCTACAAGTTTATAATGTGTCAACTGGAATCAAACTTAATTTTTGTACTTTGATCGAACTTGCCCTAAAAAGCAGCAGCCAAGTAATGCGACGTTGCCGTTTGTAAATAACTTGTCAAAATACTAGGAATTTTTGCTGAATTAAGAATGGATAATAATTTTTTTTTTGGTAGAAGTAATATATTGTTTTTGAACCAGACAATTTATAGTTTTTAACAATGCAAAAATATTGATAAGCGTCTTGGCCATAAAAAAATGAGTTTGTTGTTGATTAGTCATTCAAAACTACGGTTATGCATAGTTTTTTGTGGACTTTTAAACTAGTCTAATGGTTGCATATACATGGTTCCTTATGCAAAAAAAAAACGGTATTGGCAAGCTTTCAAAAAGATGATAGCAATTAAAAGAAGGGAGGGAGAATTTGTCTTTATTCGAATTTTACAACATTTTCGTTTGTTATTTATTTGTTGAATAATATTTTTTAAATGTAGCTTAAAGTTGGGACATTCTGAATATACCTAGTGATTATTATTATTATTATTATATATTTTGTTAGTAGTCATCGTATAGTTTATCAGTGCTCAATTCATTATTAGATAAAATGACTTGCTTTTTACACGTAGGAGGTCACTGTGTGTCAATTGCGAAGATAGTTAAAAAAAAATTAAAGACGTCTAAAATGTGCATTCCATTGAAATTTCCAAAGGGTAATTTAAAGGTATAAAAAAATCTAGTCTTACATATCATATGGTTTTATTATTTTGGAACTGTGTATATATATTTATTTTAAATTGCTTCATCTGTTTTATGATTTTTAATTTAATTTTACCTACAAAATATATAGTGGTTTTAAGTTTTTATTGAAATAGTTGTTGATTGAGTGTGACTCAAGGTAACGAAGAAGTCTTTTTGTATCTCAGAGAAGGAGGTTGTTTTTTTTTGCTGGTGAATTGGCAATTAGAGACAATATTAACGGCATTTAAACCGCATTAAAAATATGGGTTATGCTATTAGAATCCCACTGGATTTCTCGAGGTTGATTCCGTGGAAATTCTGAATATCTAACCTTATATAATCAACATATTAGGTTTTAAAGTTTATAACTAAACACACAAATAAAACAAATGTTTTTTTTATATTGATTTAAATTGTTAAAATGATCTTTTTTGGGGACCATGCCTTGATATAATTTTTAATACCTAAGAGTAGTATGTGCCGCAGTGACATGAGCATGAAAAGCAAAAATACATGCTAACTAGTAATCATGTATTTGTCATATGTTTCAAACGAAATGGAATGCGCATCAGATCGTAGGGAACAGTCCCCAGAAAAATATAATATTCTTACAACACCGTATAACAGATCCAATGCCAAACATTTCGGGTACGAAAACAAAGGTACTTTGGTAAAGGTAAGAAAGAAAGGAATAGCGAAACGACTGCTTATTGGTCGTGACGTCACGCCGCATATAAATACGGGTCATTTACATATCGATTCCGTCTGATTCCCTTGTGTTGCTGCATGTTTCTACATAAACAGTATTTTGCGAGTATTTTGTTTTGTTCTGCGTGGCGAAATAAAGGTGAATTTGATTCGGTTATGGCTAGCTAAAGTTTTGTCAAGGCTTCTACAAACAATTTTCGCTCTGTGGATACGTTTATGGTGATTGATTATATCCTAATTGACGAACGTTTTAATTCAGCAGAACTCAGAGGTGCGAAAGCAGCAGCGCAAGTATTTATGTGAAATAATAAATATCTGTTTACAATATTCGAGGTTTAGGCCAACGTCAGCATTGTTGTGATGAAATATAATCGGAATAAAATCGAGGTTAATTTTGATTGTTTACTTGGGTGTTTGTTATCTTTAAATGTTAAGAAGAGTGCTGGTCCTGATATGATGATATTCTCTAACAAATGGAAGCATTCATACGTCTCACCTATATTTAAAGCTGGAAACAAAAATTACAGACCAGTTTGCATACAATCTGCAATCCCCAAGGTTATGGAAATAATGGTTTTACCCCCACTGGAGACTTTCAAGAATTATATTGTGGATGAGCAACATGGCTTTGAGGAAGGTCGTCCTACTGAGACCAACCTTCACTTGTACACCAACTACATCAGTGCAAACATGGATGAGGCTATGAGGTGCTTGCAATATATATGCGTTTGATTTGTTGGATCAAACAGCGTTGCTTAATAAACTGAAGTCCCTTGGCATTGGGGAACCGTTTCATTCTTGGTTATCTTCATACTTGCAGGGAAGAACACTGCAAGTTAGACTCACTGGATTTCTCTCACCCAGGATCGATGTTGTTTCTGGAGTGCCCAAGTCACTTGGGTCCCAGACTTTTTCAGTTGCTTGTAAACGACAAGGCAACTCCTTGTTTCAAACCACCTTTTTTTCGCGGACGATTTAAAGATTTTTAGAGCAATCAATACCACTTGGATAGTGTGGCTGCCTGGTGCCTGCACAATAACCTTGGACTGAATGTGGCTAAATGCTCTTATATCGTTTTTGGTCGGAATAGGAGTATGGGGGAAGTTGGGTACAATATAGGAGGAAATGAATTACAGAGAGTGGATGTAGTGAAATATTTCGGAGTATGGTTGGATAGCCGACTTCGTTACACAGATCATTTTGAAGAAATCGTTAATAAAAGCCACCGCATGTTGGGAATGATAACAAGAATATGTAAAGATTTTAATAATTGGTGCAGCTTGACTGGCTTTTTTGGATGTTATGTTCGGTTTGTGATGGAATATTGCTGTTTAATATGGAGTCCTTATTTTGAGATACACACGGAGCGTTTCGAGGCTATACAGCTAACATTTTTGAAGTACCTTAGATTCAGAATGGCACAAAGAGGTTTACTGCTGAGTGTAGATGAGGTAAGGTCATATCATGGTTTGGTAGGTAATGCAAAAGGTATCTTGAGCTTTTGTTTTTTTATAAAGTAATAAATACCATAATAATATTCTCCGGTATATTGATAGCTTCACCTTTTACGTCCCATCCAGAGGTTTTAGAAGATCGTCTCAGCTGTCTTCTAGACGTTGTAATACTATGCATTGCCAGAACATGCCTCTTAATAGAGTCACTGCTAGCGTTAATAGGTTTCCTGATTTGGACTTTTTCAGTATTTCAGTTAATGTATTTAAGAATAACTTAAGAAGTCTGATCATGTGATATAACTATGCCACCTTTAATGTTGATATTTAAGTGTTAATTGTATAGTGGTATTACCGTTGAAACAAATAAATAATAAATAAGTAAATAAACAAAGTTGAATCTGTGTCATGCTCTTTGGGAAAATATTTGTGGTTATAATCGTTAGCACCCTATTTTTATAATAATAAGGTTACTTATTGTGTTATTTTTCAGTTTAAAACGTACATAATTTTCCATGTCTTCTTCCAACTAACTAAGTAAAAATATAATTGTATGCATGTATTTGTTAATCATAACCTTATTTCGAACTTACATTAAAATGGTCTTCACAACAGAAAAATTCGCTTTTTTTTATTTGGGCATGTCACATCTTGCTGCTGTAAAACATCGTTTTACAGGCACACATACAAAAATTTTGTTGCGTGTGCTTTACAGATATTTTGTGATCCGTTCATATTTAGTCAATCAAAAACATGCTAATGCTTTTACTAGAAGTAACACCGTAATAAAATTAAAACTCACTTAAAAGGGGACAATATCTTAGAAACAAGGATGACGCTGCAATGTTTATATGCGGTGTGACGTCAGACGGTCATAAGCTTGAGAAAACCCTTTAGGCGCCAATTTCTGGTATTTGAATTTTAAACGGCTGTTTTTGCTAGATATATTCTTTTGCATATTTTTGGAATTTATTGTAACATTTAAATGCATATAAGCTTTCATTTCATCGAATTTCTAAAAAATGTGAATATACCGAATTGGGATGTGTGGATATCATATTATGTAAAATGTAAGAAATGAGAACAATTTTTTTACAAATAGTCACTATATTTGTTTTGAAAACTGTAACATGTTTCGTTATACAGTAATACTTCGGACGTTACATTTCGAGATATAACGCCCGGTATAGTGCGGAGGATCTAAACTGAGTTAGAATCACGTAATATTCTCAACAAGGGATCGCAGAAACCAACTTCGCTGGTTAATACCACGACCGGCATTGAATCGCACTGACTTTCGTTGGGGGCAATAACGTAGATATCGTTTTAGTCAATTTAGCTGGCTAATACCAGGACCGGATTTGAGTTATACTGTTGGTTCCTGACTTTCGTTGGGAACAATAATGTGGATATTTTTTTATTTCACAATGAAGTCAGGAACCAACAGTATAATTCATTGCGGGTCGTGACATTACCTAGCGGAGTAGTTGTTTCTGTGATTCTACGTTGTGCCTTTGCCCTGCTCGGCACTTGCTAGTCTAATGCGGCTCGAGGAGATCCAAAAAGAGCGAAATCCGTTCGTCGTTTGACTAAAATAAATCATTGTGCCTGTTGCCTTGCAGGACATGTTCTAGACGGGGATAATGGTATCCTTGTTATAATGATGGTCGAACGTGAAATAGATATACACTATTTAATCTTATTATACTCCTGGACAAAATGCAACAATATATTAAATCATACAAATCTCTATAATGAATTAATTTTAATAATTTTTTATGGACAATGGTTACACTAAAAGTCAGAGCAGACATTTCAGATACTTTAAAAGTGAACTATCGCTACAAAATGTCTATAATATTTGAATTAAAGTAATTTTTAAGATCTAATAACAAAATCGTTTATATTGTAACGATGAAAAACACACTAGTAGCGAAATTAATGATGTTCTGGGGCTTTAGTAGCGTGTGTTCTTCGAATGACAGCATTTACGCGCCAAGGCATGCTTCTAATTAAAACTTTAATGAAATCTTAAAGAATTTATCCTCTTTCTGTGACAACTGCATTTTCAATTTCCCCGCAGGTTACGAGGTGCAGATATAAGACGTTTCACATTTCTCTTAAGATGATCCCATACATTTTCTGTTAAATTCAGATCCGGTTTTTTTGGTGGCCATTGTATAATTGGTATACCAACTTACGATAATCGAGTACCTCACTAGCCACGTGAGGTCGAGCATTGTCTTGCGTACAGGAAATTGCGTCCCACAAAATAACTGAAAAGCATCATATGTTCTATTACAATATTCTCAAGATAGTAATTAGCATATATGGATCTCGTACGGACAGGAACTAACTCTATGCGAGGGTCAAAGGAGAGTTGCCACCTCAGAACATAACAGAACCACCGCCGAATGGAATCCCTGCAGATAAATTGCAAGGAGCAAACATCTCTTCTGGTCATCGCCGTACTCGGTCACGACCATCTGGATGTTTTAGACTAACCCTAGTTTCATCTGTAATGGAATCTTGTTTCCATTCATCCACATACCAATTTTGATGATTTCGATCAAAACGTAACCTGGCACCTCAGTTTTCTCTAGGGCACCGTGGCTGGTCTACTGTTTAATTCAGCTTCATTTAGCCGTCTTTTAACTGGGTTGGAAGAAATTGTGACAATGCGGACTGCTTCAACTTAAAGCATACCCTAGAATAAATTCCTACCATTCAAGCGCCTTTTCATACTACTTATTGTGGAACGATGTTTGCCTAACAAATTGGAAACATAACTCTGACAATATCCCTCGTCCAATAAAACTGAGGCTCGCACTACCTCATGTTCAGTTAAATTTCTTTGTCGATTAATTTTTCTAATTCTTCGGGTTCAAAAATAAAACAGTCTACCACAAAAACGTATTATTTTTGAAAAAGGACCAATTTATAAGTTTACTTTTAAAGAAAATCTGTCGCTAGTTGTTACACAAAATAGTTTTTCTTCTAAAAAATTCTTTTAAACTGTAAATCTAAACGAATGGTTTTGATCGCTGTCATCAAAAAACACATATGGATAGCATACTATTCAAATAATCCATAAACTTCAAAACTGATAATTTCATATTGTTGCGATGAATTTGTCCAGGAGTGTATTTAGATTTATTGTCTAAATTAAATTTATTTTTCCATCGATTAGTTGACTAATTTCAGCAAAATTGACCCTTTTTTTCTGTGATACAATTAGAATCGGCGTAAAAAAGTATAAACAAGCTTAATATTTTTTAATATGATTTAATTATTATTAGAAAATGGTTAATCAGGAATATTAGAAAAATGGAAAATAAAAATCATTACACAATAATTTCATCTACTTAGATTATTCAATTCAAGCTTCATATAAAGTGATATAAATTTCAAATCATAATTATATATTTAATAATCAGTTTTAACTAACATGTTCGCCTAAAATTATAATAACATTAACCCAAACAACTACCTGTATGACTGAATAAAATATTTCTTTTGATTTCCTTCCATTAGGTTTAAATACAACTTCATATTTCTGTTTATATGTAATATTTTTATATATATTTTGGTCGAAAAGAATTCAGATTTATCAAATTCGTAGCTACATACAGGGTGTTTAGTAATGTTTTGGTATTTACCAGTTCTTGATGTGCTACTTTATTTAGGTTCCTACTCTGAACGAATGTATATGGAGTGCTACAAAATATAGCCAGACATAGAATTGTTAATTTTGTTATTTCTTTGACAACATTCCAAAGTATATGAAAGTAGAAAGTTACAGAATTTTATTATGGATGCTTATTCGGCTCATGAACGAGTAGAAATTTTTAAATTGTAACTTAGTGGAAGCAGAACCCAATTTTTTGGCAAATTTTGATAATGAGTGACAAACTAAAATTTTGGCTTTCTGGTCATGTTAATAAGCAAAATGATCGTGTATGGGGAACAGAACACCCTCCGTTTTATTCAAGAGAACGTACAGTTTGGTAAAAAAGTCGTTGTTTGGTGAGCAATATGCTCTAAACTAATCATCGGACCCTTCTTGTGGAAGTTTTTGGTTCTGCATGAACCTCAGCCCGATATTTTCGTATTGAACGACCAGAACGAGGTCTTCCAATATGCTTTCCATTAATTACTGTGCCAGTATGTAAAAAAGCGTTTGCTAAATTCCGAAGTGTTTCTCCGTATGGAGAGGTTTTCGATCGGGATACACCTTCCTAAAAGCGCGTTGAGTGAAATTGTTAAAGAAAAGGTTTGGAAATACATGTTAACAATTTCTGCGCGTTCAGTTGTTAAAGAAGTAACAAAGTAATAACAGTATTCAATGGCTGGCTATACAGGATGTTAATTAATTATGTACAATAAATCTAACAAACGATTCATTCAGTGATAAAAAATTCATATAAACTTGGGTCCGCAAGTGCTGTTATTGATACTTAATTAACACCCTGTATTTTCGGCCTATTTCTATGGCCGCACCCCATAAATTATTTAAGATAAATTAAGAGCAGAACAGGTAAAAAATAAAAACTATACAAAAATGAACATTTGGGAGATTAAATTAATAAGATTAAATTCCAAAAATAAGTTACAGTAAGAAAGTTTATATATGCAAATAAAGGAAGAACAATGCTTCAAAAACAATTTACTATGTTATTAATTGGTTGATTGAAGAAGAATATTACCCACTAAATAAATTTCTATTTGTCATACTTTTGTAGATTGTTTTTTTACATTAAAATGAACCCATTGAACACCCTGTTTATAGCGATAAAGGAGCTAAATAATATAATTATGTAATTCTGGAACTAACCTGTACTGGAATGGAATAATGTCTTTTTACTCCAAAATAACTTTTATAGACCTAAGAGTAGACTTAAGTTTATGTATATGAATCTACGCTAGACTAATTTTAAATCTTAAAAGATTATTATTGAATATAATCATGTTGCATATTGTAATGTAAAAATGTATTGTTATTTGTAGCAATAAAAAAAAGACAATTCTAGTTTGCTGTCTTATTGAGGTTTCTTCCATATTTCATGGATGGGCGGTGATTTTGAAATTGTGCTTTTAATCATGAAATAATATTTGTATTTGTATGAAATACAGGCAGAGCTCTAAAATTTCAGGAAAAATTGAGTGCCTGAAAAAAGAAACGGGAAAATACGTAACATTTATTATATAAACTAGGAAAAACTTGTATAATTAACCAGTTTTCCCCAATATTAAATCATATATTTTTTCGATAGATTATAAATTATTTAAAAAAAAAACACAGACACCGGTATTTTCGCCAAGCCAGTTCCACCGGTACTTTACACAGTGTTTTCACAAAACATTATTTTGTGAATTGTTTTAATTTGTGTTTATAAATTTCACTATAAAATTCAAAATGTTTTTATCTTCCTCTTAAAACAGAAGTATTGTAATGGTGAAAAATCACCCTCCGAAATTTTTGCAGATCTTTGCGTTTTAGGGTCCCTAGACCCCGAAAAACGTTCTCTTAATTCCGGCAGTCCGTCGGTCCGTCTGTATGCCGCACAGATCAAGTTTTGGTAAAAAATCAAGGGTCATATGGGGGAATATCTTGGAAAAATTCAACAAAATGGCGGCGTTGCGAAAATGATAATCATTAAGAAACTACTTATCGAATGGACATCAAAATTTGCTCAAGAAGTAAAGTATGATATAGAGATAAAAGAGTAAAATATCTGTGTAAATTCATTGACTTGAAAATTTGGACAAAATCAAGTGTGAAACGAGGACAGGCTGGTAATAATATGTTTAAATATTCGATAAAATTCATTTTCCAGGAATAAAACCTTTTTAATGAGGAAAATAATAACTGATAAATGAATTAAAAAAATGAAAATTACATTTGTAAATACGAATTTACCGAATTTTTACTTATAGAATGCCGACAAATCTTTAATAACAGTATATTAATCTAATAAAAAAGCCATAGTTATATAGATAATACGTTAAGGTCATAATAAGGGCGGGTTTTTATATTCACCACTTTAAAGTTGTGGATTGGAGCATTGGTGGGATGACATTATTCAAAATTAGCCAGTGTTGGGTCCACCGAACGTGACATTTAAAAATAGTTTGGTTGAATACTGTCTTGTTATTTTTTTCGTGTTTCTTTATTAATTCTGTATGTTTGTAATACATTTCTATATTTGCCAGAAACAGAACTCAGTTTCAGCCTAGATTCACTCAACTTCTTGGCAATTTTTTTCCATAATTTCATTTTTTTTCAAAGTATTTATACTTATTCACTCTTATAAACTCCATTGTCATAAAAAAAATTGTGTACAACTCGCAGAGAATTAAGAAAAAAATCTGGATAAATTGCCTTTGTTTAGCATTTCTCCCTACTTCCTGACTCATCCACCACAACAACCTATATCCCCAAGCCGGTGGAACTTTTGAATTTATGGTAGACCCACCACAAATATTCTATGAATAAAAACACTGACTGGTGGCATCAGAAATCAACCAATATAAATATAAAAACACTTTGGTGCCTCTGGTAGATTCACCATCAAATATAAAAACACATCCTAATAAACAAAGCAAAATACATAGGTTGAACTATAAAAACAGTTTAAAACACGCGATATTTTAAGTATTACTTTAGACATAAAAACATGTTAAAAAAAACTATTATAAAAGAAAAAACACATGTTTTGTTTAAAAATAAACAGAAACTTGTATTTTTTTCAATCCTGATAGAAACCGAGATTTCTTGTTTTGGGATTATTCAAATTTGTTTGTAAAAATATATTTGGTATCTTCAGAACAATTAGTATTTATTTTTTTATGTTTAAAATATATAGGATAGTTCAATTTTTCATTTTTTCTCAATGTGTGAGAAAAATAAACGGAAAAAACATTAAATGTTATAAACCAAATTTTATTTTACCACTCTAATCTAAATACCTCTGTTTAGGTAATTTTTTTTGGAGGCATTTTCAATTTTGGGAACATGTTCTTGATTTTCTGTGCTAAAGCTAAACTCTTGCGATCTAAAGTCTGACACACAAGTCGTAAACTGGAGAAACTATATTTATTGCAAATATTAATGCATGTTTTTGTGCATTTTACCGCCCAGTCCCCTCTGTGTTAAGAAATTCTAATATTTAAAAACTTCATTCAATATGGCCCCAAAAAAGACATTTAAGGAGCAATATTCTACTTCAAGTTCAATTTTTTTGAAACTTTGGACTTGATCCACTTCAGTTCTGAATTCCTCAGATATTGTTTAAAATCAGAAACATTTTGGTGGCGGCATATACATATTTATAGGGGGTCTGTATAATTTTACTTCATAAATAGAAAAGTTATTTATTGTCGCATTTCCCAATAAACGTTTGGCTTTATAAAAAATTTTGCTTATTGAAAAAATGAGTTGGCTCCAAAAAAGTGTGAAAAATTCTGAGATAGCCAAATTAGAGAACCTAAAAATATGAGTTTAAAAATACACTTAAAGTTTTTTTGTACGATATATAGTTTTTGGGTAATTGGTCAACTGAACGAAAATTTTAAATGAAGCTTTCATTTACCTCCAAGTTTCTCAAAAATTACCTCTATTACAAAAAAAAAATTAAAAAGCTCTTTGTTCTATCCATTTCCAGGCTCTTTAATTCAGCTGTTTAAAAAAATTGAATTTCAGTTTTCTTGTTTGCAAACTTTTATTTTTGTATTTGTTTCCTATCCTGTATATGGAGTTACATTTATTTTTTATTCAATCGGATTTTTAAGATAAGCTAAACTTTTAATAAAGAATAACTTTTTTTTTGTTAACAATAATACAAAAGTATTTCATTTGTTAACTAAAGCAAAGTTTACTGAATATTTTTATTCAGTAAACTTTGATTAAAGTTACACAGACCTTGTTTTGTTTAAACAATAATTATGCTATTTTTAAAAACTTTAATGAGTAAGAGGCACCTCAAGTCGTTTTTACATAAAACCGTAATGAAAACTTATCTATAATGAAATTTGCCAAAATATTTTATAAATAATTAGTTTTGAATATGTATTTAAATACACTAGTTTGGGTGGAAAGGAATTATATACTTAGCAAAATGTTATTAATGCCAACAAACTTCGATGGTTGAAGTTGATTAAAAGAAGGACGAATTAGTAAATGCTAGGTTTATTAATAAATAAGTACAAAAAAAACTCACAATTTCTTTTTTATATGTAATTTTTTCGATACTTTTAAGTTTAACAAAGTTGTAGAATTTGCGTAATATAAAATGTAAGTAACCAATATATATATATATAGACAGTCAGGTGAAAAAGTTATGGTACACTTCATTATTTTTTTAAATGGGACACTACATTATTTTTTAAATAGAACACCCTGTATATTATTATTTATGTTTATTAGGAATAATGTGGGTTTTCTAAAAATATATACATGAATATAATTATGTTGAAAAACAAGCTCAAAATTTGAGATTTTCTAAAATCTTCTTTTGTGTTCAATTAGTAGGTAGTAGGCTATGGCTAATTTCTTTAGAACAAAAAGCAAAATGTCAAAAAATTTTCGGTTTTGTCAGTTTTTGATTAATGAATTAATGAAATATTTTATTTTGATGTTTCTATTTAATTATATACTATATTTAATTTACTTTTTTTATAATAATGGCGGATTACGAAAATTATGAAATTATATATGTTGGTTTGTTTCATATAATCTAAAGAAGTGTCCGAATTATATTTACGAACGTAACGCATTTTGAGCGCCATGGTTAGGATAATATCTTGGGAGTCCTTTTTGTTCATATTTGATACCCACAGAGAAGGCAATCTTACCGAGAAATATTTGCCCGCCTTAAGCGCCGATCATTTATCCAGCCCCCAAGAATTTTGCAAAAAATATAAGTATCACCCATATAAATTCCACATAGCTCAACATTTACAGAGCGCGGATCATTTATCCAGCCCCGTTCTAAAGCATACACCAAAGACAGAAAAAAAAATAAACGCATTGGACTATGTAGAAGCGTTGCCATCATCTTCTTCCTATAGCAAATAGAGGGACCAACTGATGTATCCAAGTCTGATACTCAAAGAATTTTGAAAAAAATATAAGTATCACCCATATAAATTCCACATAGCTCAACATTTACACCCCGGCGATGCCGAGCGTCGAGTGTTGTTTTGCCAATGGTATTTACAACAAATCGAGACTGATGAATCTTTTGGCATACTCGTTATCTAGTCCGATGAATCTTATTTTTCATAATACAAGAAACTGGTCCGCAGGAAATCACCATTTAATTTTTGAGAGTGCACAACAAGGACGCTTTAGTGTTGGCGTTTCGTGTTTTATTTTTGGAAGACGCATAGTCTACAGAATTTTTAAGGAGGTCTCATAGCGCGTCAGTGTCTAGAAATCCTTCAGGAAGTTATTCCACAACTGATGGAAAATGTTCCATTGGCCTTTATAATGTTGTTTATCTTCAACAAGACCGTGCCCTAAGCCACAACTCGGCGCTGTTAAGGTCATTTTTAGACGATAGCTTTCCTCAAAGATGGATTGGTACACACGGACCTATAAGATTTGATCTCCGGATCTTTCGATTTTTTCTTATGTGGTTTCATGCCAAATAAAATATATAAATCACGATATTAGTCTGTAGCGGAGCTTCGTGCTGCAATCGATTTAACTTTCCGAAATTTGAAAAGAAGGCCTATGATTCTTTGGACGTTATTAGAAGAATGTGCCAATTTTGACCGTCATTTTGAAAACTCCTTACTTTTTCAAAATCTTGTTTTTCTTTTGTTTTTTTTTTTTTAACTAAGCAAGATAGGTAATTATTGATTCGTTTTGAGTAAAACTCGATAATCTCAGAATTAAGTAAAAATGCTGTAATAAATAATTAAGAGTTGATAATTAAAAAAGATCTTTTGAATTAAGTATGAAAGTATTACATCTTTAGTATAATAATTACTTACATACATTTCAGGCGCGTATACAGCTTGCAGTCATAGGGGGGATAATGTATAAGTTTTTCATGCATTAAAGAAAACTGAAGACCAAAAAAAAAGGTAGGCACTTTCATATAGCATACAGGCTTCTACCACTCTTCTTCGTACAATGTAATATTATATGAATTCAATGTTCATTACCCCCCTCCCCCTTGAAAAAACGCCTGATACATTTTGTTTTTTAGTCATAGCCTACCGGCTACGAATTAGACACAAAGGAAATTTTAGAAAATCTCGAATTCTAACCTTGTTTTTCAAAATAACTGCATACGTATATATATTTTTGGAAAGCCCACATTATTCCTAATAAATAATATACAGAGTGTCCCATTTAAAAAATAAAGTAGAGTCAGATAACTTTTTTTTAACTGACCCCCGTATATTGAAAATGCAACATTTTCAAAAACGCCATGTATCTCAAAAACTAAAAGGGCGATGAAAATTCTGATGGCGCCATCTTTAATTTCACAGAAAAGTAGCACATGTCGTGAAAACTGCAATCTTCTATCTTTAAAAATAAGGGGAGATACCTCAAAAACTGCCGAAAATGGGATACCTTGTACAGGGTGTCCGGATTTGGTTGCAAAAGCAGGGTATCTCGCTTATTTTTAAAGGAACCTTGCGGTTTTTACGAACCTGAGCTAAGTTTTTGTTAAACTCATGAAGCCGTAAACAAAATTTTCATAGCCTTCTTCGTTTATGAGATACAGGGCGAAATAGAAAATTTTGCATTTTGGGACCCCCCTCGTATCTCGGTTATCCTTTAACTTAACGCAAAGGAAAAAATTGCTGCTTATGCAGTTTTTTACGCTGGATCCAGTGGCGTAGTCATATTGTTCATTTGAGTTGTTATTTTTTAGATTAGACCCAAAGTTGTGTTTTTTTTAAATGGGACACCCTGTATATTTGTCCAGAAATTGATTTGTCATTTTAAAAGCTTCTCAAAAATATATAATAGTATGAGTCTATTTCAATAAACAACAACAAAAATCCTAATTTTTATAATTATCATCCCAAATTTTGCAGCAGGCCATGCAAAACGATGCCGTTTTCTTTTGTTTTTTTGGAAGCAAATAACATTTCCCAATTTTGTACGCGTATATAAAATATAGCGCTAGTTTTTTGTATTTATTTATAGTGTAAAAATATATTTGTGTTATTATGGAAGAAAACCAAACTTTCGAACATTATGAAAAGTACGATATATTAGCTTGTTTTATATTAAGTAATGAAAATGTTGAAGCGGCTTCTGAGATGTATTTTAACAGGTAAATAGTTCATTTTTCGGTATGTTGAAATACTATTGCTTAATTTTTATTTAGATATCCAGAAAGGAGGCAACCTAATATATCCAGTTTTTATCGGATAAAAAAGAATTTACTTAATCACGGATCATTTATCAAACCTCGTACGAAAACATATAATAAAGAAAATCGGGAGGCTGAGGAAATTACGGTTTTGGCTAATGCAGAAGCTTACCCTACAAACACTTGTAGGGCTAGTGAAAAGAGCATAGGGATTCAAAAAACTAGAGTTCAAGAAATTTTAAAAAAGCACAAATACCACCCATACAAATTTAGGCTCGTACAGCACTTACAGCCAGGGGATGCAGAGCGTCGGGTAGTCTTCTGCAATTGGTTTCGAGAAAGATGCGATATGGTTAGAGATTTTGAAAGGAAGGTTATATGGTCAGACGAAGCACATTTCAATAATTCTGTTATACTCAATAGGCACAATAGTAGATTCTGGTCCCAGGAAAATCAACACCAAATATTTCCCAGAAGACAGCAGGGCAGGTTTGGTCTAAATGTGTCCTGCTTCGTATTAGGAACACATATAAAATTTTATATATTTGAGGGAATTCTAACAGCCAATCGCTATATAGAAATTTTAGAGGCAGCTATACCCGAATTACTTGACGATGTTCCTCTAGCGCAAATTAACGAAATTTATTTTCAACAGGACGGTGCTCCTGCACACAATTCTGGAATGACGAGATTATTTCTGGACAATAATTTTTCGAATCAATGGATCGGAACAAATGGACCTATAAGATGGCCCCTTAGGTCCCCAGATATGTCGATTTTAGATTTCTTTCTATGGGGATATCTGGAAAATAGAATTTACAAAGACCATTATGATAATGTCCCAGATTTAGGAAATGCAATAAGAGAAAATTTTCGCTATTTACAAAATCATCCCGTTATTTTGCTTAATTCCCTAAAACGAATACGAAAATTGTGCGAAGCATGCATAAAAGGCAGCATTGTTTTGCATCGCCTACTGCAAAATTTGGGATGATAATTATAAAAATTAGGATTTTTGTTGTTGTTTATTAAAATAGACCCATACTATTATATATTTTTGAGAAGCTTGAGAAATTTGTTGAAAAAGACATAATCCGAAGGCCCGAACACCACAAAAAATGAGTAGGTAGGTACAATTTTCTTGGAATAATAATTTCTTCCGAATTGTCGCTGCGTATTTGAATGTCAGCAAATCAGCCATTTTTTTGTTTTTCTATTTGCGTGAGACAAATAGTACGCAAACATTATTTGGGTCGGCAAGTTAGATGATTATGATTTAGATGGCTGATAGTCGAAAGATACTTTCTGGTTCACAATACCGAAAAAGAAAGTTGAAGGAAGAGGAAGATAAAAAATGATTAGCTGGGTCATTGAAAAAGTTTTTTTCTTCTACGACCAGCAAAGAACCACAACCTTCAAGTAGCAAACACCTAGATGCTGCACATTTTGATTCAAGTGAGAATGCAGAAGAACCATTGGATAAGCTGTACGAAGAAGGTAAATCGGATTCGGACACCGAAGTAAAGGAAAAGAACACGCCGGATAAAGCTACGACGAACACGCCAGCAAATATACAAACCGAATCTGTTGGTAAGGTGAATGAGGAACTCTTAAAAGACCCAGCCCATTGGCCTCAAATATTAACAGATAATATTACGATAACAATTCTTGAAATAGGACCAGTGCAGTTAAAAAATATGACATATCCTGTAAATAATTCAAATAGATCTTTTAGCGCTACCTACTTTGAAAAAACATTAAGTAATAATGAAAAAGTTTCTAGAACTTGGCTTGTTTGTTCAAAATCCAAGAACTCAGTGTACTGTTTTTGTTGTAAATTATTTGGGATATCTGTTAATAGTTTTAACGATGATAACGGATATAGTGACTGGCGACATTTGTCTCGAACCTTAGAAAGACACGAAACAAGTAAGGGACATTTTGAAACTGTTAGAAAATGGATTGAGTTAAAAAAATTAATCGAAAAAGTTATTACGGTTGACTCCGTCAATCAAAATTTAATTCAGATGGAAAAAAGAAGGTGGACATCTATTTTAGAAAGAATTGTATCTGTAATTCAGTTTTTAGGTCAGCAAAATTTAGCTTTTAGGGGCAGCAATCAAAAACTTTTTGACAAAGGTAACGGTAATTTTTTGAAACTTATTCAGACAATTGCCAAATTTGATAGCGTAATGTCCGAACATATAGATAAGGTTCAAAAAAATACCAAATAAATGACCAATTATTTGGGTAATAAAATACAAAATGAATTAATCTTTCTTATAGGAGAAAAAATAAAGAGAAATATTTTTGACAGCTTAAAATTATGTAAATATGTTTCTATAATTCTTGATTGTACACATGATATTAGTCACCAAGAACAGATAACTATTATTGTTAGGGTTGTGTTTATTGATGAGCATTCAAAAAGTGCTGAAATCAGGGAGCATTTTTTAGGATTTCCAGTTACTAATACTACTGGTCAGGGTTTAACTGACTTTTTATTAAAATATTTAGAAGCTGATATCAATATTGCTGATATGAGAGGTCAGGGCTATAATAACGGTGCCAATATGAAAGGCAAACATAATGGTCTGTAAAAAAAGATCTTGGATATTAATCCTAGAGCCTTTTTTGTACCTTGTGCGGCACATAGCCTTAATTTAGTCGTAAATGACGCTGCAAAATGCTCTCTCTTGGCCTCAACCAACCGATGGGCTAATCTTATGAAAGAACTTCCCAACCTGACAGTAAAGCCGCTATCTGATACCCGTTGGGAGAGTCGAATTGATGCTATCAAAACCCTCAGATTGGAACTAGAAAAAATGTATGATGCTCTTTGCCCTTCATAGCGATTAATCTAGAGACAATGACACAAAAAATATTGCAAAAGTCTTTTAAATTTATATGTTCATTAGTTATCTGGTACAATATTTTATCAAAAATAAATGTTGTAAGCAAAATAATGCAATTCTTTTGCCAGAAGCTATGCGAATGTTAAAAGATATTAAAATATTTTTAACCAACCTTAGATCTGAAAATGGTTTTACCGAAATGCGTAATGAAGCCACAAAAATTGCGGAAGAAATAGACTGCGAAATTTGTTTTCCAGCTGTTGAGTTATTTAGACCAAGAGAAAAAAAGGTTTTTTTTTATTATGAACACAAAGATGAACCTATCCAATCTCCAGAGCGAAATTTCAAAGTTAATTTTTATTTTTACGTTCTCGACATTGCAATTTCAAAACTAGACGAAAGGTTCAATTTCAACAAATATAACAAAACGTTTGGTTTTTTAAATAATTTAGGAGCGTTTAATAAAGATGAAATAATGCAATATTGTAAAAAATTAGAAACTGAATTAACTGATCTGGCAACAAAACATATGGACATAAACGCAATTGACCTTTACAATGAGATTGATACTTGAAGAAGATATTTCTAACAACTTGGATGTAGGCGACTTGATTATGGAATTTGCTACTAAAAAAGCAAGAAAAGTAGATTTTAGTATTTAAACAAGTTTATATATTTTTGTTTTTTTCTTGGATGACCCTGAACATCTGCATGTTAAAAAAGAATCCTCGTATATGTATATTCTGTCTAGTATAAAAGCAATGCCATGATAATATGAACATCAACAATGTTAAAATATTGTACCTAATTATTATTTACTATCTCTATTGTATTATTTAGCAGTTTCTGTGAACTAGGTATTTATGCCATCAAGTGTACCTAAGCGGGAACTACAGTAAAAAATCTCTAAATGAGTCACAGTGAAAATAATGTAGCAAACAATAATACGGGGTCTAAATGTAGAACATGTGTTGTCTTGGGTTAGATTTTTTTCGTATTGTCTATTATTATGAATTATATTACGTTTTATGTGGGCGTAAAACTTTCTTTTCGGTAAGGAAGACAAGAAAAGTACTCTTTTTTTCGTAAAAACTGACAACTTTAGGTTGGGGGCGTGAATAAAAAACATTCAGACTCTCATAAGCAAATAAAATAAACGTAAAGAAATGTTTTTTTAAAAAAACGCTTTTATTATAAACTATTGAACTGAAAAGAAAAAATAATTAAATTTACATAAACACAGAACTATTAAAAATTTGAAAATTTTCTTAAAAGCTCAGGCTTTATTTCAATTGTACTGAGTCTCACGCCTCAAGCTTTTAAGAAAATATCCAAATTTTTAAAACTCTTGTGTTCATATAAATTTAATTAGTTTTTATTTTTCTGTTCAATAGTGTATAAATAAAAACTTTTTCAAAAAGATTTTTTTATATTTATTTTATTTTGTACTTTTTAGTATTATTATTTATGCACCCTGTATAAGACTTTCACGATATTATTGTATTGCTATCAGGTTTATGTATGTATACCAAATCTCAGTCAATTTTGATAATGGGAACTGTTTTTTACGTTTATTTTATTTGGTATTTTTTAGCAGTTTTATGCATCCTATGTAAGATATTCACATAGCCTTCGGGTTTATGTAGGTATACCAAATTTTCGTAAATTTTATGTTATTTTATTTGTTGTAATAGTTTGCCGATAATAGAAACTGCTTCAAAAGTTACTTGCGAGATTTAACCCAAACCCAAACAATTCTTTTGTCAATGGTCTTCAAAAACAACTATTTAAAGTGAGATGTGATTTCTCAAAAATCTCTTGAACTATTGAGATTTTATTTTTTTTTAATTGTTTTTCAAAATTATCGTTTAATTTTTATTCTTATTGCATAAGATCGAGTTTTTTAAATAAGGGCCTGGAGATTTTATATTGGTTTGTCCATTAAATAGATAACTAATTTTAAGACAATGCCAATAGGGAATATATATTGCCTTTTCCAATTAGAAAACGTATTTTATTATTATTATATTAATACCTTGAAATTGGGATAGTTTTATTACGGTTTATTAAAGGTATTTATAGGTAAGGTAAACAGCATGTTAAAACAGATAATAATTGCCTATAAAACAAATGTTCAAATTGCAATAACTTGTTCTGTTCCAATACGTATTTGAATTAACCTTCTGATTTTAAATTCAATTACAACATTTGGGGCATATTAATCATCAATCCATTTATTCTGAAACTTTTCATTTAATAATTCTATAATGTTGTGGAACTCCTTCTTGAGGCCACTTAATTTTAATCGGTCTTAATTCTTCTAAAGGATCCTCTGACAAACATTTTAAAATCATATAAATTAATTCAGACTATCTTAGTTTTTTAAGTTTATTCAGACTTAAGGTGCCACGTAAATAAAGGCAACTATCATTTATTTGCTCTAAATGCCCACTACAATTTAAAAGATTCTTTTATTACGTTTATTAAAGGTATTTATGTGGTTTAAAAACAAATGTTCAAATTGCGCTGCCTTAGAACTTTGATTTTAAATTCAATTTCAGACCAGTAATGTTCAATATGTCTATTAAATAGCTCGTAAAGTAGAAAAACAGCAACCATAGATGTTTCCTTTACATTGACATCCCTGCAACGGGTTTGGTATTTGAATATAATATTTGAAATAATCAATAAACCGCTATGACTAAAAAAACTGACATAAAATGGCAAAATTGGGAAAGCTGAAGCATTACTGGTTGGTTTCCATTTGAACACAAAGGAGTTCGTGTCACGGCCGACTGCAGACCACGAAGTCGTAAATCCGGCAAGGATGGTTGCGAGTTTGTAACAGTATAAAAATGGCGGTTCTCGCGATTATGTATTTACACCGTTATTTGAAAAAGTTATCAAACACTCTTACACGTAGCAAGAAACCAACTAAGTTTTTTGTGGATATATTTGTGTTTATGCAAAAAAACTGTGCCACGTATCGGTACAAAGACTGCTGCAAGTGTTAGCCATTACGATTTTATGGAATATTTCTTCTTAAATTAAATATAAACGTGGTGGTGGTAAATTGTATTGTGTTATTTGGCATTATATTGTTTTGATAATGTATGTGATTATTTTTTGCTGGGTAATAAACTAATAAGGTGATAAAGTCTTGGCTATAGTAGTTCATAGGTTTATTATTATTTTTTGGTTGTCTCACAGTATTCCTGTGGTTGTGTTTTATACTAAGTCAGTACAAAAAAAAAAGGAAAAGGAAAAAACTAATTATTGTGTATTAAGAAATGATCTAACGATGCTACATGTTTTCAAAATGACCGATTTCTGGATGTTTCTGTAAATGTCTATATTAAGTCTTAATTATTGGGGTGAGGTCTGTTACTAACATGATGAGATGAATAATAATGATTGTTTCCTGTTTCCATAGCCTTATTTCCTTCCATTTTCAAGTCGGTGTATTTGGCGATCTTCTCACTGTATTTCGCTTGGATGTTCTCGTCGTTGAGAACAGTCATGTCAATTAAATAAGTGATCTTTTCTTTTTTGGATTGAAAGGAGATATCGTAGTAGTAGAGCTTGTAGTCTTCGTTTCAAGTATGGATGTTGGTGTATAACGGTAATAAGGGTCTGTGTTCTCTGTTAGTTTGTATGTTGTAGCTAATACTTGATGAACGACCTTTGCTGCTGAGTCGTGTCTCGCGGTGTATTTAGTTCCGGCCATCATTCTACATCCACTTGTTATGTGATCGATCGTGTATGTGTATCTTTGATAATGTGCTTTTGGTAGTTTCTGGTTGTTATGACTTTGTCCTGGATGGCAAGCAGGAAGCCTTCTGTTTCGAAGATTAGCTGCCCTTCTTGTAACCACTTATATGAAAGCTATTTATGTATGTAGTCTTGCTTTATGTGGTATCTGTGTCTTCCGTGGAGAGTGTTTTCAGGCCAGGTTTTCATCTTTTCTAGTCGTGATTGGATGTGACTGTGTGCGTCTGCTGCGTGGCTCGTTTCAGACAGATCGAGCGGTGTATAATTCTTGTCTGCCTTCACTCTTGCCTTGCGGAGGTTAGTTTGTTTGTTTTGGAAGAATTTTTGCAGTTCGTAAATTTGTGTTTTATTTAGCGATTGTATATCTATAATTCTCCTTCTTCCTTCTTTTCTCTCGATGGTGAGTTTTTCCTTGCATGCGTTGGGATGTAATTTGCTGTGTTTAGTGAATTCAGAGCGTATGAGAATGTGAATGTTTTCTATGTCTGTGTGTGACCATTTAAAAATACCAAACCAATACGTAAGAATAGGTATGGCGAAGGTATTAATAGCTTTCGTTAGATATCTGGAGTTCAGTTTTGTTTTTAGTAGTTTTGTGAGTCTGGTTTTAAAATCTATCTTGAGCTCTGATTTGAGATGAATGTGCTTAATTTTGGTGCTTTGATGAAAGCCTAGATATCTGTATGTTTCTTCTTTGAGCATGGTATCTATGGTTTTATTGTTGATTGTTTTCGTCGTAGGATGGTCTTTCCACTGCCCCTTGTTGATATGAAGTAGGTTGCATTTATTTATACCAAATTCCATGTTGATGTCCAGGGTAAACGTTTCTGTGATTTTAGCTGTCCTTTTGTGCTTGCGTATAATTTTGTGTCATCCTTGTACAAGAGATGATTTATTTTGTGTGGGTTATTTTTTGTCATTTAATGTGAAATCCGGAGTTTGTGTTATTTAGTGTGTTTGAGACTGGATTGAGACAGAGGCAGAACCACAAAGCGCTGAGTGAATCTCCCTGGAATGTACCTCGTCTTATGTAGATCTCTTCTGTTTCGATGTGTTCTTTTTGTGTTCTCAGGTTGATTTTAGTTTTCCACGTACTCAATGATTTGCGTAAGAAATTGCCTGATGTTTTTATTGACTTAGTATAACTCTAGCACTCTGATTAGCCAACTGTGGGATATCGAATCAAAGGCTTTTTTATAATCGATGTAACCAGTATGAAGGTTTCTATAATTTTTTCTGGTTTGTTCCATGATGACGCTGTCTATAATTAGCAGCTCCTTGCATCCTCGGCAGTTTTTCCTGCACCCCTTTTGCTCTTCCGTTAGAATGTTTTTGTGTACTATGTAGATGTTGTTCTATTTTCCTGATAATTGTGGCTGTGATGATCTTATATAGGGTTGGAAGGCACGTCATAGGTCGGTAATTTGACGGGTTCTTAGTGTCTGAGTTTTTGGGTTTAAGGTATGTTATTCCTTGAGCGAGAAAACTGGGAAGTGTGCTAGGTTAGGTGTCATTTCTTGTTTGGTGGGTGGTTCTATTACTCGTGCCTCCTTATTGCTCATGGTGTTTTGGTAGGAGTATTTTCACTTCTTCGAAACAGGTTGTTAGCGTCATTTCTTTCATTTGACTCTTTGTATCTTCAGAGTTTTGCGGCATACACGGAGAATTTTTGCTTCACAGTGTCAAGGATTTTTGTACGCGTGTGATCAAGACATGTAGATTTGATTTTCTCTAAATAATAATAATAATAATAATTATTATTATTATTATAACGCAACAAAATTGCCGCGGAGTACATAAAAATTGTTATAGGAGGGGGTGTATCATTTAGAATGCTGCAAGAAAAATCACTATTTATATTTTATTGTTAACAGAAGAAATAAACAAAAGAGTTATCTTTTAAAAACCTGAACATTTTGTCGATTAGTATAAATAATATGATCTTTTTCAATATCAACAGAGGCGTTTAAATTCCAAAACCTCTGACGGTACGCCTCTGGATGTTTCCATTCAACACAAGTCTACTATTATATCTATACGTTGTTTCTCTTATTATTTAACTTATTAAACATCATATAGAAAAATTACCCTTTCTACTTTGTCCACGTATTTTCGAACATATATAAAACTTCCATATACCGTCTAATTTGATCAGATTTTCCGTACTGGAACTTTTTTAAATCGATACTGACTGAAATTAAATCTCGTTCGACAACAAATATTTTTCTACTTATTCAAACTGTGAGATTAATCGATCTGTCTGTACCATTTAAGTGTATCTATTTTTGATACTGTAAACACACTTTTACGATACTACTTGCCTTTTGGTGGGAGTAACGACGCGACAACAAACCCATCGCGTCTCAAGACAAGGCGGCATTGACTTCAATTGTTTAAACAATTGCATTCGAACCGCATCGCGTTACTCGACGTTCTCGGTCGCAAGAAATATATCGCGGCGCCTTAAGATAAGGTGCTGTAATTAAACAATACTTCTTCTGCATTTGTGTTCCTTGGATTTTTGCCGGTAGTTAGTCGCGCGCCTTGAAGGCGACTAAAGTTTAGATAATCTTTTAAAGTGGAAATTGACCATTAGGCCTCTAGAATAGTTACTGACCTATTTTTGGGGAAAATCTAGACTTCAGTTGACGGAAGAAAATGGATCTAGATCTCGACACACCTGAACTAGATGCCTTTTCGGCTACGCCTGTCAAAACTGGGGATTTTAACATTTCGGATTTAGCTGTTTTTCAAGTTAATGAAGACACCGATGTTACAGCGCTGTCCGATCCCGTCTACGAGCAGTTTTTAGCTGACGTTTGGGTGGGCATAGTGCTGACTTTAATGGTGCTTAGTTGTGTGTGTTTTATGTGCTCCTGTTTGATATACCATAAGTTTCAGGAGTGGAAAACTAGAGGTAAGATTTTGATTGTTTTAACTAATTGCTCGTTGTTTTTGTTAATGTAATCACATTTTTGTTAAGTTACAGTTTTATTTTACGAATAAATTTCGAGGCTCTAAGAACGATTTTTTTTTGTATAGAAAAAATAGCCGAAAACCTTTCCTTTACTTGATTGCAAATAATATCAATACTATAATCAGTAGTAAATATTAACCTTAAAATAATTATCTTTTCTTTTAAACTGAAAGTCTAAGCAAAATTGAAAAGTTTTTCTTTACTTTTTGTTGTTTTTGAACTTGAAATTTTGGCTTTATATTTGTTCCACTTCTTCTTCAGATCGATTACGCCATATTTTAGACAATGATAACTAGCCTCTTCTCTAAAATCAAAATTTTTCGAACACTATCTAAAAATGATACTGTTTCAACTTAATCGACATTAAATTTTTACTTAATAATAATAATAATAATAATAATACTAATAATAATAATAATAAATTAATTTTTTTTTTTACTCGGTGAAGGTCAGTATAATAGCTGTTTTTTTAACCGCATACAAAACAAATTTATATAATAAATAAAATACAGATCCATTCTAAAAACTAGTACTAACTAACTAAACTAATGCTTAAACATACGTGTATTAGCCCTATAAACATAGTAAGTCCGAAACATTAAAAAAGAAAAAGAAATTAGCCAATATATTTTTGGTAAAGGTAAATATTAAACTTTTAAAGGAAATAAGAGATAGGTGAAGGAAATCAAATGTGTCATATACAGAGTTGAACACTTTAAGACCCAAATAGGAAAACGATCGTTGATATAGAGCAGTTCGGTGTCTGGGTATACTAAGTAGCATGTTGCTTCTTGTATTGGGATTATGAGTATTATGTCTAAACTATTTTTTTGTCGTAGACACTGAGGTTGATTACTGGTAAACAGTCTATGCAAAATACAAGCAAAATGCAATAATCTTCTGTCCTCCATATTAAACCATTTAAAAGAAAGACCATAAATAAAACGTATACAGGCATTTTTGTATTTTCTGAATCTTGTACTTGCATGCAACATCAAGACATGACCCATATACAAAATCACATTAATTGCAATGCGAGAGGGCTTCACAAAGTTGTTTTTTAAATTTTCTTTCAACATATATCTACTTTTATAAAGATTTCTCAAAGAGCAGTACCCTCTTTGGACTACCCTAGCTACATGTGATCTGGTATTTTTATTCCCCCCCATCTCTATATTGATTTGAGCAGCTGCCCAATCAGGATTAGATCCAAGGAACATAACAGCCTACTTTGTTGGATTAAGCTTTAGCCCGTTTTTGTCAGAGTATTTCTGAAGTAAGTCAAGGCAACTATTTAGCTCCAAACAGGCCTCAAGTGCATTAGACTTAGTAAAACTATTATAGACTCGCGTGTCATCAGCGTATTGATGCATGCTACATTTTCCCACGCTATCCTGCATATCCATTGTAGAGAGAACAAACAACAGGGGACCCAGAATAGGGCCTTGAGGTACACTTTTATTTACTGGCAACGCTTGCGAATCCACCCCAGACACTCTAACCTTTTAAACTCGATTATTCAAATACCTTTTAAAAAATTTAACTACATCATCTCTGAAACCATAATACCATAGTTTAGCACACAACAAAATTTGGTCCAGTGTGTCAAAAGCCTGTATAGTCCAATAAAACCAAGGCGGTTACCTTTCCGTGGTCAGCAGCTGTTAATATTTCATCCAAAACTTTGACAAGGGCACTTTGGTACCAAACCATTTTCGAAAACCTGACTGACAACTTGGCAAGAGAATGCCATTATTTAAATAATTCACCACCTGTTTGTACACTATTTTTTCGAAGAGCTTCGATACAACTGATAACAAGCTAATTGGCCTCAAATCTGAAACACAAGACGGATTAGACACCTTGGGAAGTGGCCTAACCAGCGCAAGCTTCCATTGAGACGGAAAAACACCATTAGAGATACATTCATTAAATATATAACACAAGAAGGGAACGATCACAGGGCAACACAATCTTAACATGCTAAGAGTAACAGTATCAAACCCTGGTGTGTTTGATTTCAATTCTGAAAGACTAGATAAAATATCTGCAGTTATGAGAGAAAAAGTAAACTTTTCTTTATGTTTTCTATTGCTGTATTTTAGAAATGTTTCATTTGGTACCGGCGAACATATTTTTAGAACAGAATCAATAAAATATTTATTTATGAGATTGGCATCACCTAGATTCACAGGTAAAACAGAAGTTTTCTTTTTCTTATTTTGGTAGATATTCATTCGATCAAATGATTGACACAATTCTTTACTTTTTTGGGTTCTACTAACAAAGTTAAGGTATGCTTTTTTTTGCTCTACGGACTACAGCAGTAAACATGTTAAGGCTGTTCTGGTAAGTTCGCCAGTCTTCTGCTTTTCTCGATTTTTTAAATTTGAAAAATGCTTTATTACGTTCCCTTTTCATTATTTGCAGAACATCCGTAAACCACGGTGCCTTAGGTTTTGTTATTTTTACAGTACGAACCGGAGCTTCCTTCGTAAAGGAAAGTGTTGTAATCGTGAAAAAATCATCCTCCGAGATTTTTTCACATCTTTACGTGTCAGGGTCCCTAGATGCCGAAAAACATGTTTTCTCAATTTGGTCGGTCCGTATGTTCTCGGCATAAGTAAAAAACTACTTATCTGATCGATTTCAAATGTTGGTCAAAAATTAAGGGTTATATGGGGATTACCCGGTAACATTGTAGTAAAAATCCAGTTTATCAGATCAAAATGGCGACCTAGTCAAATGTAAAAAAAAATTACTAAGTAGTTATTTACATAACTAGTGCGGAAAGTGATACTTTTCAGCACGCGACTGCAGTCGAGTGCGGAAAACTCACTTTTCGCACGAGTTAGGTACATAATTTTTCCTACGAGCGTGCTTAACTTACGTACCTATGTATTAGCGAATGCAGTTTAGTGAGGAGGGTTAAATGAAGTATGTTAAATTTTTATTTATTAGAAATGATTACTCCAGATTATATTTGATCACAAATTAGAAGTGTAAAATATGTTTTCAGAGTTCTTAAGCTGCATTTACTTTTAGCGATTTTCAAAAATAGTTATAAAACGCATATACTTACATGTTACATTTACTCACAAATAAAAATAACAATATATTTTTAAATTATTATTTTATTAAACAATTATTTATTGTTGGTTATAATGTTTATATTGAATGTACAGGGTCTAACATTGAGGAGGAAAAACGGTATTTTTTTGATTTCTCCCGTAGATCTCAAGACATTCAAAATTGCCAATCGATGTATTTTAGCTCGGAGAATTCGAAAAGCGTAACAAAAAACAATTGAATGAGGAACAAAATACTTACGCCAAGGATATCGCGTTTTTTAAAAGGAACACTTACATATATTATTACATTTTTGGATTCTATGGTCAATTCTAAGTGTTTTTTAATAAGGGTTACTATATGTCTATCTTCAACTGTTTTTGATTTATTGAAGTTTGAAAATTGACATTTTTGCTTCTTTGAGCCGTCATAACACCTGAACGGTTGGACTTAGAGCAAAATAACTTCCACATTCCAATCTTAGTTTTTAAAAAGCGATCTATGATGCCAGTCAAACAAACAGAATTACAGAGGTTTTGAAGTAAGGTGATCACCGCATTTCATATGAATATATTCAATTAAATAAGTAGCAAATAATTTCCGTTTTTTTTGTTAGACTGGCATCATAAGATAGCTTATCAAAAACTAAGACGGGAATGTGAAAGTTATTTTGTTCTAGGTTCAACAGATCAGGTGCTATGACGGCTCAAAAAAGCAAAAATGTCAATTTTCAAACTTCATTAAATCAAAAACAGTTGAAGATCCAAAATGTAATAACATATAGGGTGTTCCGTTTAAAATCCTTGGCGTAAGTCTTTTGTTTCTCATTCAATTGTTTTTTGTTATGATTTTCGAATTCCGAGCTAAAATACATCGATTGGCTATTTTGAATTGGAAGTCAAAAAAATACGGTTTTTCCTCGTCAATAGAAGACCCTGTAGAGTTTGTCGGTTGTTTACATTTAGAGGAGATGTCAATTCTAAACGCTGTTTTTTATAAGTTGTAGTACTTGTTAATGGAAATGAAACACCTTCACCTTCAACTTGCTTTCGGTAAAAAATTTTTTGTAATTAGGTTTTTTGTTCTCTATTGAGTCTTCCAAATAGCCTTCTGCCACAGTAGTGGATTTCTATGCACCATGCCTCTTGATATTAGCTATATTTTCTCTTAAATCAGCTACCATTGTGGTGGAAGATTGGCAAAAACTGTGACCCATGTACATTTCTGGATCTGGCAATCCCAAGTATCCGGTAACATTGGATGGCATCTTCCATTAATCGATGAGGTATGTTCGAAGGACTTGGAGCTACATATTTCCTATAAAGCTGGAGGTGAACTGCATATCCATCAATTACAAATGTTCTGGAAATATGCGTTTTTGTATCAGGAATTTTGATCATTAGTAGGGTTTCTTTGTCTTCAGTGTTATCAACGGTTAATTTAGTAAGAGCTACGCGAGACATGCACCTGCCAATCCAATAATGGTCGTAACTTTAGTGAATAAATATACGTCATCAGGTGCCTCGGAAAAAAATTTTGTAATTTTCACTTTTGAAAAAAACTTTGGATTTTTTGGACGGTTTCTTACGTTTTTCCGTTTCAAAAATGCTGTTAATTTTGAATATTCACCTCTATCGACATCTTCATTTGTTTTGATGATCAATATAAGCATTGAAACAATTGCCATAGCGTAGAAAAAAATACTTTTTCTTTAAGAGATTTGTATCTATTTCTTCTCGCACCATTGTGTAAAAACTTTGTATTCTATTTCATACCTATGGCCAGATTTTTCGGACAATACCTGTAAGCTGACTGCTCCAGCTTCTTCCAAAATACTTTCAGGAATTACATCTTCGTCTATATCTTGCATGTTTAGTGGCGAAACCGTCTTTTAAAAGCACAAAATTACGAAAAACTACGTACACTAAATCGCGCACAGACGCATAAATTGTTGTTATTACTTTTTGGTGTCATCGCAACCGAGACTTGTCTATTACCATTATTGTTGGAACAATTGTAACTAAGGTTACTTAGCATTAACCTAACTGGAATGATATGAAATTATAATACCATGTAAGTCAAAATTATAATATAAATAATGGGATTAATTTTTGAATTTTTTAGGATATTGAAGAATTACAAATGTAAATGAGAAATTGCTTCTTTTTGCAAGCACTAGTGCAGTTTTTGAAAGACAGTATACTAAATGACTATGTACTGAACTAGAATGGATCACACTTCACTATTCCTAATAAACGGAAAAATTCATAACGAGGGAAATTCTGGGTAAAGAAATTTTACCGATTTTGTGGAAAGTACTTAAAGCGAACTTAACTGTACTTAAACTATCAAATATAAAAATGGTATTAAAAATAAATTAAAAATTTTCTTTAAAAGTGAATTTTCTTAAATTTCTTCTTTTTTAGACGATTTCAATTCATTTTCTGTGGGATGACTAAACTAGAAATAAGACACAAAGTCTCGGTCTCAGTCAAAAGTGTGGGAGCCATTAAAATGTAAAATATCGAATTTTTATTACCGCAATTGATTGTATCCTTCCTGACAGGCGGGTGGTGTTAATCTTCTTTAGAATTATATCTGACTTACCTGTAATTGAAATCAGGAGGTCTTACCTTTCAAAACTAAGTCCAAAGAAACTATAAATTATTTAGAGTGTACAGGGTGTTCCAGCGAGGACTGAACAGGGACCTATTTTCGACCTTCCTTGTATTTTGGAAAAATTCAAAATAGCCAATCGATGTATTTTTTCTTGTAGAATCCAAAAATGTCATCTAAAAAATATTTGAACCAGAAACAAAAGAGTTACGCTATGCATCAGGTGTTTTTTAAATGGAATGTATCGTTTTTTAAACGATTTTTGGAAAGAGTGATTTTTTTTATGTCCGTTCTGATTAAAAGATTTGATTTTGCGATAGCTGTTTATATTACATTTTAATGTTTTACAAACTAAAATTTTAGCTTCACCTGTTTAAAATATACGATAGGTTGGTATAGGTGATCAAGGTAAAATGACGTTTGAATGCTTTGTCAATAAAAATTGACATTATTTTAATTATTGTCGAAGTCTTCACCTAAAAAATATATATTTGACTCTGATCGAAATGAAATACTCTTTGGACGAGAGACTACAGATTGTTATGCTATTTTACAAGTGCCAAGAAAATGCAAGAGAAGCAAGAAGAAGATTTATTGCAAATTTTCATAGAAATATATCCATCAATACAATTCTAAGGATAAAAAACCTATTTGAGGAAAATAAAACTTTACATGATAGAAAAAGAAATTCAATAAAAAATAATTATTAAATAATAAAATAAAATTACTAATAACATAAGTTTTCAATGTGACCGCCGTTTTTCTCGAAACAACATCGATAACCCCTTTGTAGCCTTTCTAAACTTGCTGTTAGAATATGATTTTCCTGGTTAAGGCGGTTTATTTCATCGACAATTTTTCCCATGATCTCTTGAATATTTTCGTTTCGTTGTCTGTATACGACGTTTTTCAAATGGCCCCAAAGAAATGTATCCAAAACTGAGAAGTCGGGGCTATTGAGCGGCCAAGCATATGTTCCATTTCGCCCTATCCATTCGTTATGGCGCCGATTTAAAAATTGAACCACATCATGCACGGCATGAGGAGGCGCCCCATCATGTTGCCAAATTAAATTATGATATTCTGCCAATGGTAAGTCTTCCAAAAAATTTTCAATTTCGTTTTCTAAAAACTCATAATATCTGTGCCCATTTAAAGTCCCGTTAAAAAATATTGGTCCCAAAATTTTATTGTTTTTTATCCCACACCAAACATGAATAGAATTCCTCCCTTGAAATTTAATAGTCTGGAACTTTTTTGGATTTTCAACGGCCCAGTGGTGACTATTATGTCTGTTGAATACTCCCGATGTTGTGAAAGTAGCTTCGTCGGTCCACACAATATTTTTGAATAAATCAGGGTCTTCGTTTTCTTGCCGAATTACCATTTGAGAAACAAATTGGAAGCGAAGTTCTTTTTGTGCCGGTGTTAGGTGCTGAAGTGGAAGGATACGAAAAGGCCTAAATTCATGAATTTTCAGAGTCCTGTGAACAGTCCCTCGGGTAACTCTTCTGCGCCTTACACCGCCACCGTACTGAACTTCCCGAACTGCATCCGAAATAGATTTGGTTGGATTAACTTGAAAATAATTTATAATGGCCTGGTCTCGATTTCTTCTTCTTTGTATATTTCTTTTTCTATCATGTAAAGTTTTATTTTCCTCAAATAGGTTTTTTATCCTTAGAATTGTATTGATGGGTATATTTCTATGAAAATTTGCAATAAATCTTCTTCTTGCATTTTCTTGGCACTTGTAAAATAGCATAACAATCTGTAGTCTCTCGTCCAAACAGTATTTCATTTCGATCAGAGTCAAATATATATTTTTTAGGTGAAGACTTCGACAATAATTAAAATAATGCCAATTTTTATTGACAAAGCATTCAAATGTTATTTTACCTTGATCACCTATACCAACCTATCGTATATTTTAAACAGGTGAAGCTAAAATTTTAGTTTGTAAAACATTAAAATGTAATATAAACAGCTATCGCAAAATCAAATCTTTTAATCAGAACGGACATAAAAAAAATCACTCTTTCCAAAAATCGTATAAAAAACGATACATTCCATTTAAAAAACACCGGATGCATAGCGTAACTCTTTTGTTTCTGGTTCAAATATTTTTTCGATGATATTTTTGGATTCTACAAGAAAAAATACATCGATTGGCTATTTTGAATTTTTCCAAAATACAAGGAAGGTCGAAAATAGGTCCCTGTTCAGTCCTCGCTGGAACACCCTGTACATAATTTTTTCCAGGCAATTTGAACACGGCGACCGAATATCAGATATAAACCCGATCATTGCTTGATGTGTTCAAAATATGTGTTGAAATAATTAGTTTTCCGAAAATCCCTAGAGCACTACAAAAATCCGTAGATCTGCGGATAAATCCGTAGGGTTGGCATCGCTGCCTCTGCTTGACAGTAATATGAGCAAACATGTGTGCTCAGTCATCACTGCATTTGCATGTCGCGTCGGTGGGAATCTGGCAATTAATTAAGTAAAATACATTAATTGCCCAATACTACCTATTATTATTGTAACACTATCATAGATTTTCCATTATTACCCATCTAATACTATCCTAGATCCTCATTAAAACAGCCTTCTAATCAGTTTAAATATAAATATGATTTGCATTTATATATAAAAAAACCGGCAAATTTCTTTTACCCGGAATTTCCTTCGTTATGATTTTTTCCCTTTTACGAGGGAAGTAATTAATTCAAAGTTAAAAGAGACATGCGTATGTAAAAAAACATTATAAATGTAAAGGAAAAAAACATAAAACTGTATCAAGAGGATCAACAAATTGAGAATATACTTTAATCCTTTGAAATTTTGAAAAGTTTCATTCTATTTTGAAAAACTTGGTTTTAATTTCATTATTATTATTTCTTCTAAGAGCCTGAACAACATTAGAATTTTCTATTTTTGGTAGTTAACTAAACGCTTTTTTTATAAAGCATGTTGTATATAATTGTCTTGGTTTGCGGTTTATACATAAAGTATATTAAATGTATTTTGTCTGTAAGATCTAAGTAAACCAGTGGCGGAACTACACATTTTGGGTCTCCCTGCAGGTTTCGAGAAAAGGTCCCCTGTACGCACGTACAAGAAATAGAGATGACAAAAAAAGGTTATTCATAGTTTTGCGTAATCGATTTATACCCCAAAAACATAAACGCAAGATCGGAAAATAACTGATGACTAAAAAAAATGGACGCCCTTTGGGACCCTTGGGCTCTCCCCCACGCCGCGATACCCCGCAGTATAGTAGTTCCGCCACTGATGTAAACCATCCCTTGCCTAATTCAGGGGCGGTTTTAGGAAACATAAACAAAGACTAGGTAATATATTTTTCCGAAAATGGTTCAGAAGTGTTGACAACTGTATACTAAAAAATGTCAAGTTTGACAGTTTGTTACCACACTTACAAAAAATATTTTATGACATCTTATATTTGTCTGACATTGAAAAATTATGGAATTCAGTAGCGTAGATAATTTTTTTCGATTATACATATTTTTATTTTAAATTACGTAATAGTTTGAAAAATGGCGAAACATATGTACTTAGGTATTTATTTTATTTATAAAACGATGAGGTAGCTCCCTGGCAACGAAACAAGCATATATTCATAAACGGCGAAACATGTCAATATCCTTTTTTTGTATTTAAATATATTTTTTACCATACAGGGTAGCTCTAGAAGAATGAAACAAGTTCCTGGTAATGAAAAAAAATGTATTGCGGTCTAGTTTTAGTGTTTGCTTTGTCAAAGAGACTGTTCTTATAATAATAAAGCTATTTTTGAGTTTGAGTTTTGAGTTTATTTAAGAAGCATTTAGCTTGCTTATGCACATTCTTCATACGAGAAAACAGCTGCTCGCACATATATGTGGTCCCAAACAGAGACATCATTTTCTGGGTATGTTTTCGGATTTCAAAAAACGAGTTTTGTTCGACATTTTTTTAATAAAAATCAAGAAGACCCATGTCGAACTTGTCTTTCAGTTCAGAATTACACTGCAAATCGATGAGCTCCATCTGATAATTTTCTGGCATGTCTTCAACGGATACACTAAATGGTCGGGCAAAGAGATTGATATAATTTTTATTATCTCTGAAGTCAGAAAACCTTGAGTTGAACTATTTTTTGAGTAAATCTAGTGCTGCGACATATTTATCCACATCTGTACATTCGCACATCTTCAGTTTAGGAAAGTGCGTAAACTCTTTTTTCAACAACTGATTTTTCCATAAATTCAGTTTAAACTCAAATGCCTTATCTTTAATTTTGGTGTTCAAGTCATTGAGGTGCAGCATGAGGTCTGTGAGAAATCCAAAGTCGCGCATCCAGTCGCGGTCACTAAATTGAGGAACTGGTTTTCCCCTCGGGTTCTTGAGTTCAAAAACGCGTTTTAGCATTTTTCCTCTGCTCAGCCAACGAACATCAGAAAAATATGTCACATCACCATACTCGGCATTGATTTCGTGTAAAAAATTTTGGAATTCTCTGTGCTTGAGGTTGAGGCAGCGTGATTTATTGAAGTTCACAGTTTTTACGACCACTTTCATCACCTCATCAATATTTGTGATTTTTGCACAAAGATTTTGTTGATGAACGATACAATGGTTTTGCATCAAAGGAAGATTTTTCTGCTGTTTTTTCATCAAACCCATGAGCCCTTAATTTTTTCCTACCCTGGATGATGCACCGTCTGTTACAACTGCAGCAAGGTTTGTCAATTCTAAATTATATGGTCTTATTACTGTCATCAAACACTTATAAATATCACATCCTTTTATAGCTCCATTATTCGGAAAAAGGGCAGCTATCTCTTCAGTGTTTTCAAAATTATTATTGATGCCCCGAATAAATATAACTAAAATAATCTGTGCTTTCGTCGAGCGCAACAGGATAGTATACGAACATGGATGCATGTTATTTTAGTGAATTTTCAGTGTCTGCCGTTAACTCTTCGATTCTTCTGGCGACAGTAACACAAGACAAACTAACTTTAGAAAAAAGTTGTTTTTGAGACGGGCACAATACTTCAGCGGTGGCCTCCATACATTCCTTGATAAATTCACCATTAGTAAAAGGTTTTGATTTCAAAGCTATCGGAAATAATGTAGCTAACCTTCACGCTTGCTTTATTTTCTGTCTGCTTTTGAAAACTATCTTGATGTCGTTGAAGCTGACTTTTTAAAACTCTCACTTTATCTTGCTATAATTGTCCTTTGAATGTCTCAAACTTTGTGGCATGCTTTGTATCGTAATGTCTTTTTTAAGTTGTGTTCTTTCAAGGCTGAAAGGAATTCTTGACACACCAAACAGACGGGGTTGTGATTAACACTAACGAACAAGTACAACTCACTCCACTTTTCTTGAAATAATTATGCAATTTCTTCACTACTTTTTCGTTTTTTAATCGAAGTAGAAGACATTTCTAGTATCAAGGTAGAAAAAACGAGTTTAATTCTCGATAAAAATGTCCAGGACAAAACTAAACTTGCGCAACTGCACGCCACTATACAGTATACGCCTTACACGCGTCAAAACGCACTATACTCGACTTACTATAATCACTTATCGCACAGGTAGCAACTTGACTGCTAGTTGGCACTCTTTCGCTTGTATCGCTTCGTTCGCTCTTGGAATTAGAACTGGCAGCTGCCGTGTGATGCCGGCTTTATATAGGCCGAGCGCGTCAACGTTGAATCTCTCGAAATTTCGAGCAGCTACGAGTCTGGACTAGTATGTCCCTCTAGTAGTGATAATTTCTAGAATGATTAGAAAGATACAATAGACATGCAACGCCATCTAGTGGCCTTGTGGGTAGTCGTGATCGCGAGTTCACAGAGTAGATCTCTTCTAACTAGGTGGCGCTAGCGTCCTCGGAGTGTCTTTCACGGGCGCGGCGCGATACAATATTTTCTTTAGCCTCTGGGAGCCGCAATAAATAGAAGGCCGGTCGCAGGTTGAAGACCCTTGCTCTATAGAGTAGTCCTAGAATGATGAAGCATCCCTCTGAAAATAAAAAAAAAAGTTTAGAAGCATTAGCTTGCTTAGAAAACAGTAAAATAGGTCAAATTTCTTTTACAATTTACTGTTTAAAAACATTTTTAAACAGTAAATTGTCAAAGAAAAATGGTGAAAGATGGGAAAACGAAAATCTATCTAAAGATTTAAAAAAATGAAAGAGCATTAAGTATTTTTTAGATTTGTTAGTAAATGTTTTATAAAAAACAATTATGTTTTTACTATTACTACCTTTACCTACATATTAATCTAGTATAGGTCAAAGATATTGGACTGATACATAAATTTGCAGCGTTTAATTATTTTTGCCAAAAACAAATCAGGTTTGTAATAGCTAGTCTCATTTTACCGTTACTAAAACGTGTGAAGTTCTTTGTTTTTGTGTTTGTTTTCTGGATTTTAATAAATTTTCTTTGTATAAATGCGTTACCCATTAACCTAATACTTTTGATAATTTATTGGTCTTAGCCAATAATTTAATACACCTACTAAATAACTGATTATTTGAAAAATTACATTACTAACTCTACTGTTTGAGAAGACAGTAAAGTGCGGGATACGAAAGAAAACCGAGCGAAGTCAATCGGTTTAGGAAGGTCGGCCAAGAAATCTCTTTAAACCAGTAGTGTCCCGTCGTTCTTTAAATAATATGGCACTCCTTTTTGACTATACGCACTTCAGATAATTAAAAAATATAACTATGCTTAATGAACCTTTATCTATATTTGTCTGTTTTTTTTTCGTGTACCGCACTTCTATATCTCTTTTGTGTTGCAAAAACGGCGAACTTTCGAATTTTAAAATTATTTAATTTTGATTTTTCTTGATCGATTTACCTATAAAAATATTTTTTCTTGAGTTCTGTCATTAACGATTCCCGGACTACTGCCTACGTCCACTATTATTGGACCACCCAGTATAGTGATACACGATTTACAAGTCCAGATTTTACAAGGACATCCAGTATCAGATCCAGTGAACGAAATTTATCAAAATTTTAATTTATGCAGTTCGACTTTGGGCTACTGGGGTATGCCAAAAGTGGCCGTCTGTCTCCGTTTGTCATATTACTTTATACAGGGGCTGGCATTGTGAAGTACTATACAGGGCGTTTCCTAATTGCGTGCTGATGTTAAAGGGGGTGTTTTTATGTCCTAAAAGTCTTAACTTTTGAGATACAGGATGGTAAAGTTTAAAAAGAAAACATTTTTTTTCATCCCAATTCTGATGCTATTGTAGATAACTGCGTGAAATTTGATACACGTCTTCTATGCATTAAGGACTATAGGGATTTACCTAGGTTAATTACATATGCACGGCACTGGTAGAAATATCAAAAATTGGTTGATCGCCCTTTTATGCATAAAAGACGTGTATCAAATTTCACACAGTTATTTATCTATAATAGCACCAGAATTAGGATTTAAAAAAATGTTTTTTTTTAAAACCCTGTATCTCCGAAGTTAAGACTTTTAGCTTCATATTAAACTTTTTTCTTAAAAAGGTCCAAGAATCACCCCTCTTTAACACTAGTACGCAATTAGGAAACGCCCTGAATAGTACTTCACAATGACGTCCCCTGTACAAAGTAATATGACAGACGGAGACAAACGGTCACTTTTAGCATACCCGAATAGCCCAAAGTCGAATTGCATAAGTTAAAATTTTGATAAATCTTGTTCACTGGAATCAGTGCTGGCTCCCGTACTATAACTACATTGATGTGTTAATTTTGGAAAAATATGAGTTCTGTAGTTTTTCAAATATTAATTGCAATATTAGATATTTTTTGACACCCGGTATTGAACAGAAAATTAATTATTTTGAAGCAGTTTATTGACAGCTACTTTATGAACAATTTTACAAAATATGTGAAAAAAACTAAGCCATTTTTGAGGTTGACGGCTGTGATTCTATTGGTTCGATTCCTTCTAAAACGCTGTCTTCCTCTGAAAATGATAAGGTTTCGTCGTCACTACTTGAAGATCCCAGTGTGACAACTAAATCATCAATAACCATTTCAATTTTGCCATCTACTTCCCAATATTTATCTTCAATAGAACAAACATGTTGAACATACGATTTCCAATTTTCAGCCGTTATTGAGTCAATCGCTTCTAATGTTATTTTATTTAAATCTTTAATTGAAAGTTCACCGGTGTTGCGCTCTCGAATATATTTTTTTACTCCTGCCCGTGCAAGTTCAATAGTGTTGAGGTCGCACATGTATGGAGGTAGCCTTAAAGGTGTATGACCGAGGTTACGTAAAAGACCGTCAATTTTATACTTTTTTTTCTCTAGGCTTGTTGGCTGATATTACTTCATATAATTGATATTTTCTCCATGGATCACATACAAGATTGTTCGATTTAAGCCACGATATCACATGAGCTTTTGTAGGATATTTAGTTGGCACTTTATCTTCTACGTGAGAATGATAAGACGCATTATCCATTACCATGACTGATTTGGGAGGAATGTTAGATAGAAGCTTCTCGAGCAACCACTTTTCAAAATTATCTCTATTCATCTGTCCATGATAGTCTCCAGTTGTTAGTCCCGAGCGAAAAACTAAAGCAGCACCTGGAACAAATCCGGCTTCTGAACCAGCAAGAACTATAATAAAGCGACTACTAGAGCGGATTCCCTAAACAACATCTGTAAAGGCCGTTTTACATGCTGCAATTCGTCTTGAACAAAGGCATGCGCAGTTTGACAAAAGATACAAATGTCTTGTCACTGCGCATGCTTTTGTTCAAGACTATTGCAACTTGCAAGACAGAATTGCAGCATGTAAAACGGCCTTAACACTTTCACTTTGCCAGCATTTGTTCACAGTCATATCATTATCTATCCAGGTTTCGTCTAGATACACAATATTGCGTCCTTCTTGCCTATATTGCCTTACAGTTGATAGATATTTCACCCACCAGTAAAAAATATTTGGTCTCTCAATGAGCAATTTTCGTTTATTTTGGCACTTGCGCCAAATAAAACCATTTGATCGTAAAAGCCGATTTAAGGTTTTATACCCGTACGGAAAATCTATTTTGTTCTTTACAGCACGAAGTAGGGGTTTGCAGGTTGGAACCTTCTTCAAGTTTAAATAAAAATCCTCTATTGCTCGTCGAATTATTTGAAAATCACCATTGTGAATTTTATCTTTGTATGATAATTGGGGTCTTTTTTTACCAGGAGATTTTAAAGGTGAAATAGAACATGAGCGATTATTATGTTCTCTTTGAATCTTTCTTACACTACTTTCCGAAACACCAGTGTAAAATGCAGCAAGTTCTGTTCGATTTTGAATTGGAATAGTCAAACTATTATTTTCAGCTTCTCTAGTACAGGCCTCTATAACGCTCGCAATAACTTAATGTGCCCGCTTCGAATTGTTTTTCCTCTAATGCTCGCCATCGGTACTTCGAAATAATAATTCAAATTCAACGCAACGCAACGCATTTATATCGAAATGTTAAGAATACATTATTGATTACCAGAAACAGTATGTAAATAAAATTATCTACCTCAATTTTTCTACAGGGTGTTTTGAAGTGACGTCAAAAAACAACAGTTTGATCTACTCCTGTATAATATAGTCTAATCGAAAAATGCTACTTTACAAAATAAATGAAGAAAAACACATTAAATGGATCTACAAACTGATAACAAAATCATGAAAATCGGATAAAAAATAAAAAAGTTATAAAATATTGAACTTAGTCAAAATTTTAGAGTGGCGGAATTTTGTGCCGGTGAGTGTATATATATATATATATATATATATATATATATATATATATATATATATATATATATATATATATATATATATATATATATATATATATATATATATATATATATATATATATATATATATGTATAATATATATAATACTGTAATTCGATACTAGTCATCATGGAGTCGGAAAAAAATATTTTTCATATTGCACGAGATGGCTCTTCAGTTCCACCATATTAAATTTAGATTGTTAAATGTATCTGTCGTTGGTTCTATTAAAAAAATAAAATGTATAGTGGGCTTCAATCAAACAACTTGTAATTTTCCGATATAAGTATATTCAACGAATAGTAGAGAAGGACTAAAACATAATACATACGTTAATTTCTATGTTGTTAAGATAAACCAGAGACATCAATAAAAAAAGTTCGTTCTATCTGCTATACTAAAGCAATATTTTTCCTTATTTTACCTTTGGTAAAAGCCTCGCCCAGTTGTTCAGCTGTCTAAAGATGTTTTAATATTATCACATCTCCCCACCCCCTAACGGTGTCCAAAGTATAAGCAATTATTAAAAAAAATATCCTGGTAGAACTCCCCAATATCACCAACTATATAAACAGTCTTAATTTAATATGGCGTAACTGAGGAGCCACTTTGTGCAATATGAAAATTATTTTTGCCAAACTCCATTATGACAGGTATCAAATTAAAGGGCTCGTTAGGTGCATAAATACTAACTAAACCAATAGGATGTTTGAAATAAACTTATCCCAAAAAGTTAAGTAAATCTATAACGAACCAGAAACTTTGTGGACTTGTAGTGTTGTCTTTTATAAGAACCGGTTATTTACATTTTATTTATTTTTTTTTTGAAAATTTGGATTTTATGAGATAGATCTATTTATGGATTTACAGGTTTAATGTTATTTTTGTGACTTCATTACATACATAGATGCCCGCCGAAAAATTATCAGGGGATCAACAATGTTCAGATACAAGAGCACGGTGTACCTTTAGTGTGTAAATTCAGCGATTAGAACACATTTTCCAAAATAAAGCACCCCCTCTTGCATCTTCTTCTGGCGCCTATGATTATACAGGGTATATGTACAAAAATGTGTAACTGAGGAGAAAAATAGAGCTAGCTTGAGCTATTTAGTGACCGAAGATCGATACGAGTCTGGAAACCTCGGAAGTTAATTGAAGTAACAGGGGTGGCTTTGTCATTGTATAGGGCGGAATGTATCTTCAGGAGGTAGAACTAGAAGTACATATGCAATCGTGACATGAATGGCCAAATCATGTTACAGACATCATTGACGGGATTGTTCAAAATAGAATCTAGAATCAGGAATTAGATTTCTGGATGAAAGAGCTAGTTCACATAGAACAAGAATTTCTTTTGAACATCTAGAGAACTCCGGCATAGAACGCGAACGGTTGCCTTTACCGCTGCTGCCCTCTGATTATAATTCCTTTGGAAGATCAGTTATAAGAGTTTATCTCAAGTTTAGAATACTGTCTATCTCCATTGTATTTTATCGGTAATATGGAACGCTTTAGATCAATATTAAACTGAATATTTAGTCGAGCCGAATACGGGATTTAGCAAAAAAACAACGGGGAAATAACGCATTATTAGTTTGATTAGAGGTCTATATTTTTCTATGCATTTCATACTCAAGTAGTCGTTAATCACTATTAATGAAATCTTATAATTTTATAAGATAATATAATCTTAAAAATCGTGGGGAGCATTATTTGGAATATTGCGCCGATAATATTGTCATGGAATGATTTCCTCGCTAACAGTGTCAATAATGTTATGTGAATATACATTATAAAGTATACAGTCATATAATTACATGTGTGAAGTATTTTGAATATGCGGCAGCCCCCCAGAGCAAAAGTGTTTCACAAAAAATAATCTCTAAATAAATCTCAATAAAAAAAATCCTTTTGGCTACGTAAAGTTGATACCAAATATTAAAACAACCATTTGGCCTACTTAACAGTAAAACAATAATTTTGGGAAATTAATAATAATAAAATCCAGAAAATCAAAAATAACAACAATAATAAAACAGAAATTTCATTGTTTTATAATTTTTACAAAAATAAAACAAGACAATTAACTATGTTATATATGCAGAGACATTATCACATTCTCTAAATATTGATATTGGGTTAGTCTGAAACGTTATTATAAAAGACAAGTTTTAAGAAAAATACAAATCCTTTAAGTTTAGAGTTCGTTAAAAATATGCTTAATTTTTTGGAATCAGTTTACATAAGCAATTGGGTTTTTTGTTTTTTTATTACATACATTTTTGTTTAATATTAGAAATATGAAAATACAGATTTTTAATGCTCCAGAGAGCTTGAGAGAAATGAGAAATTCTCGACAAGAGGAAACTACTCTATCGCCCGTCTCGTCTCGATGAGACGATAGGCGAGAATATCTCATCTCAAATGTATAGGTGCCACTGGAAATAGCTAGAACCTTCTAGCGGCAAGTGCATGGAGACTCTAGGCACATCCCAATTACGAGTGGACCAGTGCGAAATTTACTAAATCCTCGATTAATTTTCCGTACCGCTTAGCTGGCGCACTTTATAGGTGAAGCGGCAAACTATTACAACAAATAAAATAATATAAAATTTATTTGCGTACACAAATTTTACTTTTTCGCTTGCTTAAGACTATGAACCTTTATTTTAAGGACCGCCCGGTTTTCTTTCGAGTCCCTCACTTTATCTTTGCTACTAAATGACTATGTACCGAACTAAATTAATTGGTCACACTTCACTATTCCTAATAAAAAGAAACATTGTTAACGAGGGAAGTTCCGTGTAAAGGAAATTTATCGGTTTTATATTATAATTTACATATTTTTAATTGTCATTTTACTGAATAATAAAACAGTTTCATCAATAAGCGAGTAAAACTGAGTGAACGGTACTAGCGAGTGTTAATCCTGTTCGACGTCGATTAATTGTCCAGTCTAAATGTTTAACACAACGCTGTATAATATTGTTATTAAATAATGTACAATAAAATATTTTCTTGTAATGTGTAACGTAAAAAATCAGTAGATACGGTTTCAGTTACCTAAATTAGTCAAACGCACTACCTACAGTACCAGTTATGTAATTTACACAATACGAGCTATACTCGGTCGTATTTTTGCGGGCCAATTAATGTAAAAGTAGTTCAGCAGTAGTCATTTTATCTAATAACAATTAAGGCTTGCGTCATTTTTTATAGCGCATTAATTAACCATAGCAGGTTTAACACTGATCTCTTTTCTTTACCGATCGAGTGAGTCATCCATTCTGTCTATAGTGAAATACTCTTTCAGAATAATTTTGTTTTTGGAATGGGTAAATTCGCTGCGAAATTTTATAGCGAATTTAGAAAAGGCAAAGGAAATGTTGCAAATGATTTTTTTATACAGAGGGAACTCAAATTATTAAACCTGTCTTAAGAAAGTCAATCAAAATTTTAATTTCATAATACAGGGTGTTTTTTAATTGATGGCTACAATGAAGGACGTAATTTTTTGTTTTATTTTTCTTTTAGGACTAAAAGTTCATATAAACATGTGCCCGCAAGACCGTTAAAATATATTTCGTACATTTCTAGAGATAAATCATTCAAATTCACTGAAGCGTAAGCAATGTCTATAATACATTTTACAAAAATCTACTGGTCGGGTATACTTTTACCCCCCACCCCTTGAAAGTCGCTGTTTTTATTTAGAAAATCAGATTCCTCATTTTGTTTTCTAACTTCTTGGTTTCTTACTTTAATCCTCGCTTTAATTCGATTTTTTTGAACCGTTTAGACTTTAGTTAGTAAAATGCTAGACTTTACACATTTAAACTTTTAAACATATGTTCATAAGGCTTTAGTTGTGTTAAACTGTTAAAAACTAAAAAAATAAAACTATACAAAAGATGATGGACGATGTACAATGTATTCGGTTATATTTTGATCGGGGTCTACTCGCTTTATTATTAGACATAGAAAAAATTTTAAATTTAAAAGTTGTTTCGTCTGTCTGAACCGCCAGAATCTGCTAAAAAGATTAACAAATGACAATTGCAAATTAAAAAATTGAGCATCGACTTTGTTATTTGAAATGAGACACCCTGTATATTTTTAATTCGTTGGAAAGAACATTTTTTTCTGATTTCAAAAATATATACTTTGTCTATGTTCAGGCTAACGGCTATCGCATAAATTTGATCTAAAACATGGAAAAATCAAGTGCTCTGGCTCATAGTAAATTTAACATAGGCGGCTTTGACTTTAATTGTTTTTATTTTAACATGGCCATTTTGTCACTGGTTTTGGGCGCCTGATTTACTTAATTTCTTAATTATGGGGTATTCTGACGAAGAAAAAGCAAATCTTTTGAAAATATACTTTGTTATTGTTAAAAATTTGTTTGTTAAAAATTTTGAGAACAGAAAGACTGTGACAAGAAAAAAGCGAACAGTCACTAAAAATGAAGCAAGAGATATGCAAATATTGTTATATTTTGAAGGTAATTTTTAATTATTATTAATTTTAAAGTAAGTTTATATATATAAGTATATTTTATAGAGGATCCAGAACGATCAATCCCAGACCCTGTATTAAATTTGAATGAGAAAACATGGAAAGTTCACGAAATTCTAAAACATTACAAGTATAGAGATTATAAGTTTAGACCGGTTCAAAACTTAACAGACTTAAACAAAATACAGAGGGTTGCGTTTTGCCGGGAAAGGTTGCCAAGGATGCAGGGAGATGAAAATTTTGTCAAGAATTTTAATTTACAGATGAAGCTATATTTTCTGCGGTGGGATGTTCAATAGGAGAAATAAACACTTTTGGGCAACTACCTATCCTCAGGAGAAACAAATTGTAAAAATTCAGGGCCGAAAGTCTATTTTGGTTTGGTGCGGCGTTATAAAAAACAAAGTTTTGGGGCCTATAGTCATACATGGTTTTTTAAATGAACAAAGATATTTAAATTTATTAAAAAATGAGATAGAACAAGCTCTGGAAGAGTTACCTCTCCAGCTTTATAATAATATTATTTTTTACGATTTATGGATAGGGAGACGCGGAGTCATAACTGCGAATAACCCAGACCTTTCGCCTCTGGATTTTTTTCTTTGGGGATACCTTAAAAATAAAGTTTGCTATAATAGATCACCAACGATTCGGGAATTGACTTTAAAATTACAAGGCCAAATAAATAGTTTTAACGAAAATAATCCAGAGTTTACATTTCAAGCCATAACTGGTAGATTTAGAGACAACTTAGAAAAATGTCTCAGAAATAACGGGGGATGGATAGACTAAATAAAATCTATTCCATAAATAATATTGTTTTTGTTTATTCATTGTTACTTCATATTTAATATCCTTGTTTCACAACGTTTAAATAAAAAAAAACATGTAGTAAGGTCGTCACTTTTATACTGGGATGATAATAAGCGACTGTCATTTGAAACGGAAAGCTGCTGCAGGTGGTTAAATCGCGGTGCCGGTCTAAGTGTGGGTCCGGTCTAAGCGCGGGGCGGTTCTAAGCGCAAGGCCGTGTGCGGAGCACCTTGCTTCTCGCCAACCCTGATCAGAGAACAGTTTTTATTTCCCTCGTAAAAGGGAAGCATTGTAATCGTGAAAAATCAAACTCCTAGATTTTTTCAGATCTTCACGTTTCTGGGTCCCTAGATGACGAAAAACATGTTTTCTCAATTCCGTCGGTCTGTCAGTCTGGCTGTTCGCGGCGTAGTTAAAAAACTACATACCCGGTTGACTTCAAATTTTGGTTAAAAATTAAGGATCTTATGGGGATGACCTGGTAACATTTTGGTAAAAATCCAATATGGGGAAACGAAATTGCGGCCTAATGAAATTTTAAAAAAATTATTATTAAAAAACTACTCATCCAATTTATTTCAAGTTCTGCAAAATCAAGTCAATATGTTGGAATCAACTGATAACATAATATTTAAAAAATCAGCCCGAAAAACTGCTTAATGCTTTGATTTCAAATTGTTTAAAATAGTGGTACTAATTCGAGATGGTTGAACAAAATGGAGGCCAAATAAAATGTGAATCACGAAAAAATCACCTTTTTTTCAGATTTTACATATCTTCGCGTTTTAACGCGTTTTAATTCCGTCGGTCCGTCTGTCGCTCTGTTTGTCTGTATGTCAGTTCGCGGCATAGTATATAGACTACTTACCCGATTGAGTACAAATTTTGGTCAAAAATTAAGGGTTATATGGAGATGACCTGGTAATATTTTAGTAAATATCCAAAATGGCAAGACAAAATGGCGGCCTAGTGAAATTAAAAAAAATATTATTAAAAAACTGCTTATCCAATTTTTCTCGAATTTTGCATAAAGTATTATGTTGGAATCAACTGGTAAAATTTTGGTACGAACAAAATATTTAAAAATTCAGCCTGAAAAATTACTTAATGATTGATTTCAAATTGTATGCCATAACTAATTGTGGTATAGGGCTCAACTTCTAAAAAATCACCCTCTCATTTTACATATCCTCGCGTTTTAGCGTCCCTTGATGCCAAAAAATATGTTTTATCAATTCGGTCTGTAGGTCTGTCTGTCAGTTCGCGACATAGCTTAAATACTATTTACCCGATTGACTTCAAATTTTGACCAAAAAATAAGGGTTATATGAGGATGACCGTGGCAATGTTTTGGTAAAAATACAATATGGCGGAATAATGTTAAAACAATTTTGTTAGAGTGATGTATTGTTTGGGGTTAAGATCCAGTAAAAAAACATTTTTTTAAATTGTCGACGTTTCGCAACTTAATTTTTGCATCCTCGGGACACATATATAGATCCTGAATGAAACCCATATTATCAGTCCTATCTACTCCGTTGGTCCGCATATATTTCCTAGATATTATATTTCTAAATGGTTTTCGTTAACAATCCTCTTGTTTTGGTATGGTGATATTATTGGAGGTTAGGATCCAGTAAAAGAAACAAAAGTCTCTTTTTAAATAGACGACGTTTCGCAACTTGTTGCATCCTCAGGACACATAGATTCTATATCCTGCATGAACTCCGTTGGTCCGCAGATATTAAGTTTCTATGGTTTTCGTTAACGATACTCTTGTTGTTATGTTAGAGTGGTGTACTATTTGGGGTTAAGATTCAGTAAAAAAAACCAAAGGCTTTTGTTTAAATCGTCGACGTTTCGCAACTTTATTATTTTATTCTTAGGACACATATGTAGATTTTATATCCTGCATGGAACCCATATTATCAGTCTTTGCCTATTTAGTTGGTTCGCAGATATTTCCCGGATATTAAGTTTCTAAACGGTTTTTGTTAACGATCTTCTTGTTGTTAGAGTGTATTATTTGGAGTTAGGAAATATCTGTGGACCAATTCAACATGTTGAGTCGTAGCAAAATGGCGGTATATGTCAGTGTAAAAACTGCTTATATAAAGTCAAGTGTGGCATTAGGTAGAAAGAAAATGGTAAAATATTGGTGGGAAAACGAAGATATTCATATATACTGTGACTATGTACTGAACTGAGTTGGGTCACACTATTTCTAACAAATGGAAAAAAATCATATCGAGGGAAGTTCCGGGTAAAGGAAATTTACCGATTTTTTTACATTTAAATTTGGTGGAGTAGTGGTTACGTTAGAAATACAAAGAAAAAGTCTTGTATGCCAGTAGGCCATGTTTCAAGTAAGATCGGCCTGATATGCGGTGGCAAAAAGTTCAAGACTAATAATTATTCTCATAATTTCTAGTAGATCATCATATTATCATATCTAGAGCCTAGATCCATTTATTTATTTATTTGAATGCACAATATTTCCTGATAATTTAAAGCATTTAAAATTGCTAATTAAATAATTTGCTTACAGAATGTAATGCAAAAACGTACGGTCTAATAGAAACAAAGCCAATGTACTGTATGCATTATAGCCCCAATTTAAGAATAATGAAAGGTTAAACACCTTAAAAAGTTAACTTAAAAATTAATTAATAGCGGATACGGTATTCCAAATGGTACCGTTAATTTGGAAGAGTTCAAGTGTTGAAAAACAATAATACGGAAAACGGTTTATTTGTAATGACAGGAAGGAACGGAATACGCAGGATTATCGTCTCAATGACACCGTAACTAAATAAATAGTGTTACAAATTTGTTGTACAGGGTGATACGAATTAGAGTATACTGCTTTATATCTTCGTTGTTGACATGGAAATAAAATATAAAAGAATCTGGGTTTTTATGAGTATTTTCTCTGTGCATTTTACAACGGAAAATGTTCATGATTAACGTTCATTTTTAAGTGGCAAAAAAAACAAAAGTCTAGCTAGAAGTTTTTTTTTTTCGCGTGCAATTTTTACTTCTGTAAATGTCATACAAACATATTTACATTTCCAAATACAGTCCAGTGGAGGCTATTCAGGTGAAGTAGGTGAAGTGCTACTTCACCAGGAAAAATAAACAAGCAAACATCTAACTATATTTATTATATATTTCTTAAAATTTTAGTTTTTAGATTCATTTATTCACCTAATTGGTAAAAAATAAACTGTACATCTCGAATAAATATTTTACTTGACAGTTGGTGGCATGTCTTTTTAAAACTTTCAATCGAACTTTATTATAACAACTATAATAGTGGCGCAAACCGCTTTGACGTTGCTGGAGGTGCTATGCTTAGTTTACGATGTTTCCTATATGTTGCCATGACAACGCGTATCCGATGACGTCGAGCCCAGCGCCATACAACCCTCTCTGTGAATTGCAAGCGCAGTACACTACACCCACGTGTCGTTCAGTTTGCGGTGGTTGCTTACTTTTATTTTCGCGGATTTCGCTGCAATCGGTGAGTTCCATTGCAGTTAACTTGACTGTTTTGTGTTATATTTATTTATGATGTTGTTACAACTTCAAATTCGAAGTTAGTAAATGTGATTGTTCAAGACTGGAATAAATTAAAAGGCGTCTTTGAATTTATTACAAACTGTGACAAATCTGATAAAAAGTCAATCCGCCTTGCGAAAGGACTTTTAGGTGAGATGAACGATTTTGAATTCACGTTTCTGGCATTAGTGTTTAATGACATTTTCTCAATCACGGACATACTATTTGACGTTCTTCAAAAAAAAAATCGCTTAACATTAATTTTTGCATATCCAATATAAAACGCTGTCATGAGGCACTCTGTAAAAAAAGTTTTTTTAATAACATGTTTGATAAAGCAAATTCTATTACAGAAATGAATCATTACAAACGTGAACTTGCTAAGCTTTCACCTGAAGAAATTAGGGCTAAGTATAGAACACTTTTTTGTGAAATATTGGATTATATTTTAATGGAAATGAAACTAAGATTTCAAGACTGTGAAAAACTTACATTTTTATGTTTGGCAGGTTCTGCTAAATTTTCCGAATATAGTTTAAATTTTCCGAATATAGTTTAAATTTTCCGACTGGTCCGTTTGAAAATTTGTTATAGATATATGGGTAAATATTTTCAAAAAGTCAACGACTTAAAAATGAGCTTGGTCTTATTTTTGCCAATAAGAGTATTAGAATATATCGTTGCAAGAGCAAGTGAAAAACATTGATAAAAATAAATATATTTTTACCGAAGCATATAAATTGTTTTCCCTTATTTTGACAATACCGTCGACAAGTGCTTCAGTGGAAAGAAGTTTTTCTTGCTTCAAATGCGTAAAAACTTATTTAGGAAATACAATATCTCAAGAAAGACTTACTTCTCTTGGCAATATTTCAATATAAAAGGAATTTCTGGAGAATATTAGGGCAACTCATCCATTTTAGGAGGATGTTATAAATAAATTTGCTGCTATGAAGGATAGGAGAATTGATTTAGTATACAAAATTTAGGTAAGTTGTCAAAAAATGTCCTACCCCCTCTACATATAAAAAAATTATTGCGATATTTTCTTGCTTCATTTGCACTTCACTTACTTTTTCACCCGCGAGCCGCCACTGATACAGTCAGCTTAACTTTGAATGTGTTACTCATGATACATGTAGAATTTGTCATTATTAATAAAGAATTAAAAATCCAAATAAGCAAATCTAGCAAGGCTAACATAAAAATGTAAGTGTAGCTTTGAAATGACCATTTTGAACGTTGCGTGTCACTCCAAGCGTTACCGTGACAACACCCACGCGCTCCTTAGATACAAACAATAGCAAAGGGCGGAAGTTGATTTAATTCATTTTATTGTGAATATATTATTTATAATAAAATTTATTTTCCAGTTATGTTTACAATATTTACTCTAACAAAATATAACGCGTGCAAAAACGAATTCTTTCCGGAAAAACTCCAAAAATTGTTTCGTTCGTATTTTCTTTAATAAAGCATTTGTACACATGGCCAATGAGTGCTCAACATTTTATCGGTTACTTCCGGAAATCTTGTTTGCACTTGTTACATTACTTCTGAAAAAATCAAATTAATTTTCGAAAAACCTATTGAATACCAAAATAAAAAAGATATATGAGAAACCTATCAAAATTTTACTTTTTTTAGTTTTTTTTTAAATAAAACATCCATTTTTTTAAACTTCAAACTCGTGTTATGAAAAACCGATAAGTAATAGAAACAAATGAAGTCTAAGTTCCCAACTTACTTTTTTATAATTTTTCCAAAAGAAAGGAAAAATATGTTAATAAATAAAAATAATAATAGAGCAATTGTGAAGGGCTTTATGCAAGAAGTCCTTAAGTGACATTTAACTGTTTTAATCTAAACGCGCCATCTAGGGTTAATTTTCCCGTACTATCGATTGCTCTTGTTAGTTTTCACATAAAAGATCCCTAAGTGTCATATTTATCATATGTCATTCCTATCTGTCGTGCTAGTTTCTGTGCAAAAACTACCTAAGTGTGGAAAAAGTACCATAGTTAAAAAAGTACATACCTAACTGATATTAGACCACGCCATTACATCAACTTGCTTTCTTTGTATGTAGAGTAAAAAATCGTGAATATCTTATACAGGGCGCGTCGAAAACTTGGGAAACTTGTTTAATTATTGTGTAATTTTTATTAAAAAGTTTTTTTTTCAGCAAAAGCCGAAATGTTTTTAAGTTGATATTCAGCGATATTATCGAATTAATTGGAAACAGTTTGTTTCCAAGTGGCATTTTTAAACATATGTAATTAAATTATCTGTTCTATTCTGTCACCCTTTTTACGCATCGGAACAATGTTTACATTTTCTAACTAATTAGGAAATTGAAATGTGGGGAAGCTTATTTATTTTTGATTTTAGCAAAAAAAATATTCTTCATAAAAAATTTTGCTTGCTCCAAAACTAGGATTGGCGTAAAAAAACCATTTTGAAAAAATTGTATATATAACTTTAGTGGCAATGCAGTAATATGTCACTATAGAGTAAAAAATCGTGAATATCTTATACAAGGCGTGGAAGATTTGACATGTTGGGAAACTTTTTTAATTATTGTATAATTTTTATTAAAAAGTCCCTGTGTGTGAATTGTTAAAAAAAAATTGCAGCAAAAGCTAAAATGTTGACTCAGTGATATTATCTTCGAAGTTATAGGCAACTTTGAGTTGAAATCAAATAATTAAAAAATCAAGTGATAATATTTCTAGAATAAATTAACATGAAAAAGTCACTTAGGAACTTCCTATTAACATTTTTACAGATACTTCAAGTCAGTCTTGAAATATTTATGTAAATGTTAATATGCATTATATTTTTAGTTATTCATTAATATTGGTTTTTGTCATCTGTACAGAGATTATAAAATAGTATTCATTTATTCCATAATGCTTGTTGGTAGTCAAATATTTTGACTTAAATATCTTGAAAACGACTATGTTTTTACATAAGATTTCTTTTTTCAATTTCCACAGATTCTAAAAATTTTGAATAATATGGTTCATTGCATTTAAAACACTTTTAGTAGTTTTATCATACATCGTTTTAATTTGATGTTGCCTTCTGGTAAATGAACTGGAATTATTCATGAAAATCCCACTTATTTTTGTATATAACATTTTTTTGTCTTATGACAACAGGCAGTTTTGCGGAGTATCTCCCATATTTTTAAAGCTAGAAGAAGCGATATGTATTACTTTTTTGTGAAATGAAAGATGGCGCCAGTAGAATTTTCATAGCCCGTTTTTGAAAATGTTGCATTTTCTTTCAGGCACCCCTTGTATTCCAGCTATCTGAAAACTTATCAAAAATGTGAAAACTCTTCCGTAGAATCCAGTGCCACTTTCAGAATAAGTATACGGGGGCAGGACAAAAAGTTATGGGACTCTATTTTTTTAAATGCATGTTATTATTTTTATTTATTAGGAATAAAGTGGGCTTTCCAAAAATTATAAAAGTATGCAGTTATTTAAAAAAAAAAAATCTTTTGTGTCCAATTAGTAGGTAAGGTAATAGACTATTATAGCCAATTTCTTTGGAACAAAAAGTAAAATGTCAAAAACTTTGCTGTTTTGTCGGTTTTTGATTCTTAATAAAATATTTTTGATATTTTGGTGTTTCTGTTTAACTATATAGTATATTTGTTTTACTTTTTTTACAATACTGGCGGTCTACGAAAATTATGAAAAGTATGATATGTTGGTTTGTTTCATGTAATCTAATGAAAATCCCCAAGAAGCTTCGGAATTATAATTACAAAGGTAACATATTTTGTGCTATGTGCTATGGTTAGGATAATATCTTAGGAGTTCTTTTTGTTCATATTAGGTATCCATACCTAATTCCATTTAGTATAGTACGGATCATTAATCCAGCTCCGCCCTAAAGCGTACATCAAACAAGATACAGAAAGAATAGAAATAAACGTATTGGGTTATGTAGAAACGAAGCTTTCATCTTCTTGCCAGCAAATAGAGAAAACAACTGATGTATCCAAGGCTGATGCTCAAAGAATTTTTACAAAAATATAAGTATCACCCATATAAATTCCACATACTTCAACACTTACACCCCGGCGGCGATGTTGAGCGAAGCACACTAACGCTTAAATCACAACCTTCTGTCTTTAAAAATAAGGCGGGGTATAATCGGGTAAAAGTTCCGAAAATGAGATACCCTGTTCAGGGTGATTCTTGGTATTTGGAGAAGCTTTGGATATTTTATTATAAAAAAAGCATAAAATATAATATAAGCAAGCAATTTAATAATCGAAATACAACATTTAAAGTAGTTCTTTCCTCCATAGCGTTAGTTACTGTCAAACTTTGAATTTTCTATGTGTCTGATCTTTTAGATCTCCTGAACCGTCTTGAGGCTCTAGAGTTACAAAGTGACCATGAAAAGTGGAACTGTTTTCATTTATACATTTTCATTTCTACTTCTATGACATGCATTTTGAAGCGTAGTCACAGAAGACGAAAATTTTAGAAAAATGTCTCCGTATTAAGTTTAAAATTTAGAAAGAAGGAAAGAGCAAAGGCAAATGGCTTTGTCCTGCATTCTGCAGCAACAAACACCATCGTTCCTCCAGATACCTTATATTAAGGGAACATCTGGAAGCATTGGAAGAATAATTTCCGATGGGTAGTTTATTAATTATTATAACTAGGCTTAGGATAATTATGCATTTAAAAATCTAAAAATATGCTCCGAAACAAGGGAGCATATACACTTAAAAATGCATTTATTACCGGATCAAAAAAACAGAAATAAAGCAAAAGTATAGCAATTAAAATATTATATATTTACACTTTAAGGTATCCTTAAGACGCTATTTTATCAGTAATTATTACATTAATACAACTATATAATAAAAGTATTTTTTTAAATAAAATTTTAATATATAGCTAACTAAACAAAGTAACTAAAGAATAAACCTGTTTAAAATTTATTGTTTGCCCTATTCAACAAGTTGCGGTTACATTTTATAACTATATGTTGTAACAAATTATGAAATTTAAATTTTCTTCTATTATCTGACAATAGTACCTTATACTCAGAAAATACTCGTTCAACATCACAAGATACAAATGGAACATATTCAAACAAATTCAAATCACTCTTTATTAAAAATTGTTCATTATCTGGATTCAATGTCTCTTTTGTCCAAAAGCTACACTAATATTTTTTTATTTTTAGGGTTAGTTATAGTTTCACTCACTTCTTCTATCATTTCTACGCTTTTTGTCAAAGAAAGTCCTTTCATCTCCAATTTTTTTATAGTATCAGACAAGCAAGAAAAATTTGTTTTTAATGTAAATTAAATCCTCACGTTAATCTTCTTTGCGCAAAAAGTTTTGTGCTTCTTGTATACAACGTGAGTATTCCGCATTAAATTGGTTGACTATATTTTTTATAGCCTCGAAATGTTCTGGGTAATAAATGGCAGCGTTTATCCAAGTTCCCCATCTAGTTACAATTGGTGATGGAGCAGGGGGATGTTTCCTGCAGTTTCCCTAAATTTTTCTACCCGAGTCGGAGCTTTTAGGAATACTTTCTTCACCGAGGAAATCAGATCGTTCAATCATGGACAAAAAGCACGAACTTGTTTTGCAACTCGATGAAGTCCATGGGCAAGACATGTGGCATGTATCATTTTAGGGTACAATATTTGTAGATCACTCATTGCTTTACACATGTATGGAGCAGCATCTGTAATTGCCACTAACACTCTACCGTATTTAATACCACCGGGCCATAAAAGAGTGAGAGAGTCATTGAAAAATCCAGCAACAGTTGAATGATTTACTTTGTCTAAGGTCTTCATTGTAAGTAAATATGATTTATTCCTTTCTGCTTCTACACCCAACACACCAAAAACAAAATTAGGAACACATCTCTGTTCCACATCAGTTGTTTCATCTAGTGACACACATATACTTTTATCTTCTACTTTTTGCCGCAATTCGGTAACTATCCTATTGTAAAATTCTGGAACATAGTTTTTTCTTCACGTGGATTCATGTGGAATTGATGTCTCTAAAAACGATTTCTGAGCAGGATTACTTAATTTATTTATTAAAACTTGTTTCTGAGCACACTTTTTTACTTTTTGGATCTGATGTTTTGTAATTCCTATGTGTGGTGTCACTTGAAATTTCTTGCTCGCAGTAACAGAAACATCACAATATTTACAACTAAATTGAAAAATTATTTCTAACATTCCTAAAACGTGCGTATTTATGATTGTAAATCCATAGTTTTTAACGCACAGATGTTTTATTGGGTACCTATAACAATTTTAAGAAAGGATGGGTAAAACCCTTAGCCTGCCAGTAACTAGACATTTTTTATTATTTTATTATCATGGATTATATTTAAAATACGTAAAATCAAGTAAAAATATATTCAGAAATATTAGAATAAATGCATTTTTCTTGTAATAACTGCAAAATATGCATTTAGATACAAAAATTGCGAAAATATGCATACAAGTGCATGTTTTCAGGCAAATGCATATATATCCTAAGCCTAATTATAACCTTTCACAGTCAGTCACAAATAACACAGTGAAAAAAACCCTCAAGGAACTTTTTAAAAATGTTATTTGATCACTAGTTATAAAAACGCAGCTTTTGCCTTAACATATTACAAGTGATAGTCACAAGCCAGTTTTCTTCCTGCATTGTTACAAAAAAAATCTAGCATAAATTTCCTAGTTTCAATATTTCCATCCTGTACTTGTTTACCTGCATGAATGACCTTGATCTTGAAATAACCCCTTCATGGATCAGTTAAATAATCCATTTCCCAGAAAACAATTCCAAAAATAACTATTATATAATCGATTCATGTTGGTAACGACACACCCTTTTCACAGTTCACTTCTAGCAAATTGTCCACTAAGCGTATTACGTAAAACTGAGAAGAATTACAAGAAGTGTGTTTTTTTCTCAGAAACCGAAAATAATTTTTCCCACGCGTGTCCAATCGGAAGGAATCAAATCGAAGGTTAATTGACCATCGAAATTTTGCCGACGCAACGGAAAATTTTCGACACTTTGTTGGGTAAAGTAGTGCTGAATAACGAGTTTTGATTTCCTACATACTTAAAAAATAAAAAGATTGTTGTGTGTATTATTGTTTTAAAGAAATTTTTTGGCTTTTTTGTAATGTAAAAAATGTATGTGTAAATATACATTCAATGAAAAATAATTTAAGAAATTGCTTATAGTAAATTTCACGAAAATGGTTCTGACTCAATGACTGCAATAAAACTACCTATGTCGATGCCACTGTGTAGACAAAAGCTTGGCAATAAACATCATAATAATCTCTAAGTATAAAAAAATCTAAAATTGTCTTCTGTTTTTAATGCTTACCTATAGCACGTCTTTTAAATACATTTTTCGAAAATTGAATGTCGGTTTTTATTTCTCTGGAGCAGTATTCAGTTGTATTGCAGAGTATTATACAAAATATTATAAGCATAAAACAGCAATACGTGCCATCCCTGGAAAAACTTTGATGGTACTCCTTCTAGTGTTACCTACGGTGCGGAAAAACATGTATGTGTCGATGCTAGGCAATTGTAAAAACTGTTTTTAGTCCTTTACCTAACAGCCTTAATGCTAGTTCTGCTGCTAGTGAAAAATGTGATTTGACTACAGTGTCAAATCCAATCACTCTAGACGAGTCAATGTAAAGGATACTACAATCAAAGTTGGGATTTGCTGCTAGTCTATTAAGGTACCACCTGCAGAAATTATTCCTTAATGGAAAATCTCGGGGAAGGAGCGCCTGCACCCTTTGAATGTGATAAGGGTACAGCAGAGAATCATGCAAGATACGCCAAACAACTATAAATATTCGTTGTTCAGGTATTATTTTATTTGGATAGCGCTCCATGTACAGACGTCTGGCTTCTCCTAATCGCATTTCCATTCGCAATTCTATAGATAAAATGCATCTCAGCCATTTCAGAATTCGTATAAATTGTCATTGTAACGAGATTATAACGAGTATCGTTACAAATCTTATGGCCGGTTGCACAAAGCTCAATTTAAGTTTAGAATGTTTAACGGAATGTCAAATTTGATATCGGGTTCCTGGATTGCTGTAAACAGCTTGTCAAATTCGAAAGCGCGGTTAATATTCTAAACAGCAATTAAGTTTTGTGCAACCGGGGGTTATTGTTGACACGACTTACGATTTGAAATACCAAATATTAATCAAATAAAAGATTATTCAACTAGAGCCATAGCCTACTAGAGACCACTTCAAAAAAATTAGTTTCTTCTGTTTGGCATGTGCAGTCAGTAACTCCTATTATGTAACCTTACTGCAAAATTCGAGGTAAATATCTCAAAATTGCAAGACCTATAAATTGCAATTACAACACCCTATAGATGGGTAAAGAAGCGTTTGCGGACCTAAGTATATTTAAAATTTCAGTCATAAATTAAACCAAAGAATCACCCTCTTTCGTTTGTACATGTTATTTAGGAACACCCTGTATATAAGTAGTATCTAAACAATCTTATTGTATTATTTGGTTTTTTTCCGTTACATTAAACTAATTTAAACATATCGTACGAGTATCATTACTTGTTTTTCTTATAACCTCAAATCCACATTAAAAACATAAATGGCTAAGGTCCGAACCCTTGATAGGTACATAGCCTAAATAATGGGATCGACCCAGGTAGTTTTATTGCAGTCATTCAGTCAGAACTATTTTTCGTGGAATTTGCTGTACCTACCTCAACATATAGACTAATGTTTCCAAGGATAAGTTTAGACACACATCAATAAAAATATTTTTTAAGCAAAATAAATATGTAGTTAAATTGTGATTTACCTTGACATTCTACGAATGAATATATATGCCATCTTATTAGAAAGAACCGGAACGGTTAATTATTTCATAAACTGCCAAATCTACATAAATAAGATTTAGATTTGGCATTAGGGCAGAACTGTAGTATTTCAAGTAAAAAAAATTGGAAAATATTGAAAATACTGTACTAAACTTACCTAATGCGTATTTTGAATGCGACCTGGCAGTACGTAGTAAATAAATAATAAGATGTTTTCGTATTTTTTAAGAGTTCGTAGTTTATTTGAATTGGTAATGGTACAGGGTGATCCAGATAATTCTATAAATGCAAATATCCGGGTTAATATTGAAGGACCTTATTCTGCCTTTTCGTTAAATGGCGCGATGAGTTTCCAGTTGAATTATAAGAATATGGGGCGCATTCACCATATCGTCCAGAAATATTATTGAAGAAAAACATATTGGTTTCATAGAAAAATTACGCAATAAAACAATACAAAAAGTAGTGTTTGAAGGCCTCGGTAATCAAATGATCTTAAAAAAACATGTAAAAATCATTTAGAAAAAAATCAAGGAGCAGTACAACTCTCACGAACTTGCTGAAAAATCTGGCCTAGTGTTTTAAATGTATAGATTGTTTCCCTTAAGAACAGGCAGATAAAATATAGGCGGCGCGCGTTGAAAACAATTCGTTCTTAGGAAAAATTTGTATGTTAGGCAAGGATGGCATACAATATGGCGTCTTATATACTGGTTGTGATTGGTTGATATCCTTAAGGGCATTATACATATGTGTGTTGATTTCAGACCGCAAAAAAGTGTATATTAGTAGTTTCTGTTTTGAATAATGACGTCATAAAATTGCGCAAAATCTAATACAGCAGCGTCACAAAAGCGAGTTCGTATTATTGCATTCATATTAGGGTGTTAACCTATCATTAAATATAGGGGCTTCTTTGGTGTGGAATTTTAAAAGATGGGTTTGCCATTATTATTAACTTTATTTGGTGATTTTAGCATCATTTTTTTGACAAGATTTTTTGTTTGTTTAAATACTAGCTTGTTATATTAACTGGAGATATCATCCTGAACATTTTTTTATTTTTATTTTGTCTTATCTTTTAAATAATGAAGAATGTAATCAAGACCTAAATCATAAAAGCAATGTTATAAGCATTTAAAAATAAACTCATTAGCTACTTCAACCGAAAACATCTGTCCAAAATTGTATTATAAGTTGATTGTAGGATTTGTCGGAATTTCGATCAAAAGAAACCAAATTTACTGTTCAACTTTAATAAGCTCCTAAATTGACAGTAAACAAAACAGGTAGTCAGGGATAATTGGGTAATATTGAGGTTAAAATTAATAGTGGTCCAAAATATACACACATGGAAAAAAGTTATGGATAATGAAAAAAAGATCGAGGTACAATTTTGAACCTAATTTTATATTTCTGGATGATAACGCTCGCCCGCATAGAGTTAGGATTGTACTTGATTAAATCCAGGAGAACCAGATTGATCATTTAAGATTGCCAGCAAGATCACCAGATCTTAATGCTATAGAAAATGCCTGGGATTTTCTGAAAAGAGCCATTCGTTCAGACCATCACACTCTACAGGAATTACGAAACATTTTACCTGTTATATGGGATCAGCTACCGCAAGACGCTATTGACAATTGCATAAGGAGTATGCCTAGACGTATTCAAGCAGTGATAGAACACAATGATCTTCATATTGAATATTAGTTTTTTTATGTTTTTCTTTTTTCCATTAAGTTGATCCCATTTTTTTAGTTTTGTTGAATAAATTTATAAATTCTTTATGGCTACCTATCATGAATAAATTTGTAAAAATTCTAAAAGTGATGTTTTTCTAATTTAACTTCAACATCAATAACTTCTTTCCTTATGAACAATAATTAAAAAATTCAGTAAACCTATTTCGAATGGAATTTTTAATATTCACATTTTTGTGGGTGGGTAAGAGAAATACGGGTAAAACATCACCATACTAATATTGCTGTATTTTATTTAAAAACAAAGATATGATCACCCAAAAATCAAAATGTTTTTAAAGAATCAGGCTTCAGAGTTACCGATATACAGTTTAAAAATTGCAGGCAGTTTATGCTACAGGGTGTTTCAAAAATTCACTAAAGAACATATGCCTTGACTTCGCCCTGTATCTTATTCAGTAGTAAATTTTATTTTGTAATATTATCATGAAATCATTTTTGAAATAATATAATTTTAGGCTGTAAAGGCAAATTTTTAAATATTCCAACTATAAATAATATATTTTGTTTGTAAAAACGACCTTTTTTCATTATCCCTAACTTTTTTTCATGTGTGTATTTAGATAACGGTGCAAAATGACTAAACTTAACTAAACTTTACGACTAACCCGACACTATGGTTTTGAACTGCCAAAAAAGAATCGCCTATCCCGCCACTGCTTGGTCAGAAACGTACCATTTTCCTTATACAGGGTGTCAAAGTTTCAATTTTTTCTCATTTTTTGCGTTTTTCTTCAGTACATTCCGAGATAATTAGTTCAAATTTAGTACATGTATTATTTTTAAGAACCTCTACAATAAAATCCGTCCGTTGCAGTATAGAGGGTGTTACATTTTTTTGCATCACCTACAAGTTTATCTTTCGGAAATTTTTTTTGGAGCATGCTGTATGAATTCTGTATATAAAATTTAAATTCTCTGTTAATTTCTTTAGCATTTGCATTATTCTTCTATCAGAATTTTCGACTTATTTACAAAAATTGCCTTCGATGCAAATTGAATGTAGCTGAAATAATGAAACTCGTTTTATGCGGTTTTCTTCAGTAAATTCTGAGATAATTAATTCAAATTTGGTACGGGTATTATTTTTGGGAACCTCTACAATAAAATATCAAAATTTTCCATTTCAGTTTTACATTTTTGCATCACCTACAAGTTTATCTTTCGGATCTTTTTTTTAGAGCACCCTGTATGAATTCTGATATAAAATTTAAACTGTTACGAGTTTTCGACTTGTTTGTAAAAATTGCCATCGATGCAAATTAAATGTACGCGCAATAAAGCAGAAAGTGAAAAAAAAACTGTTTTTAGTTTCATTATTTTCAGTATTGACATATTTTTATTTTAAATTAACCGACAGGATAATGATTCAGATAAAATTCTTAAAGTTGAATTAAAAACAAATCAATAAAAGATATTAAAAATGTCCTCCTCTTGCTAAAATGCAAAAATACAAGTGTTCGCCTCATGGACTGACGGACTCTGTCAAAAATATTGCAGGAGTATTGCGAATAATGTCACATTACGCCATTTTCGTTTCTTAAATCTTCGTCTGTCTGAAGTGGGGTCTGGTAAAGTGCGGGACACGAAAGAAAACCGGGCGGACTCAATCGGTTTAGGAAGGTCGGCCAAGAAATCTCTTTAAACCAGTGGTGTCCCGTCGTTCTTTAAATAGTATGGATGGCACTCCTTTTTGACTATACGCACTTCAGATAATTAAAAAATGTAACTATATGCTTAATGAACCGTTTGTCATATTACTTTATACAGCGGCCGTCATTGCGAAGTACTATACAGGGCGTTTCCTAATTGCGTCTTGATGTTAAAGGGGGTGTTTTTATGTCCTGAAAGTCTTAACTTTTGAGATACAGGATGGTAAAGTTTAAAAAGAAAACATTTTTTTTCATCTCAATTCTGATGCTATTGTAGATAACTGCATGAAATTTGATACACGTCTTCTATGCATTAAGGACCATACGGATGTACCCAGGTTAATTACATATGCACGCCACTGGTAGAAATTTCAAAAATTGATTGTTAATAAAAATGCCCTTTTATGCATAAAAGACGTCTATCAAATTTCACACAGTTATTTATCTATAATAGCCTCAGAATTAGGATTTAAACAAAAATGTTTTTTTTTAAAACTCTGTATCTTCAAAGTTAAGACTTTTAGGTTTATATTAAACTTTTTTCTTAAAAGGGTCCAAGAATCACCCCCCTTTAATATTAGCACGCAATTAGGAAACGCCCTGTATAGTATTTCACAATGACGCCCCCTGTACAAAGTAATATGACAGGAGACAAACGGTCACTTTTGGCATACCCGAATAGCCCAAAATCGAACTGCATAAGTTAAAATTTTGATAAATCTTGTTCACGGGAATCAGTGCTGGCTCCCCTACTATAACTACATTGTACATTGATTTTGGAAAAATATGAATTCTGTACTTTTTCAAATATTAATTGCAATATTAGATATTTTTTGACACCCGGTATTGAAAAGAAAATTAATTATTTTGAAGCAGTTTATTGACAGCTTTATGAACAATTTTACAAAATATATGAAAAAAAACTAAGCCATTTTTGAGGTTGACGGCTGTGATTCTAATGGTTCGATTCCTTCTAAATTGAAGATCCCAGTGTGATAACTAAATCATCAATAACCGTTTCAATTTTGTCATCTACTTCCCAGTATTTATCTTCAATAGAAAAAACATTATTCACATACGATTTCCAATTTTCAGCCGATATTGTGTCAATCGCTTCTAACGTTATTTTATTTAAATCTTTAATTGAAAGTTCATCGGTGTTGCGCTCTAGAATATATTTTTTTACTCCTGCCCATGCAAGTTCAATAGAGTTGAGGTCGCACATGTGTGGAGGCAGCCTTAAAAGTGTATGACCGAGGTTACGTAAAAGACCGTCAATTTTATACTTTTTTTCTCTAGGCTTGTTGGCTGATATTACTTCATATAATTGATATTTTCTCCATGTTGGCTCACATACAAGATTGTTCGATTTAAGCCACGATATCATATAAGCTTTTGTAGAGTATTTAGTTGGCACTTTATCTTCTACGTGAGAATGATAAGACGCATTATCCATTACCACGACTGGTTTGGGAGGAATATTAGGTAGAAGCTTCTCGAGCAACCACTATTCAAAATTATCTCTATTCGTCTATGCATGATAGTCTCCAGTTGTTAGTCCCGAGCGAAAAACTAAAGCAGCACCTGGAACAAATCCGGCTTCTGAACCAGCATGAACTATAATAAAGCGACTACTAGAGTGGATTCCCTGAACAACACCTGTAACACTTTCACTTTGCCAGCATTTGTTCACTGTCATATCATTATCTACCCAGGTTTCGTCTAGATACACAATATTGCGTCCTTCTTGCCTGTATTGCCTTACAGTTGATAGATATTTCACCCGCCAGTGAAAAATATTTGGTCTCTCAATGAGCATTTTTCGTATATTTTGGCACTTCCGCCAAACAAAACCATTTGATCGTAAAAGCCAATTTAACGTTTTATACCCTTACGGAAAATCTATTTTGTTCTTTACAGCACGAAGTAGGGGTTTGCGGGTCGAAACCTTCTTCAAGTTTATATGAAAATCCTCTATTGTTCATCGAATTACTTGAAAGTCACCATCGTCAATTTTATCTTTGTATGATAATCGGGGTCTATTATTTTCAGCTTCTCTAGTACATGCCTCTATAACGCTTACAATGACTTCACGTGCACCGCTTCGAATTGTTTTTCCTCTTTTGCTCGCCATCGTTACTTCGAAATAATAATTCAAATTCAACGCAACGTATTTATATAGAAATGAAAACAAATGCTCGAAATGTATAAGCGCCCCTGGAAATAGCTAGAACCTTCTAGCGGCAAGTGCATGGAGACTCTAGGCACATCCCAATTACAAGTGGACCAGTGCGAAATGTACTAAATCCTTGATTCATTTTCCGTACCGCTTAGCTGGCGCACTTTATAGGTGAAGCGGCAAACTATTACAACAAATAAAATAACATAAAATTTATTTGCGTACACAAATTTTACTTTTCCGCTTGCTTAACACTAGGAACCTTTATTTTAAGGACCGCCGGGTTTTCTTTCGTGTCCCGCACTTTACACCAATGTTTTCAGATGCCCCCCAAAAAGAAATCCAGGCTATTCAGATCTGGAGATCTAGGAAGCCATGGCTGAGATTCCCCTCGCCCTATCCAACGGATGTTAAAATTTTGTTTTAGGAATTCCCTCACCTCTATGCTGCACCATCGTGCATCAACCACATTTGATTTCTAAGAATAATTGGTACGTGTTCTAGCATAGAGTTCGTCTTCTAGAAATTGGCATTAATATCTCCGTTTAGCGTTTAACAGAAAAATGACTCAAGCAAAAAATTTCCAATAATGCCGGCCGACACATTTAGTGAAAATTGCTGCTGGAAAATACTTTCGGGTATAAAATGCGGATTCTCTTCTGCTCAGAAATGATTGTTATAAAATTTCTTAAAGTATTCCTTGAAAAATTTGCCGCATCGCTAAATAAAATCGTGTTTCCAAATTTTGGGCTAGCATTTGTGGGAATCACTGGCAAAAAATTAAACGTAGTGGAAAGTCATGTGGGAGAAAAGCTTGAACCCTTTGGATGTGGTAAGGATACATTATGTTGTCTATTATCTACTAAACTTTTCCATATAAGCACAAATGAAATGTTGAGGGTTTCTGCAATTTTTCTCTTACTGGTAGTAGAATCATTCTCTACTGCATTCAGGACTGCTTCCTCGTCTTCAGGAGTCCTAACCGTTCTATTTGCTCCTGCTAAACTGCCAAAACGTCAAACAAAAAATTATCTTTATATCAGAGTTCCTACAGGGTGCCTCAAAAAAATTCCCTGTGTCGTCACGGCCTTCTATAAGAAAATGAAAGGAATTTATTTTTACAAAATTGACTAAGTACAAGGATTCTAAGTAAAAAATTGTATAAGTGCCAGTTTTTACCATTTGTAATATTTTCAATTTTGCCTTGTATCTCAAAAATGATGCGGTCTATGAAAATTTTGTTTAAGGTATCGTAAGTTTCACAAAAAGCAGGTTCCAAACGGACAAACCTCAGGAAAATTAGTAAGAAGTATGACATCAATTAGGCGTATAGCCACCTATTTTCAAAATTTTGGAGGGAGGAGGTTGAGACCACCAGAACCCCCACCACCTGGCTGCGTGCCTGACCTTAATGCCAACGAAAACTCGATACTATGTATAGACATATAGTAAGAAGAAGTATTATGTTTTAATCATTTTTTGTAAGTTTAACGCTTTTGTGAACTTATGAATCTAATCTTCAAAGATATGACACTTTTGTTGTAGATTTCGCAATTTACGTAATGCACCTAACCTACAAAAACCTAAAATTAATGCTGGAACAATAGAAATTCTTCCCTTATCTTTTCTATTTATATTTTAGATCATAAATTATTTACGATCACGCACGTTTTTTCTTTCTGTAGTAACAATATGTGTAATTGTTTATGAAGTGATATAAAGACGATCTCTGATTAAATTATTATTATTGTGTTCTCAATGAGGTGTTTCGTTCAAACAATAATATTGCCATGATTAATACTAATCGCGTATTTGTTTTGACTCGGAAAGTTTTATTAGAGGATACCGGAGCTGACGAGGATTTATTGTTAATAGATTAAGTTGTAATGAGAAACTATGCTAGTCGTTTTTAGCTTCTTAACAAAAACAAATTATTTATTACTTCCCTCGAAAGTATTGTAATCTTAAAAAAATCACTCTCTGAGGTTTTTCAGACCTTAACATTTAGGGTCCTTTCCTAAATTTTTTAATTTCGACGATATGTCTGTCTGTCTCTTTGCTAAAAACTACTTACCCGATTAACTTCAAATATTGGTAAAAATAAAGGGTCATATGGGGATGAAATTAGTTAGATTTTGGTAAAAATCGGAGCGGAACACAATGGTGGCCTAGCAAATAGTTAAAAAAATTATTAAAGTAGTAAAAGTACTACTTCCTTTGATATCTTTTTATTTTGTCGTTTTTATCATTGCACTATACTACACTACAGGGTGAGTCATAAACCGAAGGCGAAAAGTTGTGTATTTCGTATTTAACAATTTTCACATAGACATCTTTCCAGCGTTACAAGTTGTTTGTTAACCTAGACCTAGAATGCTGTTATCATCCCTATAAGAAGACTTTTTTGCTATTGTATTATTCCGCGCACATTACGGGGTGAGTCAGAAATCCAGGGTCAAAATATTGTATATTATCAATTAACCATTTTTTGCAAAGAGAAATTTTGGGCCACGCAAGTTGTTTGTAAACCTATGTTAGTATGTTGTTATCATCTCTATAAGGAGTTGCCATAACACCATACAGGGTGTGTCAGGGACCAAAAGTTTGTAAGTTATATCGAATTTACCAGTGGCGTGCAGTGCCTTTTGAAACAGAGAAGGCAAAAATAAATTACTTTGTTCCTAAAATTACTCACTCCTTAAAAGTGATTCTGTCTTGCATCAGTATGTCCACAAACAGTTTAAGTATAGTTTATAGCGACTTAAATCCACTTTCAAAAGACTAACATTTTTATGTTCCAAAAAAATGAATTAGTTCTTTTTAAAAAATCAGTGTGATAATGCGGCTGAATTTTCTAAGTCATATAAGACTAATAGTTAAATTCTTTAAACATTTCTTTCGCAAAATAGTGCGACTTATTGGTAAACAACACGACATTTTTTCTTATCTTTAAAAAATTTAAGCATTTCCTATGGACTAAGTTTGGAATATAAAACGAAAAATTTAAACATTTAAATTAGTGTTTCACTCTGCCAACTAAATTTTTTTTAGGACAAGTACGTAGCAGGGCGAGAAAGAAAGAATAAACTGATCAATTATTGCTATATTGGCCGCATGCCGATTATAATCAATATTACGACATATTTCGACTCATGCGTTGCTCTCTATTCTATGACTACGTTTCTTTTAATACCTTTGTCGCACTCGTACAAAAGTACTGCTTCTGGTTCCCATATGGTTCGAATTTTGCTTGTCTATTGGCTCTTATGGGATGCTTTTCTGGCGAAATAATTTTAGGCGGTTCAACACTTTTTTTAATTTTTGATGATAGATGGTGGATTTTATATTAAATTTATGGAAAAAAGTTATGGAATATTTTTTAAATTTTTTCCACACATTTTTTATTAATAACAATATTTCTTGAACTGTACAAGGTAGTCCTGGGATGATGAAATTACAAAAAAAAACTTTAGATCGTTTAACTTGCTTAAAAAGAAGTAATATAAGTCAAATTTAATGAAGCAGTCCCCAAAAAACAAAAATATCTTCTGTTTTAAAACAGTTAGTTAAAAAAAAACAAGCGGGAAGTATATCAAATTTCTTTTATCTCTTTGTAATAAAACTTTTTTCCACTATAGAAGTTTATTTTCAATGGACAACAGCGATGTATGCGAAAGTCTCTCCTGCCCCGTTGAATTTCTCACGAAATTTTTTATACGTTTAAGTGTTAACAACTGCGTTCTACTGATGAACTTGTGGTAGGTATTGTCAATACTAATTCACACAATTTCGACACTTCGGTGTAGGCATCTTCCAGCTCCTTAGCGTTATTTTTTGCGCTAATGTAATCAGTTTCGTAAATCACTTTTAGTTCAGATCGCAGTAACACTCGGTCGAAGAACTAGCCATAATGAAGAAGAAGAGATTTAAACGCATCTTCTGGAAAAGTTTTTCCTTTAAATGCCTCAAAATTGCACAGCTCGAGGAATTTAAAATCATTTAAACCGTTAAATAGGTTTATTTGTTGCTGAATTTGATCGATTATTTCAAAAAAGAGGCGTCTGTATGATGTTTGAACATCTCGCACCTTGTCTGTTCGAAGACGCTTGGCTTGTACTTTTAACGTCATCGTTTTCGCCCAAAACAGGTCAAAGTCATCTCTTTCTTGGCTTAAGGTGGACTTAAAATCATTCACTTTTTTTAGGCAAAAAGCAATATCATTTGTTTTAGTTTGTAATATATTAAAAACATGGTCCGAGAATGGAAATATTTCTGAAAATATGTTCAAAAAATAATTAAAATTAAAATCTCGTTTCAAACGCTTCAAAAATTCCCTCGAACTATTTATTGCTTCTGAGTCCCACGTTTCATTATTTTCTATTATATTCTCAAATGGTTCAATCAGTGATTCACGATTTTCAGGTACTGTTAACACAAGTCTTCCATTATAGTTCCACCTAGTAGGAACTACTTTGGGCAATCGTTCGTGGACAATAGAGTCCAAAGTTTGTGTACGTTTTGTTGACAGAAAATGCCATGCTACTTAAAGTAACGAAAAATACTTTACACTCTTTAATGCGATTGATGGACTGGGATAAAACTAAATTTAATTTCTGAGCAAAACAATGGACAAACACAGCACTTGGGAAAGTTTCTCGAACTTTAGCTTGCAGACCCCCTAATTGTCCTGCCATCACTGCAGCTCCATCATAGCTTTAAGCAACTAATTTTTTCTCTCCATTAATTTCTTTAGTAATGCAATAAACTATGGTATATAATGCACCTGTTGTACGGTTTACGGATACATTCTTAAAACCTAAAAATCGTTCTTGAATGCTTCCGTCTGTTTTAACGTAGCGTATTACTATAGATAATTGGCTAAAATTAGTGATATCAGTTGTTTCGTCCAGAACAATAGCAATGAACCGCGCCTCGCCAATCTCCTGCTTAATTCTTTTTAGAATAATGGTTGCAACAGCGGAAATTAAATCATTCTGGATTCGATTTAACGTTCCGCGAAAAACGCTAGAGTGCTCTAAATGATTTTTAAGCAATCATCATATTTAGCCATTAAACTAAGTAAATCTTGAAAATTTTCCTATTTGAATAAACTCTTGTTTCGTCATGACCTCTAAATCCCAATTCGTGCTATCCGAGAAAACAAACAACTTCAATTCTGGTTTTGCCAGACTTTTTCTTTTATGACAGCCTGTAAATGCGCTTTGGACATACTGTGTCTTTTTACAGCTTTATGGAAATTGTTTAAATCGGAAAAACCAGTTTTATTCCAGAGACCTTTTTCATTTTCAAAAAGTAAACATGGCCAACAAAATAATTTACTTATATTTTCACACCCTGTCGGCCATTTAAATTGTTCGTATTGTTTTTCCGGATGAAAATGTCTAATACAGTTTCTCATTTTTGTGGTTAAATTTTTCATAGGCGGTTTTGCCCTTCCTTTGGAAATTATTTGAAGCTTATCAACGAAGTTTAATGTTGAAAATCCCTTTATTATTAAGACACACATCAGACATTCACACACACTCTTCTTACTAAATTCTCTAACATTTTCATGAATTCCATTTGTGTTTAATTGATTTTGTTCAATTTTGTCCACTTCGTCCAGAACAATAGATTTTGTCCGGATAAACATAATTAGACAATATCGTCTAATTATGTTCACTTCGATGCATTCAACCAACCCTGAATGAATGAGACTAATACATCAAATTTGACGATCCTATATATTTAATTAATTGAATATTCACTTATCGTATAATTTAACACCAAAATGATTAGTTAACTGCTTACCTCGAACTTCTCCAACAGGTTTTTCACCAACTAATTTATAAAATGATGTGTACTCGATTATTTGTCACATGGGACAGTTGCAAATTGCATGTATAATCATTTTCATGTTACATACTTGTTTTTCAATCAAATTTCTGCTTACAGATATGACTAATTATTTTTGCGTGGTTATTCGTGAATATGAAAGGTTTTAATATTGAAAATGTGTATCTATATACAGGGTGTCCCAAAAGGTCCTACCAATTATTTAGGGGTACATAGATTTGATTAAAATATCGCGATTTCGATTTTTTAAAATAATATCCCGGTTTTTGAGATATTAAAGTGAAAATTGGTGATAACGGATTTTTTATAGACATATAATAATAATAATACGCCTCCTAGTTTGATGTAACTTGTAGAGAGCGCTACGAGCGCTACTTTTCGCTCTTAAAAATGTTTTAACTTTTTTATATACAAAATCATGGAACTTTGTATAGAAAAAATAGGTTCTACTGTTTTTTCTCACAAAAAAGCTATACTTTATAAATCTATCTACAGTTCATCATTTACGAGATATTTGCTGTTTTATTACTCATTTAACATATTACAAGTTTTATCATTTTTAAAAATTTTAATAAATCGTTCAGAAATAAAGCTAATATATTATATATTCTTTTCGACAGATGCGTTAATTCCAGTTGATTCTTCTTTGATAAAAGCCTACTTTATAAAAATGATAAAACTCGAATATCCTAAATAGTGAGTACATGGGGCTGATTCAAGTATTAAAACAGTAAATATCTCGAAAACGGTAAAATTTAGGTAGATTTATAAGGTATAGCTTTTATGTGAAGAAAAGATAATAGAAATTATTTTTCTATAGAAAAGTTTCTAATTTTGTATAGAATTTTGTTTGTAATTTTGTATTCAAAGTTAGAACATTTTTAAATACAAAAAGTAGTGCTTCTAGCGCCCTCTACAAGTTACATCAAAATTAAAGGCGTATTAATATTACTGGCTATAAAAAATACGTTATCACCAAAATCGAAAATAAAATTCACCAAAATCGAAAATAAAATTTTAACTTAAACACCCTATATCTTTCTTACTATTAACTATTGGACTAAGGCAAGTATGGCTAAATCGCAATATTTTAATCAAATCTATGTATTCCTAAATTATTGGTAGGACCTTTTGGGACACCCTGTATATTGTTTCATTTTTTTGGTGGTCTTCGGCTGAAGTAAAACTTGAAATGACCCCGCAGTGGGCTTATGGAAAAGTGGACAGCTTGAAATTTTCATTCGATGTAGTTTTTCAAGTCCCGAGGCTATCTTATTATTGTTGTTCCAGTGGTTTATAAGCTTCAAGGCGTTAAGGCTAGTTGAGTTAAGCCAGTTACCCGGAATTTTTGTCATAAGGAACCCCTCTTCCATATAATAATGGAATGAAATATAGCATAATTTGTATACGTATCTTTTATACATAACTTATAGAACATTAAATATCTCAAAAAATGCTATTATAGAAGAAAAATAAACATTTTATATATGCGTACCTTTTGATAATAACTTTATACAAATCCTAAAACCTGTAAAATGTTAAAAAAGTCTTTAATCGAATTATTATTATTATTATATATTTTTTAGGAGATTGTTAACGTAAGTGGTCTACAAAAAATAACTAAGTTCTTCATTTCTCCATAAAAGAAGGTTTTATTCCAATAAATAGAATTTTTCCGAATAGTTAAACATTTTATTAGGCCGCCGTTTTGTTTTGCAATAAATATAGGATTTGCACTAAAATTTTTCCAGTCCATCTTTGTTTAACACTTGATTTTTGTGCAAAGTTTCGTGATTTTTGAATTATTCCGGCATTTTGGATATAATGGATTTACACAACAATTTTACCAGTTTATCCCTATATCAAACGTTATTGTTGCGCAAATTTTGAAGTTCATTCGATAAGCAGTTTTTTAATAATTACGTTTTTTGGCACTGCCATTTTATTCCGCCACATTTGGTTTTTACCAAAAATGTAACCATTTCATCCTCATATAACCCTTGATTTTTGGACACAAATTGAATTCAACCGAATAAGTAGTTTTTCAGTTGTGCCGCATACATGCAGAGCCGCAAAAGGATCCAGGGACCCAAAAACTTAAAAGATCTCTGATGGTGATTTTTTCACGATTACATTACTTCGCTCTTACGAAGGAAGTAAAATATAATTGTTTTCTGTACACGTTAATCTCTAGGATGTGAACACATATTTTAATTTAAAACTTGTGAAGGCTTTTTGATATTCGAATAAAATATTAACAAGCGGAAAATTATTGTTAGAAATTACTTAGTTATTTATTAGGTTATTTTGGCAATTTTTAACTAGGTAACCTATTTAGTTAATATAATATACATTCAATATTGTCAAAAATCCAAGTACATATAGGGTGGTCCACTGGTAACTAAAAAAACTTAATTTTTTTAAATGGAACACCCTGTATTTAGCACTTTTATTGTGTTTAGGATTTAATTCTGCATCATTCCATATATATAGTTTATATTCCAAAAATTAGTAGTTTAGAAGTTATGACCAATTTTCTATAATAATTCAGGTATTTTTGTTAAAAATCTAACTAAACCTAAATAATATACTATTCTAAGTTTTTTTAACATTATAATTAAATTTAACATTAAATCAACAAATAATGCAAGAAAGAAAGTAACTAATTACTTATTACAAAACATTTTCGACATAACCCCCGTCTTTGGCAATACAAGTAGTATAATATTACGGTTAAGGTTTTAATTTTCGCAATAATAGCATTTCTAAATGCGTCTTAATTTTACAAGATATCCATGGAAAAACAAAACTAGTAAAATTGTTGCCTGGACACCAATAAATACACAGTTTTTATTTGACATTTAGTTGCCTCTAACTCTTTTTAAAGGAAAAATGGCTTTATACAGTGTCCAAGAGCATTTAAATCTTCATGAATGTTACACAAGAAATAATAAGAGTCCAGCATTAGCCCTGCGGGAGTATCGGTTGTTGTATCCTGCAAGATGGGTACCCACGAAACACATTTTTTCACGAATTGTTCGTGATCTTGAACGTGGAGTGGTAATCAATAAACAAAAACGGCGCCCAAAAATTGTCCTAACAGAAGAAAAGCAATTAGAAATTCTCCTGTATTTCAAAAGAAAACAACGAAAATGAGAGATGCATCCCGAGATCTACCGGGAATTAGTAAGACTAGTGTTCAAAGGACTTTAACTGATAATAACTATCATCCGTTCAAATTTTTACCAGTTCAGGAATTATCCCAACAGAACTTTCAAACAAGGCTTTTTTATTCTTCTCCCATGATGGACCACCATTTTGAAACTGACATTTTTAAAAATATTTTATTTACCGATGAGGTAGGTAATTTTCAATACGGCCGGCATGTTCAACCGAAAAAATACTCATTACTGGTGTAACTCTAATGAACATTGTGTAAAAGAAATGAAAAAACAGGGTCGGAGAAGTGTTTATGTGTGGTGTGGTATTATCCGTGATCGAATAATAGGTCCAGTATTTTATGACTTTGTCCTGAATGGTAAGAGGTATTTAAATTTGTTGGAGAACGAAATATTTCCGTTAATTACCACTCTGCCGAACGATATTAGAGAAGAGCTTATTTATCAACAAGATAGTTCTCTCTCTAATTGTTTGAATCAACGGTTTTCATTTTGGATTGGTCGGTACGGGACCATACATTGGCCAGTGGAGCCCCGATCACCCCTGTATTTTTTTTATGGGGCAACCTAAAAAACGAGATGTATAAAAATAGGTGTAATACTTTTGAAAATTTAAGGAGAATTAGGCAGATGTAGAAAGACTTAATGCAACAGACGCGGTTAGAAATGCTATTGCGAGAATTGAAACCATGTATACTACTTGTATTGCCAAAGACGGGGGTTACGTCGAAAATGTTTTGTAATAAGTAATTAGTTACTTTCTTAATTTTTCTCAAAAACTACTCAAAATTTCGTATGCTATGATGACAAAAAATACTCAAAATTAAGCGTAGAATTAGAATTTCTAAAAATATTCATACCATTTCTTTAAAAAGAAAAAAGTTGATTACTGTTCTGGCACAATGGAACACTCTGTATACATAAAAATATTATAAATAAAAAAAATATACTTAGGGTCAAATACTTTTTGTATTTAACTTTTTTTTCTCAGTGTCTTATTTATTGAGATAAAGTATAGGAGCATCGTAAGTGGACCACCCTCTACAGGTTTTATTAGCAAAAATTTCAGATCAGCTTGAAAAGGAAAATTAAATTAAAAACTAATATTCTATTGATAATATTGTCTTTATGATTATTTTAACTCCACAGACAATGCTCTCGAAGACCTACAATTTTTTTAAGATGCATAAAACAAAAAATAACTTTTATAGTAAGACAAAACAAAAATCTAAAACTTAAGGTTTTTTAGAGAATTAGTCCAAGATTCTTTCTTTAATTAACCGTCTTTAACCACCTTTAGATACACGGGTAGCTTTTAAAAATTCAGATCTAGCGCTGTTGAGCCTTCTTGTTAAAGAAAAATTGGTAAATTTCCTTTGCCCGGAACTTCCCTCGTTAATCATTTAGTAACATATGTTTGTTCCTTCAATAAATAGTTTTTTGCATTGTCGTATATACTACCATTTTGTTACGTTTTGTTGAATTCCTACCAGTATATCACATTTAATATTTCTGCAAAATTTAAAGTAAATTTTTTACAACGATTTTTTAAAAATTTCATTAGGCCGTTATTTTGCTTCACCATCTTGAATTCGTACCACAACTTTTGCAGTTTTTCTCTATATCACTTTTAATGCTAGCACAACATTTGAAATTAATGTAATTAGTAGTTTTTTTCAGGCTGATATATAAATAATTTATTAGGCTCCTATTTTGTTTTGCTATCTTGGATTTATACTAAAATGTTACCAGTTCATTACTATGTAACACTCGATTTTTGTACAAAGTTTGAGGTAAATTGGAGTAATAATTTTTTTAACGTTTCACTAGGTCGCCATCTTGTTACGGTATATTGGATTTTTACTAAAATATTACCAGGCCATCCCTATATGACCCTTAATGTTTGACTAAAATTTAAAGTCAATCTAGTAAGTAGTCTCTAAGCTATGCCGCGAACTGCTGATAGGCACACATGTCTACTGATAAAACATATTTTTTGGCATCTACGGACGTTAAAAAGTGAAGATATGTAAAATCTGTGAATGTGACTATTTTTTACGATTCAAAACATTTTATTGGGTCGGCATTTTGTTCAGCCATCTTGGATTCGTATCAAAAGTTTACCAGTTGTTCCCTACATACTACGATTTTTATGCAAAATTAGAGAAATTGGGTAAGTAGTTTCTAATAATAATTTTTTTATCATTTGGCTAGGTCGCTATTTTGTTTCGCCATACTAAATCTAGGGATAGTGAAATGTAAAGATCTGACAAAATTGGGGAGGGTGATTTTTTTCAAAATATAGAAGTTTATTTCTAAACGTTTTAGAAATAAACTTCTATATTTTCCAGCCCTCTTCCAAAGTATATTTTTTTTAAATCTAATCTATTAACTAGTAACCTCTTTTAATTTTTATAAAGAGGTAAAAAAGCTGAGATATGATTATTATTATGAGGTTATTAGTAAGAATTGATATTATGTTTTGTATCCAAGATATTATGCTCTTTCATGAGCTATGTGTTTAACTCAAAGTATATCTTTTTATGTCATGCTAGGCTAATAATAAAACCAAACATGTCGAGTTTTTTTTTGTATACAAATGGGTTTTAGTATTTATTCGATGCTTTTGAACCCTATATATGTATACAGGGTGTCAATTACGTACTTGTACAAACTTTAAGGGGTGATTCTTTGACTAATTTTAAGATGAAAAGTTCATATGAACATGGGTCTGAAACGGCTTTGTTTCTGAGATACAGGGCTTCCAAAAAAACAATTTTATTTGGTTTTTTGCTTATATTTTTGTTAAGGAACATGACAATTGGACAAAATTTGGGATTCTGGGTATATTGATGACGAGAAATTTAAATATTGACTTAGTTTTTTGTTTTTCCTAAATTTAATTAACCATAACTTTTTTATGAAGCCTTTTATGTAATTTTTGACTAAGCAGACCCATTCTCCATATAATTCTACATTAAAAAGGTGTTCTTAGTATTTGTCGCTAAAAGCAGCCATTTTGGATAAAAAAGGGTTTGAAATCTAATCTGCGTTGAAATTTTTTAAATTGGATCATTTTCGAGATTTCGAAAAATAAGCAAAAAAAATATATTTTTTATTGATTGTATTATCAGGTAAAAAACTTAAATCATTTACAAGACTAAAACTAAACTAGTTAATAACATTATTTTACAATAATTGTTGAAAATGACCACCGGCTACTTCAACGCATGCAATAAGTCGCCTTAACATTGATTGCCGAACTCTTTCAAATATACCTGGCGTCTGATTAATAATGGCACAAGATTCAAATATCCTATTTCTTAGATCTTGTTTCATTTTGGACTGGACTTTTATAAACCAAAGACTTCAAATGACCCCACAGAAAATAATCCAAAGGATTCAAATCTGGTGATCTGGGAGGCCAGGCTTGTGATCCAGCTCTTCCTATCCCACGGTTAGGGTAATTCTCGTCCAGAAATTGACGCGCAACGACACTAAAGTGTGGCGGAGCTCCGTCGTGCATTAACAAAATCCTGTTTCTGGTTTCTAAATCAACTTCTTCTAAATGGTTGGGAAGTTCGTGCTCCAAAAACCTGCAATGCAAGGTCCAATAAGGTGATCACCGATAATTCCAACCCAAATATTTGCTCTGATAGCATTCGGATTATCCTCAGCCCAGATATGGTTGTTATGAAAGTTAATTATGGAATTTTGAGAAAACGAGGCTTCATCTGTGAAAAGCACATGGCTTAAGAAATCCGGGGTTCGTACTAATTCATTACGCAACCAAACACAAAAATCGGACCTTAAAATTTGCCAAACAAGTGTGTGTGTAATATTCAATTCAAGAGCTATTTTTTGTGTACTAGTTTGCGGGTCTTCTTCAATTCTGTTTAACAAACCTTCTTCAATCTCAACTGTTCGAACTGTTGCAGGCCTTCCTGGAACATCTGTTGTTCTTTTTTTAATAAAAGTTTGGACATGGCACCACTCGTTGAGGAAATCGCGCCTGATACATTCGTCTTGCAGCTTGTGCATGCATTACCGTGAGCCATTCCATAAGCAAAATGAATGTCTGCCATTTCTGCGTTGGTATATTGGTACATTTTCGACAAAACACACGAAAAATTATTACTTATAATGCCAAATGATAAAAAACTACTTGTTTTATTCTAAATCAAGTGCCATGACTGATTTCTGCTACCATGGAAACCTCTCAGTTGTTTTCCAAGGCCTGCTATGGATTCACCTATACTATTTTCTTGTGTACTGCAGCTGCAAATGAAAGATGCAGCACATTTTTACGATTTTATTATTTTTATCCAATTTTCACTAATTTGGTAATTGTGATATGTTAATGTGATAGAGTAACATAGCAGATGATTTTGAAAAAGTATTTTTTCGCTTATTTTTCAAAATCTCGGAAATGATTCAATTTAAAAAATTTCAACGCAGATTTAACTTCAAACCCTTTTTTATCCAAAACGGCTGATTTTAGCGACAAATACTAAGATTAACTTTTTTTATGTAAAATTGAATGGAGAATAGGTCTGCCTGTCAAAAATGACATAAAAGGCTTCACAAAAAAATTATGGTAAATTAAATTCAGGAACAACACTGTATGTGGCTCCTTTCAACATTAAATAAAAAACTAAGCTAATATTTGAATTTCTCGTCATTAATATACCCAGAATCCCAAATTTTTTCCAATTGTCGTGTTCCTTAACAAAAATATAAGCAAAAACCAAATAAAATTGTTTTTTTGGACGCCCTGTATCTCAGAAACAAAGCCGTTTGAGACTCATGTTCATATGAACTTTTAATCTTCAAATTAGTCAAAGAATCACCCCTTAAATTTTGTACACGTACTTAATTGACACCCTGTATATATATATATATATATATATATATATATATATATATATATATATATATATATATATATATATATATATATATATATATATAAATATTTTTTAAGAGTCAACTTTTATAGTATATAAACAATTTATTCACTTAGTTATTAAATAAATAATAACTCGTATATTAAATAGAAAGCATGTTTGCTAATAATTTATTTCCTTAAAAAAAAAGTTTTGAACCTGTTTTATAATTTCGTCTGTATTGTATTTATTTTAGTTTTAAAGGTGCCCCGACATGCAACACGTAATAACATTTCAATAAGCAGTATTAACCATAGATAGATATTATAATATATTTATGGTATTAACAGAAACAAAGGAGACATTTTATCTGATGGTAACGTTCTGACCTATTAATGGCCCAATTTGACTTTCACCTACAATGACTAACAAGAGTAACGTAGCAAGAATAATACAATAGATTTTCCAACCTTTACCTCTGTCTTATCTTTTATCTGTCGATGTACAACTTCTTTTCTTTATTATAGATAAATCAGTCTCATTTCCTTGGTGGTAGTATAACAAAGATTAATAAAATCTCGGCAATAAAACTTTATGAATGTTATTGTTTGGTCTTTGTTGTTTGCCTCAATGTCTCAGTTTATTTTGAAGTACCTAGATTAACTACAGGTACAAAGATATTTGGATAAGAAAAATTGACATTGAAAACGGATCATTAAGGTATAGTTAAAAAAAAAATGTTATTATGTTTCTGATGGTATGGGAGGGATGATAATTGATGTTAGACGCCAGCACGACCGCATTTAAAACCAGTAATTTTAATTTGTAATCTTTGACATCGTATGGCAGTGTTAGGCAATCAGCATTTATCAAATATATATTAAATTAAATACAATCATGTGAGAAATTTAATGATCATCAAACATATTTTAGTTTAAATAAAAGTACGTGCAATTTAATAGTTTGTAAAAGAGAGCAGAAAAACTAAAATTGTGTATTTCGGTAATTTCGGGACAGTCCCGGCCGTCTAGTAAACCCTTCCACTAGACTCCAATGGGCATTATTTTAGAGGTTTTACAATAGTCAAACCCTATTGAGAGGGGTTACTATGATTAAGTTGTGGTGGGTTTTTATGGCCTACCAGTACGTGGCGATGTGATTGAAGCTGCCTAGGCCCAGTAGTTTCATTACCCACTGTATATTATACATATGTCTTTTGCGGCCAAGAACTTTTGATAAAGATGTGTGAGAGCGCATTTTTATCGATTTTTAGTACCCACTGTATAGTTTACATTGTACTGTTGACTTTTACTGCAATCATCAATTACCTAAACCCTATTGTGTGAAGGTCCTCTTCAAACTGCAATAAATTGGTGTAGGATCGGCTTGAGTACACATATTGATTTATTTTTATTTTGAATTAAGAATGCGTTTTTAACTACACGAAAATAAAGATCAATTAATTAAAAAATCATTGTTATTGGGATGTATGACACTGAATGAGCTCGGAGCGATTCAGGCGGGTATTTATTCCCGACTTGTGCTCGCGGAACCGTGAACCTGTGTTAAGATCGGTTTCCACGTGTGATGTAGACTGTAACTCGTATCTTTATTGAAGTGTTTTGTATGTTTGAAAATTTCAATAGATTCTTTAATCTTTCGTTTATACAATCTTAGAACTGACGCTAGAACCTTTGTTTCTTTTCCATTTATAATATGTACAGTGGTATGCTGGAGTTCAGCTACAGCAGATTTAACAATTTGTTTTTTTTAATACATAGTTCATGTTCCTTAAGTCTAGTGGATATTGAGCGTTGTGTTTCTCCCACATACATTTCTCCACATAAGCAAAGAATTTTATATATTCCTTCTGTACATCTTTCGGGGATTGTCCAATTTCTGATGTATATTGAAGATTGTACGTATATTGGACCGCCGAAGTGATCATCCTATTTTGTACGGGGTGAAATGCATGTAGGGAAAACAACACTACATAACGGTGACTCCTTATCATTCTTCTCTCGAGGACTTTGATTGCTACATCTTTCAACTAAAAGCGTAATTTTTTCAATTCAATAATCATTCCCTCTCAGAGATTCGGTCAGTTTCGCTATTTCCGATGTTAGAGAATCTTTATCAGAAATCGGAATGGCCCTAAATATTAGTGAGTTAATAACCGACTTGTTTTTTGCTGGATGGTGGTGAGAATTTGCATTTAAGTATCTATTTGAAGGTACCATTTTCCTTCCTTTGAACAAATACATCTGGAAAGGAAATCGTTCCGTTAGATTCAACTTCCGTTGTGAATTTAATATTGCGATGTTGTTGAAGAACATGAACGATTTATTAAAAAGAAACAAATTGTTCAATCTGCTGTAGCTGAACACCAGCATAGCACTGGACATAGGGGAGAGTCCCCTTGAATGAAACATTCCTGTTAATGTATAAACCTGTAAACATTTATTAAACTCTTACGCTGCATTTTTTAAATACCCTAAAAAAATTGTTTTCAATTTCCTATCCGAAATGACATTTTTCATTAAATGAAGGTGAGATCTCACCCATCGGTTAAAACATTCAGAACATCAAAATTATTACTGTAAATAATATTGTCGTTTTCAAGGTAAGGTACATATAAAACTTATTTTAATATTTTACGCTTTAGTTGTTTTACTAAATGTTGTGAGTACAAAAATATTTTAATTAATTAATTGTTCAATAGTTAAGTATATGTATGTTTGTTTTGTTAAGTATAGCACATGTTAAATATTTGCGTATGTTTGTTGAAAAGTACTAATTCTTGCTGTATGTATATTTTTTAGACATGCAATAAAATGCTCTTGAAAATGCTTCAAACAAGAAGCGAAACGTCGAGCTAGTTGCAGAAAAATAAGTTTCATTAATCAAACGTATACCCAAGAAAAATAAAAACTTTTAGTATAAAGTAAGGTTTAAGAACAGAGCAGTAGCAAAAGATCTACGGTATAATGTAAACCTTACTATACTAGGGCAGTACCCTTTGCAACTTTCTAGAAGGTACTGGCTAGGGCCACCACCTTAAAAATCTTCATATATGTATAGATAGAAAAATCGCTGTATAGAACACAACAATTGTAAAACAAATATTCTTTAGGTAACAAAACCAAAATAAAAATGATTTTTACTTATTTTAACATTTACTTTACTAATTATGTTAATTAAATTTGGAAATTAAGCAGGTAAAAATTTATCTCGTGACTTTGGTTTCCCAATATACATAACGGTCGATAATTTATCATAAATTATTACGTAACTGTGTAGAATGTAACATTATGATAATGTTCTAGTCACATGGATGAAATGAATTGACACATACATGCTTTGGTAAAATCTTGGCAACACATAGGGAACATTTTTAATATTTAGTATGTCGGTTGTTTTTTGGATGACCAAATGATGTATGGTAAACTCTGCTATTACTGTGGTCAAAACATATAATATATACAGCGTGTAACAAAAATAAGGAAACTGCGAGATATCTCAGTTACCGCTTATATGAATTTAATGAAAATATGTACACTAAGGTATGAAATTATGCCGGATCCAATTGCTGCTAAGTTTACCGTTTTTCTGTCATAAAAGAATTTTTTTTTTTAATTTTTATATTATATTACTTTTTAGAATCTGCGTAAAATTCTTATTACTTTTTATTAAAAGCACTTTTTATAAAAGTCAACAGTTCTTGCGAAAATAAGGGTCTGATATCCATAATTTAATGCATTACCTTTTATTAAAATACGTGCACATAAAAGGTTACCTGATATGTTCGTCAATGTCAGTTAACGTAAGTAAAAAAACAAAAAAAATCGTGAAACTTGAAAGGTAAAAGATGCTGTACGTTCAGGCAGACCGGAAATCACAATAATTCCTCATCTTGCTACCAAAACACTAGCAAGAGAAAACAGCGTCTTAACTTTAAAAGCACGCTGTAAAAAACATCAAAAACAATACAATAGGAAATAGAAATATCTAATACAAGAAACAATAAATTAATGAAACTAAGAAAGGTGTTTAAAATGTCATCCATTTCTTCCTGATCGTATTCCAAATACTGTAAGAAAACATTTAATACATTAAAAAGAATGACAGCCTCCTCGATTCTTCTACATTCAATTTCTATTCGCTTCTTTAAATCCTCGATGTCATTGGGCTTAGTTTTATACACACAAAGAGTAGTCGAGGGGCGTCAAGTCCGGAGACCGAGGTGGCCACTCTATTGTACATCTTCCAAAAAAAAAACATTGTCTAAATGTTCCAAAACATTCCAAGCAACATGTGGTGGAGCATCATCCTGCTTAAACCATATTTCATCGTTTGATGCACCATTACCTAAATAAATCAAGTTTAATTACTTAATATAGCAGGTAAAGTAATGAACTTATGGTTATTTGGAGAAAGTTCTGTAATAGCTGGATCCCTAAAAGATTTAAATATCTTTCTCTAGTTCTTCCATGAAGAAGGGACCAATTATTTTTGCACTTTTTATACCACATCAAACATTTATCTTTTGGGAAATTCGGATATGATTTTCACGTATCCAATGTAGATTTTCCCTAGCCTAATAGCGACAATTATGCCTGTAAACTTTTCAATTAAAAAAAAAGTTTCTTCGCCAGAAGAAATAATTTGATTGACAAAGTGTTGATTGGTATTGCAACGTTCCATCATGATTTTACAAAATTCTAAGCGCCTATAGTGATCATCCTAAGAGAGTTCTTGCACCAAAGTTATTTTGTATGGATGAAACTTTTCCGTTTTTAGAAGTCGGACTACAGGCATGTTTGAGACATGTCATTTTCTCATCCAAATGTTCTGGTAGAAAGGTGCGGATTTTCTTCTAAACTGATTAAAACATTCAAAACCCTACCACTATCTGTTGCGATTTTAGGTCTACCAGAACGTTCAGCATCTTTTACCTTTCCAGTTTCACGAAAGTTCTTGTTAATTTTACTTATGGTAGATTTAGTTATCGGATCTCTGTTTCGATATTTGTCATTAAAAATGACAAATGACAAAAACAACTTGCAGGTTTCGCATTATCTCCCCATAACCCAGTATAACTAAAATTTCAATTCTTTGGGTTTTAGTTAAACGATCCATTACAGTAAATCGACAAAACTGACATTGTCAAACATATCAGGTAACCTTTTGTGCGCGATTTTTTGATAAAAGGTAATACATTAAGTTATGGATATTAGACCCTTATTTTCTCAAAAACCGTTGACTTTCATACCAAGTGCTTTAAATAAAAAGTATTTAGAATTTTAGACGCATTTTAAATAAGTAGTGTAATATACGGTGTTCCATTAAAAAAATCTTTTTATAACACAAAAACGGTACACTTGGCAGCAATGAGGACATGCAATTACTCTGGGCCCCAGATTTTCTCTTGCGGTAGAAACGTATATCTAAATAACAATTTTTCTTATCACTTATAAATTTTTTTAAAGGTAACATGTACTTTTTATTAAATTCGAGTTTAATAAAATAAAAATATACGTACATGTATTACCTATACTCACTAGTAACCTTAAACTTACTACCCTAATACAGATTTTAATATGTTATTCAGAGAGAGTCACGTCACTGTTTTGAAGCCGAACTACCGAGTAAAGTTGGTTGCTGCTGGGGTTGGAGCTTTTTATAGTTTAAGTTATTAAGTATTTTTGATCGTAGTAAACTTTTTACTTCTTCCGACTTTATTGTTATGTGCTTAGACCTTAACTCTATTGCAAATCTTAAAGTAAACTATTTAAACTCTTTATTATCAGTGGGAAAATTCAGCAACCTTATATTATGTATTAAATGTGATATTTCGAAAATTCCAAATATATATAATAGAATTTTAAATTACATACAAAATTATTCCTCTCGGAACAATTCTTCAATAAAACTATCATGCAATGTTAAGAATAATAAATTGTACCGTTTTACTAAACTAAAGCTCTGTGAAAATATAGCCTTTCATGTAAATAATAACGCATTGAAAAATAAAATAGTATTAAAAATAGTCAAAATAAACGACAATAATTTAGTGAATATTGACTTAAGCGAGGAACATAACACTTGTTCTGAGGCGAATACAGGTACTTCTAATGTATTAAATATTTTAATGTAGTGTAATTATTGCACAAAAACCGAAAGAGGGCAAAACATTGGTAAAAAAGTCACCATCCAAATTAATTGTGCTACCACCGGTTGAGGATGGGGTTTCTCTGAACGAAAGTAAATCAGTAAATCTTCAATTAAATCATAATGATAAGACTTTTTTATAACCTCGCATATCGCAACTAAATCTAGAGGAGTGTTGAAAACAAAACAGGTTGAAAAAAATAGTTATATAAAATATCATATTAATGTACAGTGTTTAACAAACAAATTAGATGAAGTTGAGCTTCTAGCAATTAACGAGGGTGTCGACGTCATGTGTTTGACAGAGCATTGGATTGAAACTTCGTCTATTTCTGATATAGTCATAACGAGATACAAAATAATGTCGTGTTTTGGTAAAATGCGAAGTGGGCATGGAGGATCAATGATTTTAGTAAAAAATATCACGAGCAAAAACATTGAACGCATTATATCCATTGAAAATGTTTCTGTTGTGAATCATAGCGAAATATGCGCAATCGCACTTGATAAATTAGTCATAGTCTGTTGTTACCGTCCGCCTCAGGGAGATATAGATCTGTTTTTTAATTCAATAAGTAGTGCTCTAGTTATTTCTTGCAGGCGATCTAAAAATGTGGTTTTGTGTGGAGACCTAAATATAGACTATTTAAAAGAAACGGATACCAAAAAAAGTTTATTTGATGTCTTTAGCTCTTATCGGCTTACCCAGGCGATCAAAGGTCGAACAAGAATTTTTACTAACTCTCTTGGAAGTACTAGCATTAGCGAGATTGATTATTTTGTTACTAATATTTCCCGTGATTGTTATAAATGTCATATTGAAGATGCCCATATTAGTGACCATTTTGGCCACAAATTTATATATACATTTAACTTTGGTGTTCAAGCCTCTAAGGAGGAGAACATGACAGTTTCAGCGCGACTTATGTCTCGCAACAATATTGATATGTTCTCTGGTATGAGTAGAGATTCGCATTTACTATGTACGTCCAACTATTATAATGTAGATCTAGCATGGAATCATTTTATTGAATCTGTTGTTTTTTGTCTGGGTGTATGTTGTCCTTATCGGTCTTTTCCAGTTCCTAGAAATAGAAAGGTTATCCATGGATGGTACAATTGTGAACTGGCTGATATAAAGAATCTACTTGATAATCTTGATTTCCTTAAGAGAATTGCACCGACTGAACAAATAGTAGTTATGTACAAAAGTATTAAAAAGTTTTATAAACAAAAAATTAAATCTGCCAAAAAAGATTTTTTTAGTAAAAAAATACAAAATTCAAAGAATAAACCTAAGGAAATTTGGAGGATCATTAACACAAATTTAAATAAAAACAGTATAAATAACATAAACATAAAACTAGCTATTGAAAACAATATTATTACTGAACCATCTTATGTTGCAAATTATTTTATTACGATGGCTTCAAAAAAGTTAGAAAATAAATATCATGGAGTGGATGCACCTGGTACAGTTCCTGAATTACTACCTAACTCGATGGTATGAAAAACTCGCGTGGTAGTGATGACCTTAACATTGGTTTGATCAAGGCAGCTAAACAATATATTTGTAACCCACTGGCAATATTAATTAATCTTAGTCTTGACCATGGCATTTTTCCGAGGATATTAAAGACAGCAATTATAACTCCAATATTAAAAAGAGGCTGTAGTGAAAACATTGAAAATTACAGGCATATTTCGATACTTAGCTCTTTTTCAAAAATTTTCGAAAAAATAATACATTCCAGAATTACTGCCTTTTTATCGAAATACAACATTGTTAGCAGATGTCAGCATGGTTTTTTGTCCAGCAAATCAACTGAGTCTGCATCTAGGAGTTTCTTAAATTTTGTATATTCGAAACTGGATCGCCACGAATATGTTGTAGCTATATTCTTTGATTTGTCCATAGCTTTCGATACAATTAACAAAACTATGCTTATATCAAAACTTTTCAATGTGTGCATTCGTGGTAATCTGTTGCTGTGGATTGAATCGTACCTATCGGATAGGGATATGAAAGTAAAGTGTGGTAATACATTGTCGATACCTAAGGAAATAAAACTTGGAGTACCACAGGGTTCAGTGTCGGGTCCGTTGTTATTCCTGTTGTACGTTAATGATCTTCCGGGCGCTCTTGGTGCTGATTACGTTACTATGTACGCCGATCACACGACGGTAGTAGTTTTTTCTTGCGACCCGGAGATCCTCGCTCATAAAGTAAAGCGAATATGTGTTAATATGGAGGCTTGGTGTCGGGAGAACTAGTTAATCGTAAACCCAAACAAGACCGGATTTGTTAATATATTTATTCGGAACCCTCTCTCCTTAATATTTCAAAAAGAAGCGAAAATAAAGTTCTCTGAAGGTACAAAATTTTTAGGCACATATATTGACTCAACCTTATCTTTTGAGAAACACATTGACCATATCGGCTCCAAATTAATCTAATAATATAGTATGCTGGAGTCACAAGGGTTGTGATCGCATATTCGTGTCTCAAAAGAGGATATTAAGATTAATATTTAATCTTAAACCGCTGGAGAGCTGTAGAACACTGTTCAGAGAAAAGAAAATATTAACTGTCCCGTGTTTATATATGCCTGCTGTGTGTTCAAGATAATGCTTCTGAATATGAAAGGCTAGGCGAAGCTAATTCGTATTTTACTAGAAATACTGAGATACTTAAGATGCCTAAACGTAAAAAAACTTTTTTCAGAGGATCCCCTTTATACAACTGCGTGTATTTGTACAATAAACTGTCACAAAGATTCAAACGGTATCAAGGTAAAATTTTTAAAAATGTTGTAAAAGAATTTTTCCTGGACAAGGCTTTTTATTCTACAGCGGAGTTTATAAATTACAAGGGGTGAAAACGAAGGAGTATTTGGTAAATTTATATTTATTTTATTAAGATTTTTGTTGTCTTGTGGTGATTGTCAGGCTTGGTAGAATGTTTATTGTTTATTGTTTTTTGTTTTATTTCTGTCTATTTATTTATTTATTTGTTTACTATGCTATTTAAATTCTATTTATTTTGATATTGATTAGTTTGGTTATATTATTTTATTGTATTTATTCATTGACTGTAATTTATTTTATTGTAAATTTTTTGACGATCCTATGTACGAAATGTATGATTTTCTGGTAATATATCCTATTTTATTCTATTCTATTCTACATTTAGTTTACCTAGGTGTATCTTTTATAACACGGCCGTCAACAACATCTTCATGCACTAACCTAGACAACAGTTGCAAGGTCTCCAAAATATTTCTGCGCATGTCTCGAAATGCGAATTCGTTATTGGTGTGTTTGGACATTTATAAATGTCCTGTTGAAAGTCAATATTGCCATTTGACTTTGGGCTCAACGATTGGATGGAAATAGCAGTTTGAATTTGCGCAGTTCCACAAACAGCCCCTGAGAGCAAGTGATTCCGGCATCAGTTCTAAAAGACAATCTTAGGTTAGATTCCACTAGGGCAAAGTATACTAACCTTGCCATGGAATGCCGCAAATTATTTGATACAACTCTTATAGCATAAACCACATAACAAACATTCCTTAATTTTATTTTCTGCCTCATTTGATCTTATCTTATAATACAATTCTTTTGCAGTTTTAATTACGCGCCTATAGTCAAAGTCTAAGTCAAAAATCGCTTTATTTGTTATAAAGAGTAAACTCTTGTGAATAAGCTTCCATAAAATTACAAGTCATTCAACTAATATGGTCTAAATTAAACATACATAAATAGTACAAAAAACAGTATTTAAATACCCAATTAACACTAAGAATACTTTTATAAAAACAGTTAAAATGACAATATACAATAAATTGAACAATTAAAAGTTGGTATTACGGAACTTTGCAAAGTATTGATTTATGGTCAATAGCCGAAGTCAAAAATTGCTTTATTTGTTATAAAGAGTAGGTAAACTCTTGTGAACAAGCATATCTATAAAAATACAATAAACTAATATGGTTAAAATTAGATATACAGAAATGAAATACGATACAAGATACAAATAAATAAATCACACTAATAATATTTTTATAAAAATAGGAAATGACAATGTACAATAAACTGGACAATCACGGATTGGTGTCGTAAAACTCTTGTAAACTATAAAAAGTCTTTTCTAATAAAATCTTTTTTAATGATTTTCTAAATAATTTAATTGTCATTATCTGTTTGATATGTAGTGGAAGGTGGTTATACATCATAAGCCCCTCAAAGAAGATAGAATTTTTGGTAAGTTCTGATTTAGGAATAGGTACGGGTAAGTTATCAGAATTTCTTGTTTCATACTGGTGACTCATTCTCATGCTTCTGAATCGCTTATGGATAAGGGATGCAGTCTATAATATCAGTAAGCAAGGCAATGTTGGTATTTTTTCTTGGTAAAACAAAGGCCTGCAATGATCTCCAACTCTGGTTCGGCAAATATAACGAATTTGTCTTTTTTGCAATATAAAAACTGAATTAAGATGATATTAGGCGAAAAATCCCGAGAATAGAATGCCATATCTCAAATGGGCTTCAACTAGGCTGAAGTAAAAATTTCTTGCTATAGCACTACCCAACTCCTGTGAAACTATACGAACTGCAAAGCAACCTGAAGCCAATTTGGAAGTAAGTGCTAAGATGTGGTCACTAAATTTTAACCTGTTATCCATCCAGACGCCCAAGAATTTGGTAGAACTCTTGTTAGAAATGGGTATGGGAGTTGTATCTACATCAAATTTAAAAGTCATTATATTAGTCTTGTTGATATTAAAACTAAGGGAATTAGCCTCAGACTACAACTGAATCCTACCAACATCAGCAGACACTCTGTTTACCAAAGCATCGGCTTCTCCAGCTACCCAAAGAAGTGTGGTGTCATCCGCAAAAAAAGTAAACTGTCCAGAAATGTTAAGGGTAGCCAGATCATTAACATACAGAAGAAACAATATAGGACCCAATACCGAACCCTGTGGGATGCCATGCTTAATAGTCATAACTTCAGACATGCCATCCCGACTCTTCACCAGTTGTTTCCTGCCCATTAAATAGGACGAGAACCACTCAAGCACCACCCCCCTAAAGCCATATAAAGTTTGCGAAGCAGTGTCACATGACTTACAAAGTTGAACGCCTTTGAAAAATCGCAGAAGACTGCTGCGGCTAGGTCACCCTCATTCAGTCCTAGGTACAGTCGCTCCAAGAAATGGAACACAGCATCCATTGTATTTTTGTTATTTTGGAATCCATATTGTGATTGTTGTATGAGATTGTGATGATTGAGGAAGCTTAGCATTCTTTCCTTAACAAGTTTTTCAATAATCTTTGAGAGAGTTGGCAAAAGGGAGATGGGGCGAAAGTTCCCTCGGTCATCGAGATTACCTCCTTTATATATGGGTTGGACAACAGCCACCTTTAAACTCTCAGGAAACAAGCCGCAAGCAAGGGAAGCATTAATGACATGAGCCAGAACATTCAGGCAATTGTCAGGTAAACATTCAAAAATTGTAGCTGAGATTCCATCAAATCCTGCAGAATTCTTGTTTTTTATGTTTTTTATTGTTGCTTTGATTTCTTTAATGTCTGTGTGATGGAAGCTAAATGAATCAGCAATAAAAATGACAAATGACAGAGGATCAAGTTGTGAATTCAAATTAGATGTCAATCTGTCAGCTACAGAACAATAGAAGGAATTCAAATTATTAGCGTCTAAACTAGATTCCTCTGCTGAAAAACTTGACTTGTCTCTTAATTCATTGACTATTGACCAATGCTCTTTACTCTTGTTACGAGCAATATAGATCCTGTCACTGTAATATTTTTGTTTGGCAGCTTTTAAAATTTGGCGGTAAATGGCCCTATATCTAATGAAATATAATAAAAACCTTGGATCTGTAGTATATTTACGCATAGTGTGTAGAGATCGAAGATTGGTTGCTGATTTCCTAATTCCAGGAGTCAGCCAAGGCTTTTTGTTTTTAGGTTTTATTTTACGAATAGGAAAATGATCATCAAAAATTTTTATAATTTTCTCATTAAACCTTCACAGGGGATCCAAGCAACCAAATAGACCCTGCTAGTCAGTTTTCCCAACATGCTCCCTAAATGCTCTGAAAATTGCAGGGCTGTAAATCCGTCCAAAGTGGGATTTAGACAGTTTTGGTTTTGTGGGCAAAGTAAACCAGAAATAATCGCCTGATGATCCGAAATTCCAGATGGAACGACTTGAGTGAGAACTTCATTTTTTATGAAGTTTGCACACACATAATCGAATAGTGTGCTAGAGTGAGTAGTTACTCTTGTTGCCTGGTCCACCAACATACAAAGATTAAATGAACGAAAGAGATTACTTAGCCTATGAGTATCTATATAATTCTGGTCATTGTAATTAATGTTAAGATCGCCACATAGTAAAATGTTACTGTTAATAGGCATGGCTGAAAGCAGAGATTCCAATCTCACCAAAAATTCGTTTACATTACAGTTCGGAGGCCTATATATACATATAAGGATAGCATTAAAACTTATGTTCTGTACTATAGAGTACTCAAATTCACCCTCAACACACATCGCATCAAACTTATCCACCCTAGCTACAGGAAAGATATCCTCTTTATATTTATGAATTAAAATCATGGTAGAGGAGTCTGCCTTCCGATTAAAAATCGAAACCGTCTTATAATTGGGAATAGAAATGTGTTCATAAGATGTTAACCAACGCTCTGTAAGTAGTAAAATATTAGGGTACCCCCTTTCGTCTACAGTATATTATTATAGGTAGTTTTGTTTGTATTCATGTAATTAATTAAAAATAGTGGGGTTGGCACATACTTTCTCAAATATCTTATGTTATCCACAACTTTTTCCTCTTCTTCCCTCTAAGTTTTTGAAGAGGAAAATGTTTATCAAGGAGTTTTACTATATTTTTATTAAAAATGTCTAGAGAATCTGGATCATTTAAAACTAACGTATGTCCCGTAAGTTTTGGCACAAAATTTAAAACAAAATATTCTTTTAATATGTAGCTTTGGTTAAACTTTTATTATTTACTATAATTAACGGCTTAGTAACTAACAAAATTAATAATTTAAATTAAATTGAAGGGGCCGTGCTGCTCAATTAGACGCAATTTTCTGCGAACATCTCGCATTAGGTTCTGGACAACTTCAACATCAATTTCGCCTATCTTTCTAAAAATTCTACGCCGTAATTGTTCCTCATTTTCGGCTTGCCACCCTCCATCATACACTTTGCGGGATAACAATGCCCAAAAATCTTCAATCGGGCGGGCCTGAGGTAAATTAGGGGGGTTATCTTGTCTTGGTACGAAAGGTATGTTATTTTGACGAAGGTAATTTTGAGTTGCTCTTGCATAATGACAGCTTGCTAAGTCGGGCCAAAACATTATATCATCTCCCACGTGATGTTGGTGTACAAAATGAACTAATTTATTAAGACAGTTGTCAATATACCTTTCCGCATCCAAAGCTTCCCCCTAACTCGACCTACATAAGGTCTGGGTATCCTTCTAATCGAAATCGCACACCACACCAAAACTTTATCAGCAAATTTTGCTTTTTCCTTATATTTAACATTGTTTGGGCACTCTTCTATATTGTCCGTATAAAAACCATCGTTTCCTTTGATTTCCGAGTTGGCAAGGGTAAAGTATTTTTCATCGTCCAAAATAATGACTTTCTCATTTGAAAAATGTATCCGCCTAAGATTTCGACAGCATCTTGGTATCCGTGCTAATTGATTTTCGGTATATTTAGGACACTTTCGTCTTTTTCGATATTTTTGACCATTTCTTGTCAATTCCCGCCATACTGTACTCTTTGAAGATCGGAATTGACGCGCTAATTTTCTTGTAGAAACTCCGACTCTGTCTTTTGCTCTTCTTACCAATCTTTCCGTCCTTTCTCGCGTGAAACTTCTTGGTCTTCCACTTTTTGGAAGATTTAAACAGGGAATTCCTTCTTCACATTCGGCTATAGTACGGTAAATACTTCTGCGTGAAATATTTTGGTTTTGAAAAATGCGAACTATTTCAGCCTTAGGAATTTGCCCAACCAAATTATAAATACTTTTTCGTATTTCTAATTTATAAGACATTTTAATGCAACTGACTTTAAAAAATGACTTGTCAAACTAATGTCAAGCAAATAAACATTTTTTTGTTTCCAAAGCCATCTCGATATATTTTCTTTACAACCTATTTTCAAGCCCCCTCAATTTTGTGCCAAAACTTACGGGACATACGTTAGGTTCCAGTTGATTTTATTTGCTTTAGTTCTCTTTTTCTCTCCTATGATCTAACAGATTATTTACTATTATTGCCTCATGGTCAGAAAAACCTGGTGATGTAATAGATATATTTTAGAGTTCACTATCATAATCTAAAAGCAGACTAGATACATTTGTCATGCGAGTCGAATGGTTAACAAGCATATCCAGATTAAAAGAACTAAGTAAATTAGAGAGGTCCTGTACTTTTAAGGAATCTTTATCAATAAAATTCATATTGAAATCGGAAGCAAATATGATTCTTGCATTCACAGGAAGAAATTACATCAGTACTTTCAGTCTTACCAAAAATTCTCTAATAGTACTTACTCCTAGGAGGCCTATAAACCCATAAAACTATAGAAAATTCAAATGCATCCTCCATAGGCATAAAATCGCACTTTGTGACGTTTTTGTCCATCAATCTTATTGCGAATTGATTGTATATTTAAGCAAAGTATATTTCCTGTTTATGTTCGTTGATTAAAGGTAGGAAATGTAACGCTACTTTTATTTTATTGCTGTTAATACATGAGGAGGCTCTAAAAAATTATTAATATCACAATTATATATATGATTCTGCCTCTGATAGTGAAACTAAGCAGAATTTCTTTAAATTAATATCTACCATTAACCTTAATTAACAACATAATTATTCCTTATTTGTGTAACCTATTATTCTTTATTACTATTTCTTGTCCACACTTCATGTAAAAATATTTACAGTTTTTATCATTTTAGTAGGTCATATAACACTAATTTTATCCCATACAAAAATAAATAGTGAACTTTATCTAATTAGGTTACGAAAGTGTATCTTTTATATTTGTATTGCAACAGCACAATGCATATATTTTATGAACACCATAATGTTAATACTGTTGTATGCTCAGAACTTTTGTGGGCAGTATATCTGTATTTTATGATTTAATTTGGGAATTATCGTAGGCAGTCCTGAATTTATTGGTTTAAATTATAATTAGTATAAACAATGTTTTTTAAGAGCATAGTATAAACAATTTCCTTGGCAAAGAACTTAAAGTTACTTATACATTTGTATACAGGGTGTCCCACTGAAAATTAATATATTTCGCGACTTAATAGTTCGAAAAAATTGTGGCCAAATTTCCTCGTTTTTCCTAGAACCGGAAAAAAATAGATTTTTTTTGGATTAAGTTGCTGTTTTATTTTAACGGAAATACTACTAACACAACTATATATTCTTATGCCCGTCGGTAACCTGATTCTTCTTTTCAAAAATACATTGTTTGGATATGTTAATTCTACATTTTTTTAAATTTAAAGTGTGTTTTTGCTTCGAACCTAATTATAAATGTCTTCAGTTATTATATAAATAAAATTTAGTAAAAGAACAGGTTATTTCTGAAAAGTTTTATTTTCATGAATAGTTAACACAACAAATTTAACAAATCCAAACTATAATAATAACATTTACATCCACACATTTCATAATAGAGAGTCAAACACCCTTTCCTTCACGTAACCCCACAGAAAAAAGTCTGCAGTCGTTAGATCTGGAGAATATGGAGCCCATTCGTGTGTGGTAAAATTCATTGAAATCTTTGAATTATGTATGCTTTAAATTTAAATTTAATTGTATTTAAACGTCTCTATATTTTATTTTTCGACTTCAACGATGTGCCAGCTAATTTTAGAATAGATATTTTATAATAATTATTCAAAATGTCCCTTAGCTAAAATTTCGTTTAATAGGGCATGTGCTCGGTTGTCAAGTCACAGCTTAGATAAGTTTTAAGATTAGTAAGTAAGCTGTGGTCAAGTCGCTTGATTCTCTCCAGAGATCCGGTTTTTTTTAATCACTGCACCCATAAAAATAACGATTGTGTAGATGGGGTTTCTTTTGATATACTGTACGAAATCTGGGTCTAGATACTCTTAAAAATGTAAAATAAATGTTGCCAAACTATGTATTTTTGAAAAAGAAAATTATATCAGACTATCGAAGGGCATAAAAAATATATAGGGTATTTTATTTAAAATAAAACAGTACTTTAATCTCCAAAAAATTTCTATTTTTCCGCCGTTTTGGGAAAACAAGAGACAATTTGCTACATTTTGAAGAAAAAATTTTGAACCAATTTAAGCCATTTGGTGAAAACCGCACTTTGATCTCGCGTTTTGGTTTCGAGCTTAGTCGCGAAATGTGTTTTTTTTTCAGCGAGATAATAGAGCCTATCATAATAAAGTAAATCAAAATAGGCATATCTTATGTCCGACGAGTTTAACTGTATATAGCTCAGTGGCCATTTTAAATAAAAATATCCTGCTTTTGGAGCCTATTACAGACTGCTATAATATATAGAATTTTTTATGTAGTTGTGTTTTAAATATCGACCCGCGTTTTTGTCTAGCCCTATTAAACCTTTTTTTGGGTTGATGTAAAAAAGAACACCTCTATTAAAATAATAAATATATATTAAAGTCATAATTAATATTCTCTCTGGTATTATGATTTTTAAATAGCGTGCGCTATTTGTTCTCACCGCCCACTATCATTTTATTGGTGTTTTTATGTGAGTGCACAGGGATTAGTTGCTCGTTTAGGGGCTATGGGTGCTTTAAGTTAAGGGAGGGAAAGTTTTTTGATGCTGCAATTAACTGCAACTAGAGGAAGAAGGCCTTTTTCCATAATCGGAACACTCTGGGAACAAAAAAGCTAATAAAAGTGAGACGTTCTTGTCTTTGGAGTTGAACGGTAAAGGGGTGCAATTAGGTTCATGAAAGTTAGGGAAGTCATAATGGATGACAGTTCTTCAGAACAATATTCATAGATTGCCCACAGTTCCTCGACGTTGTAGTGCGGCAAGTTTCCTGATGCGAATAGCACTTCTTTGGAAGAGTCAAGAATTTCAAGGATGGGTCCGATTTGCGATATGTAAAGAGTTTACAACTGACAGAAGAAAGTTATTTTGGCAATTGATGTAATATTATCATGCCAGGGAAAATCCTGCTGAAAAGTCAATCCTCAAAAAAAATGAAACAGGCCGTATTAGCCAAAGTTAACATTGTAGGTTAAAAAAATCGCAAAAATGATTTTTTTGCCAATATTTGCCCAAATACTATGAGGAATTGCTAAACAAAAATGGTCCTTATGATTTTTTCGATCGGAAGCTATAATTAATTTTCTAGCACGTTCATCTCCTGTCAACAGAAACATCTAAAAACTGTTAACGGATCGGGAGACTCAATTTGCAATAACTCCACTAAAAATTACTATTTTTTATATTTAATATTTTTACGGTATTACAGATTTAATCGTCTTTTCATACATAATGATTATTTACTTTGTGTCCGTTCGGTATTATGTGTCTTAGAGTACTCGGAACAACAATATTACATTGAAAACTTCGCTTTATTTATACGGTAAATAATCATTACCTTTTTATTTTGCGTTTTAGTATTTTCCGGGATTTTTCATGACCGACCGCAATTAAAAACCTTAGAAATTAAATTCCGTTTTACTTTACATTTAACATCATTGGAAAATTTAAAATCTCTACTTTTTAATACATTAATTTTTACTAATTAGAAGTGTTTTTGTTTATAAGAATTTTAAATATCCCTTAACGCAGAACTGAGATAAGTACTCAGCAAAAGTATTGATTTTAAAAATCTTCTTGTAGTACTGAGAATCAGTATTTTGTACATATTTTAAATATTCGGTACTTTACTTAAAAAAGAAATATTATGTATAAGTAGCAAGTACATGCATTTAGTTTTAAATACATTTACTAAGTACTTAAAATAAACATAACTACTTACTAAGTACTTTTAGTTATCCAGTATTTATTAAATATATAAATGCATGAATCTATAATACTTAAGTACTTACAGCAGTCATAATCAAGTTATTTTTTTTGTAATAGTAACAAACAAGTCATATGTCTATTTTTTTTGGCCAAAAATTCTAAAATCAATTTTATATATCTCCAATATTGGAAGTTAAGAGCCAACTAAGAAAAGTTAGCGCCAATTACATTTCTCACTACCATATTTTTTCCGTGTGGGAGTGAGTCTGTGTTCATAATAAGTTGTTTTGACTGAATTATCCAGTTGGAAGACGGAAGAAAATCTTTTGAACATAAAAAAAATGCAATAATTAACAATAATTGAGCAACATATATAACCGAGCTTCCACTAGCATATCATTCAAAAGGAATTACTAGCTGACGGGAAAAAATTGTTCTCTACAAAAACTTGTACTTGTACTTGCACTAATCGGATTTTTCTGCCAGTGCAAAAATACAATATTCGTCTGAAATCTACTATAACAAAACAAAACAAGTTTTTTTTTAAGTGGGATAAAAGATTATTTATAACAATACAGAAATTTTGCCATTGATTTATCGATGTCATATGTATATCTGTTTTTGACGACATTTTGTAATTAGTAATATCTATATATTCAAAACACTAAGCCAGATTTTTCGGTGAGATCGTGAGAGAGTACTGTACCGAGACCTTTCAACACTATATTTTTGTATTCTTTTATAGCATATTTCTATAAAACCAATATGTTTTTCTTCCATAACATTTCTGGACGATGTGGTGAATGTGTCCTATATTCTTATAATTACTCTGGAAACTCATCGCGCCATCTAACGCAAAAGGCAGAACTAGTTCTGCTGCTAGTGATATTTTATGGTAACCTGAGGTTTCAGTCGTTTAGCTTCCGTCTATTTATTTTATTCGAAGTTACCTTTAAAATATATGACACATGGGATAATATTGATTTCAACTTTTCATAACATTTTTAAATTTGCATAATTATGAGTGTGTTGTCAAATACGGGGCTCTTTGAAATTTCAGCTATTCTGTTCCGTTTTGCATAGAGAAAGGTCCATTTTTATGCAGGATATCCTGACCATCATTTTTTATATTTACTACATTATTTTGGCAGATCTCTAACTACATTATTTTGGCAGATTAAATTAATGTATGCATATTTTTTGCAATTTTTTTCCATCCTAGAAGGGAAATATTGTAATCGTGAAAAAAAAACACCAGTTTTTTGCAGATCTTCACGTTTTAGAGTCCTTGTATTTTTTAAATTTCGTCTGTCTGTCTGTCTGTCTGTCGGCTCGTGGCATGGCTAAAAAAGTACTTACCTGACTGTGAAATTTTGGTCAATAATTACGGGTCATGTGGGGATGATACGATAACATTTTTAATAAAAATTTAATATGGTGGAACAAAACGGCGGTCTAGTGAAATGTAATAAAAATTAATATTGATTTATTAGATTGATTTCAAATTTTGTGCAAGCCTGATACAAAGATAAAGTGGTAAATAAAATGTCTGTAATCGTGAAAGTATTGTTATTTTAGGTTTTTATAGATCTTCCCATTTTAGGGTCACTAGATGCCAAAAAACATGTTTTCTTTATTTCATTGGTCTGTCTGTCTGTCAGTTCGCGGCATAGCTAAAAGACTACTTTTTTTTATTGACTTTGGTTAAAAGTTGAGGGTCATATGAGGATGACCTTGCAACATTTTGGTAAAAATCCAATTTGATGGAACAAAATGTAAATGAATGAAATGTTAAAAAATTATTACTAAAACACCGATTATCAAATTTTGTACAAAATTCAAGTGTTAAATAGGAATAAACTGATAATATTTTGGTACGAATCGAAGATGACGGCCTAATAAAATACTCAAAAAATAAGCCTAAAACACTAGTTATCAGATTGATTTCAAATTTTGTGCCAGATTTAAGTGTGATATGGATAAAAACTGTGGTATGAATTCAAGCTGGCGAAGCAAAATGGAGTCAAATAAAATTTTTAAAAAATTAACGTAAAACACCTTCTTTTACTTTAAATTTTGCATACAAATTAGATGTGATATAGCGATAAACTGGTACAAATTTGATTCAACATATATTAATAAAATGGCAGTACAATGAAGATTTAAATAAAACCAATATTATTCATTCAAATTCATTTTAAATTATGCCCAAAAATCATTTGTGGCATGAGTAGAAACTGGTAAATTATTGGTGAAAAAGATGGTGGATAAAATGGCGCCCAATAAAAATCTTTAAAAAGACAGTGTGTACAAATTCGATGTGATAGCGCATGGCATCTCAAACATGGTAAGGGAGACGAGGTTGGTTAAATTAAAGCAAAGTTCCGCAATTTAATTAAATATGGACCTGAATTTTTTATTTCAATTTTAACAAGTGTTCGACATCGACCTCCCAAAACTAACCAAGTATCACAGTTAGTGTTTGAACAGAAGATTAAAGATTCTTTCACATAATAGACAATGTGTTAGAGAGAAATCCAGAATCTTACAGAGCATCTAACATTATAAACTTTTTCTAGTTCAAAAGAGCTCTCAAAATTGTTCTGCTTCCTTATATTTCAGTGACCCGGCCTAAAAAATAACTCTGCTTTCTGGACTATATTCATTTTATTCCATACAAAAATATTAAGTCGAGTTTATTTAACTAGATAATGTGTATATCATACGATCTTCGATGCAATGTATATATAAATATCATTTTATCTTTAAAGCCTTTGTTGGCGACACACCTGCTAACAAAAATAATAATTTATAATTTATTGCAATATAATCCCGCAAATTCCAGAAGCAATCCTCATATATAGATCCAATTTATCATTGGGGCCATGTTATTACATTTTTTCCGCCAAACCAACTTAAAGGTCATCTATTTACCTATAATAAAGCAATAAATCATAAAAAGAAATCCAAATAAATATATCCTACACAATAAGGAAGTCACATATCAAAAAAGTGTGTAATAACCGATAAAAATAATTGGAGTAGCATTGAAATCGTGTTAAAATAATATTATTGTATGTGAAACAAAGTATTGTTGCCGCAAGATTAATTAATGAATCGATTTATTCTTATATCACTGAAACAGGGTCAATGGCAAAGTAAAAAAATTAAAAAGAAAGGACACCGCACGAATTATTGTACGTATGGTACGCTGGGTTTCGTGAAAGCTCCTTTGACCTTTTAATCTGTTCTTGCTGATGGAACAAGGAAACTTTTTTTTACCATTATACCATATACCACAAGCTTCGGCTTAAAATTGCATTTATTACGTGCACAAAAATATCTTTTTCTACAAGGGGCGGAGAAGGAAAAACTTTTCACACCAATTTTAGTATAGAAAAATATATTTTTAGTTCCCTTGTAAAAGGGAAGTATTGTAATCGTGAAAAAATCACCCTCCGAGGTTTTTTTCTCAATTCAGTCTGTCTGTTGGCGGCATAGCTAAAAAAACTACTTACCTAATTGACTTCAAATTTTGGTCTAATATTAAGGGTCATATGGGGATGACAAGGTAACATTTTAATAAAAATCTAATATTGCAAAAAAAAATGGCGGCTTAGTGAACAGTTAAAAAAAAATTAATACTAAAAAACTACTTACTTTTACATAAAAAAAAATGTTTTTTTTTTATGTAAGATAAGAATATAATAGATCATAGTTTTAAAAATAGTAAATTACTATACGCGACCTTGGACGTATAATGAACACATCAAGATTTTAATTTTTATACAAAACCAATTAATTATCATTCTGGTTTTATAGTTACAAAAAACGGAGCAGCTCTATGGTATTTATAATAAGTGTGCATATAAAAGCTTTTGATAAGGATGTCGAGAACTGCAACATAGCAAATTTTCAGGAAAATTTACTAAAAGCCATTTCCTATAAGGATTGTGCGGGGTCTTTTTTTGAAAACTCGTGTAATAAGATCTCTAGGGCACCCCTCGGGGCTCACTATTCATGAGTACGTGGTTGGGATCCACGAGGTACCCTTAGCTGGAATCCCACTCTACTTCTTTCTCTTCGAGTGGGTTTCTCTTCTTTCTCCTTTCTTTCTTCATCACCTATACTTCTCTCTATTCACATCGGTCTTCCTTGACCATCTCCTCTCTTCTCTTCTACATATCTCTTCATTTCCTGTTTACCTTGTCTATTATCTTGACCCCTCGCCTGGCAGCAGGTAAAATGCCGTATCTTCTGCGTTGAAGGGGAAAACATGAAACCATTATTCATATGGACATCGAACCTATGGATGATAGTACTACGGAACAGGGGAAAGTCGTAGCCCCAGTTCAGGTTATTATGGGTTTAGGCGCAGCTTACAAACTACTGTGCGACTCTTTCGGTGAGAAACCAGAGTCTAGAACTGGTAATGGAATGTAACTGGTTATGAAAATAAAAATAATAAACGAGCTAGAAAAGAATCAGTATCACTAAATGAAGAAAATAATGAACTACTGTATATATTTTATAGTACAAATACAACCAATATTAGAAAATGATAACTTTTCAAAAATGTCACCTTTTGCAATTTATAAATGCATTAACGACAGTCGCGAAATGCAAAATTTTAAAAAGATGCAGAATAGTAATCTCTTTATAGAATTATCTGACCCTAAAGATAAGATTAATCTACTCAAAATTAAGAAGATTGGTCGTATAAATTGAAATATTGTATTTCACCGAACTTTGAACTATGTGAGAGGTATTATCACATGTCATAAATTAAAATATTGCCAAACCAAAGAAGAAATTATAGACAATTGTATAGATTAGGGTCTTATAGACATTATTTGTACTAAGAAAATGGTGAATTAACTCCCACAAATCAGCATATTTTATACTTCACAAAGACTTCTCTTCCAGAATATTTTTATGTAGGCTATATGGAGAATTGTCAGAAACTCGGGCATATAGCTGCCATTTGTCGTAATGAGGCAAAATGTCCCTTATGTGGTGAGATTTACAGAAAGAAAATAGGCAGGAGTTTGTTAAATAGCATGCAAAGCTCGATCTGACTGAAATTCTAAAATTAAATAAAATATTAAAAAATAACAAGACCTTGTGTTGACCGTGTGTGTTACACTCTGCACGCGTTGCTCGTGGCTGCTTCGCACTAGAATCCTTGGCTTGTAATTTCACACTTTAAGAGTAATAATTCTTCTCAATTTATTAAGTTACTTAACACCTAGTTAGTAATTGATTGGCATTTTGTAAAACACGTTTTTATATTATAATTTAAATTCTTCTTTTCTTAAATATAATTAAATTTAATCTGCTAAATGTTACCATAACTGGTAATAAGGGCCCGGGTGGGACCTTTTTTCGAGTTTTTGACCGTTAAATTATATTAAATAATTATATTACTGGCAAGAAGTAAAAATATATTCTACGGTAAATTAAGACAATTTTGGTTTACTTTTTAAATAACATTTTAACAAAGATTTATTGCAAAGGGCAGCATTAAGTTTTCGAGACCTAAATCGAGTTTAAAATTTTGAGGTACATATGAATAATAGTATATAAAAAGCGTCTATCAGTGACGTACCCAGGGGGAGGAGAGGGTGGAAAGTGGTCATTTGCCCCCCAAGACTTGAGAAGCAACGCAAACAAATTTTTGAAACCAAAAATTTTGACGGAAACAAATTAAATGTATATTTTGGTAAATACGTAATATAGCACCGATTAAACATAAATATGTAATATGTTGTTTTAATTTAGTATAAGTTATATTAAATAGAGGTTACATTTCAAACCCACAAGTTTTTTTATTTTAAAAGTTTTTTCCTGTGTACGCCACTCCTATCCACCACCATAATCATAGAAAATCAGCATAACACGTTGTCAAAAAATGATTAGTAAATTGAACTTCGTGCCATTAAAAACTCCGAAAATTATATTTTTATAATATCCCATTTGCCGGTTCTATTAAAGGAATTTATATTAAAGGAGGTGTAGATTAACAACATCACTAAATGCTAAAATTATTAGCTCAAGCCAGTCTGTCTTTTTATTTTTTTAAATGTACAATTGAGATAACATTAATTTCCATTTTTAATTTATGGCATGCTATTTCTATCGAAAAAATCAATAATTAAAAACATCAACAAGCCTAGAAAAATTATGCTATTCATGTAAAATTTAGAAAATTCCTATTAATTCTGACGGACTGAAAAATATTTCATGCACCTTAGGAAAATACATTAAATATGAATAATAAAAATATAAACTCACCGACAAAAAAACCGACACCTCCAAATTCTGATAGAATTTAATATTTCATAAATTTTTATTTCCGATTCTTATGATTTTAACTAGTTGATAGTCTAATTTTGTATTTTTATAAAAATTATTTCTTTTGATTTGGATTTGTATTGTTTATTCTAAGTTTATAACACTCTTTGGAAAAAACAAATTATTTAATTTTGTTCAAAAATACAGCAAATTAAAGTCTGACAAAGGTTTAGTTTTTTTTATTTATTTTTTATCTTGTTTTGTTTAAGAACTACGGATTATAACATAAATAATTTGAAAAGTAATGTTTCAATACAAACTTTGGCAAGCCGAAAGGGGGGGAGGGGGCTAATTCCCTGGTTGTGCTGCCGCTTGTAATTTGTATCGTGTACTTTCAGTAAACCATTTAATATTTAAAATGTACATACAAGTGGGATAAAATTCACAACAACTATATTTTACATAAAACTCTTAAATAAATAGTGTCACTTCGTCAAGATTTGGTGGTGCGGATACTTAATCATTTCTTTTCCAGCTTCTTTGTAAATACTTTTAATATATATTCAACTCTTAAAGTTTAATAGATAACACAAATCAACTCCTAATAATAATCCTATAATGATTAACCTAGCACGATAAAAGTAACACTAAAAACAATAATCAAACCGATGAAACTCCTAATAATCCCATTCAAACATGATCATTTTACTTCGCGTCAGTGTTCCCGATCAGTCTTTTAAAAGCAAAAGCCATAGAAACGATTGAACTGAAATCCAAAGGCACAACGAATAATTTAACCAGTTGAATTTCGACTATAGTCTCAATCATCTAATTAATTTTAATGGTTATTTCCCGATTTACCTTTGAGAAATGTTAAGGAGAAATGAATATTCAGTCTTTTAAGAAATCATGGTTCTTGGGATTAGACCGTGTCAAAATGGAATTATTATTCGACAAGGCATCTTCAGGATCTTTACTCCACGATATCTGAGTACTGAATGAGCTCGAATTTTTTTTTTTTTTTTTTTTTTTTTTTTGTGTCGATGGGGAATGCTTTTACGCACGAATTCCCTTCCGGAAGAAGGGAAGACAGTGTGGGACTCGTTGCTCTGACAGGTTTTCACCTGTCGGAGTCAACAATACCCACTAAACCCCAACGGGCCCCCATCAGATGGACCATCATTGGGCTAGCCAAGGATCCTTCGATGGGGTTGATGCCGTCCTTTCGGGAGAAGCTCCTATGAAGGACATGGTCTTCGCTGTCGTAGGGGGGGAGGTCCTCTCTTGGCAGGATGTTTTTGCCACCTCTCGTTACTTGTAGTCATCTGAAATAAAAGAAATTATTAGTAATGAAAATGTCGTCTTACCAGGTGGGATATTTCTCTGCTGTCCTCCTTTCTTCTGTCCGGATTGCCGCTGCCTGCGTCCTACTGTCCCGTGGTCCAGTCTGCCGCTGCCAGTGTTCCTCCGTCAGTGTACCTGGTGGTCTTCGTGTCTTTGGTCCTCTTTTGTGCCCTCAGCGACACTGCTGTTCCGTGATCCGGCAGTGTTGAGGCTGAGGTGGGGTGTTCTTTTACCTCAGGTTCAACTGCAGCTCACGCCGGAGCCAGTTGAGGTACCTGGGATCCTCTTCTTTTACCTCAGGTTCAGCTGCAACTCACGCCGGAGCCAGCTGAGGTACCTGGGAATCCTCTTCTTGGAGTTTGGTGGCCTCTTGTTGATACTCTTGGGGTTTCGGTGAGCAGAATCTAGTTCCTGAGGAGCACGGAGACTCAGAAATTTCGACTTGCCCACTTCCATCCTAGAGTATATTAGCGCAGGAGCCCGTGTCTAGGTCTCCTGTGCCTTGTCCAATTGTTGCGTCTTGGAGCTAGCGGATCGTAATCTACCAGGTCCCGTAAGTTTTCGTTGGGGTGGTTTTCTGCTGCCCTGAAGGCTCGGGTAGCCTTTTGCCGCATGAATTCTTCAATAGGTGTCCATTGAAGATCACGCTGCAGGTCCTCGTTCCTGATAAACCATGGGGCGTCAGCTGCCATCCTAATGAGTTTGTTTTCTGTCCTCTTTAGCTTCATAAGGTTGGTCTTAGAAGCATATCCGAAGGATGTGGAGCCGTAGGTGAGTTGGCTCCTAGCTACTGTTTGGATCAATAGCAGTTTGGTCCTCAATCCCATTTCACTTTTTCGACAGAGCAGTGGATAGAGTTTACCCATTGCTTGTCTAGTTTTTCTCCTCGCTGCGTTGATATGGTTGCACCATGTCAAGCCTCTGTCCATGGTCATCCCTAGGTACTTGGCCTCGTTTGTCCAAGGGATCTCGACGTCTCCAATTCGGATTCTAGCTGTTGGAACCAGTCTCCGTCGTTGGAATAGGATTGCTTGGGACTTCTGGGGGTTGATTTTAACCTTCCATTTGACACACCAGTCATGAAGGTTATCAATGTCCTCTTGCAGTCGTCTGCCCATTATCCGGGTGCTTCTGCTTTGGTGTAGGATGGCTGTGTCGTCCGCGTAGAGTGCTGTTAAGCCCTCTTCACCGATTGGGATATCGTGAGAGAAGATGGAGTAAAGAATGGGTCCCAGCACTGACCCTTGTGGTACTCCAGCTATTAGTCCTCTTGGAGCTGAATGAGAGTCATTCACCTTGACTGTGAATGATCTGTCATTTAGGTAGCTTCTGATAAGCTTTATATTTCTTCTCTCGTATCCAGCCACCGACATTTTGTGGATCAGGCCTTGGTGCCACATTCTGTCGAAAGCTCTTTCGGTGTCCAGGAAAACTGCTCCTGTGGCCTCTCTGTTGTTGAATCCTTTGGTGATATACTCTGTGGTTCTGAGTACCTGCTGCTCGGATGAGTGCCCTGCCCTGAAGCCGAATTGTTCATCTGGGATGGCATCTAGTTCTTGGGATTCGTCTTTTAGTCTTCTGGCTATAGCTCTTTCAGCTACTTTGCTTAAAGCAGGGAGAAGGCTGATGGGCCTGTAGTTGTGTGGTACTGTCCTGTCTTTTCCTGGTTTTTCAATGACGATGACTTCTGCCTTTTTCCATGTGCTGGGGAAGTGGCATGATCTTATGATGGAGTTTATGATGTTGGCCATCGCACTGTATCCTTTCCTGGGGAAGTTTTTCAGCATTTTGTTGGTGATGCCGTCGGCTCCAGGGGCTTTCTTGACCTTCAGTTTCCTGATGATGTCTCGAACTTCCCCGGGTGAGACAGGATGTGGATTTTGTTGGGGTAAAATCCAGGCATCCAGGTCTCTAACTGAGTCGTGGACCTCTTCGGTGTGGTCTTCGTCCTCCTCTGGATGTTGGTTAAGCTGACCTTGTTGGACTATGGCATCCGCTAAGGCTTCGGCTTTGTCTTCGTCGGTGTAGATTGGGCCATTTACACCTTGGAGAGGAGGGATAGGACGTTTGTCCATTCGAAGAGCTCGTTGCATCTGCCAGGCTGTTTGGTGATACGTATCTAGGGATCTCAGTTTTTCCCGCCACTTGTTGTTTCGGTGCTCTTGTAACTGACTTCTCAAGTTTTGAGAGTGTCGGTTTAGAGCAATCCTGTCCTCGTCCTCGTGGGATCTAGCGTAGATCCTGCGGAGACGTCTGTTGGTCCTAATCTCGTCTCTGAGATTTTCAGGAAGCTCCTCGGTTTGTCGATGCCTGCTTATGTCTTCCACTACTGTGTTTTCGTGGAAGGCATTCAGGATGGCTGTCTCTAGACGTCTTACGGCCTCATCTAGTCCCTGAGGAGCGCGGATCTCAGGGATTTCGATTGCGGCTTTCAGCTGTCTTTGATAGGCCTTCCAGTCGGTCGTCTTCTTGGTGTTGTGATTTACTCTGTTGAGGTTTACTCCTAGTTGCAGGAGTACCGGGTTGTGGTCGGATGTTCCCTCGTTCAGAGTGTTGATGTCTAGCTCTTCCCTGATGTTTTTCAGGAGCGCAATGTCCAACACGTTTGGTCTCCCGTTTCCACGGGGGAGGTATGTTGGTTGTTCTGGTCCTATTATGGCGAGTCTGTGGTCCTCGCATAGTCTGGTTAGTTTGCGACCATTTGGGTTGGAATGGGTGCAATGCCATTCTTCAGATTTGCAATTGAAGTCGCCAATGATGATTTTGGCTCCTCGTCCTCTTGCTAGGTGCTCGATGTCCTCATCCAACAGCTCCTGTGTTGGGGAGCGATACGCAGAGGTGATTTTGATCGGGCCTCTACGAGTGTTGACCTCTATGGAGATGGCGTATAGCTCCACATCCTCAACCCCCAGGAAGGAATGTGGAACGCCTCTTCTGACCAGGATTGCGACTCCTCTCGTGGCTTGGGGTCCAGGAGGGTCGTATCTGTAGATGTGATATCCTGGGAAGGTCATCCTTGTTTCTGCTTTCAGTTTAGTCTCCTGTATTGCTAGAACGTCTGGGCGATGTTCTTCCAAAAGTTCTATGACGTCTATTTTCCTGGCCCTTAGACCGCAGGTATTCCAGGAAATGAGTCTTAGGCTTTCGTTTTGGTGTACTGGCATTGTTTATTTGAGTCTGCGAAGCTGTTCCTCCACAGCTTTTGTTATTGTTGGGATTATATTCTCAACAATTGATGGCATCATTCCTGTAACTGCCTGCAGGATGGCAGCTTGTAAATCCAAGGGGGGACTGGAAGTCTCGCCCTTAGCTGTATTTGGCTTTGCTTGTGTTGGGGCCTTGTCCTTAGTTGTTTTGTCATCTTCTTTGGGTGGTTTTGGCCCTGGCTTGAAGTTTGCCCATGGGGCGACAGGTGTCTTTCTGGGACTGGGGAACCTGGGGCACCCCCTGTAGCTGGCAGGGTGCCCACTTTGGCCGCAATTAGCACAGGTGGCATTTTTAGTGCCGTCTTCATTTGCTGGCAGTTTGCAAGCACTGGCCCTGTGTTGGCCAGCGCATTTAACACATCTGTCCGGATGTGTGCATAAAGACTGGGTGTGCCCAAATTGCTGGCATTTGAAGCACTGCTTGACCGTCTGGTCTTTTTTCTTCGGCTCAACTTTAATCTGTCTATCTAGGAGAACTTTAATCTCCATTATCCTCTTGTCTGCTGCCTTGACGAGAAACAGAGGCATTGGCTTCTTGGTCACCCTGGAGGTCATACGTGTTACCTCAATTTCTTTGAGTCCGATTTCGCTGAGTTCTTCAACGATTTCTCTTAGGGGGGTGTCCATGTGTAGTCCTCGGATAACAGCATGGACTTTCCTGTCCTCGGGAAGTTGGTACGTGTGATACGGTTTGTTGGCTTCCTTCAGATGTTTAGTTAAGGCCCGGTGGTCTTTGGCCGTTTCGGGGTAAATCTGTAATCTGACCCCTGCAGCTTTTGCCTTTGAGAAGGCGATGTTTGCGCTTTTGATATTTTTTCGCACTACTGTCCAATCGCCCCCGTCATCTATTACTATTGGCGGGATTTTGGTTTTTGCCGGAGAAGTCTTGGCGTTCTCTGCTTCTTCCGGTTTTGTTTCCTCAGGTGTTTCTTCTTCCATTTGTATGGCGTCCTCTGAGGGTGGGGATTTTGCCCTTTTCCTCTTTATTTTCTGCTGTACAGCGGGCGTGTCGGTGTTCACTTCCTGAACCCGCTTTGTATCCGCACTTGTTTGGTTGATAAAGAGAGTTTCTAGACGGACCAGCCTGGCCGTCATCTCTTTATTTTCCTTTTCTAAGGCCTGGTACCTTAGTAGGAGGCGGGTGTTTTCCTCTTTGAGTTTGGCAATCCTCTCAGTTTTGGTTTTAACTGCTCCACTAGAGCTGGCACTTCTAGTGGACACACTCACTTCTGGTTTCATGTTGCACTGCACTTGCACAGCACGACTTCTCGAATATTTATTCCTGTGAGGAATAAATCGCACTTAACACTTTTCCAAGTTTGGAAAAAAGTCACTTCTTGTAAACTTTCAGTACGGAGCCGGGTGAACCGAATCAATCCGCACTGTCTGAATGCTCAAAGTGACGCGAGCTCGAAGAGATTCAGGCGGGCTTTTATACCCGACTTGTGCTCACCGAACCGACCCTGTGTTAAGATTATTAAGATTGGTTTTCACGTGTTTTAGTTTTTAGTTCCCGTATCTCTATTGAAATTTTTTGTAGGTTCAAAAATTTCAATAGAGATATGGGCTACGGTCGACATCACACGTGGAAACCGATCTTAAGCTGCCTCATACAATCGAAAGCGAAACGTCTGATAGTAATTCCGGTTTGACACGGTCTAATCCCAAGAACCATGATTCCTTAATTGACCAAAGCCGTGAAAGCTTCCGTTCTGTGAATATTCTTTTTGGTGGTTGTAGTAGTAAAATTTGCATGTAATACAATAACAACAAAAATTCCATGTTTATTTAAATTTTGGGTTTTTTTTTCGTTGAAAATTACAATACAAATTAATAATAAGTAGCAATCACACATCTTTAGGTGGAGAGCTTTAATAATGCTAGCTGCAATAACTGTTCGGATCATCCGTGCTATGGAATAAATTAGGTTTTGGCCACTTTTAACCTGTGAAAAACATCTCACTTTTTTAATTCATACCAGTAATTCTCGTAAAATTAGGTGAGTAAATATTTTTATTGGCATTTCACGAAATTGATTTGTAACTTTTTCTTGAAACAAACGCAAAACGTGCTATGTGCTTACACTAAGTGAAATTGCACTGTCTGCTCAAAATGATTGAAATCACCAATTTAGTGTACTAATCAGAAATATTATAAATTGTTTTACACTTCCAAGCTTAAACTTGACCTACATTTTTAAAGAAAGGTTTGAAATAATATTCCTCTTTTCTTCAGATGTTCATTATTTCATACTTAGGTATGGGGTGGTCCACTTAAGATGCTCCTATACTTTATCTCAATAAAAAAGACACTGAGAAAAAAAAGTTAAATACAAAAAGTATTTGACCCTAATTATATTTTTTATTTATAATATTTTTATGTATACAGGGTGTTCCATTGTGCCAGGGCAGTAACCAGCTTTTTTCTTTTTAATGAAATGGTATGAATATTTTTAGAATCATAGCAAACGAAATTTTGAGTAGTTTTTGAGAAAAATTAGCTTTTCTAATTTTTTTCGGAAAAACAGGTTTTTGGAAAAATGTGATTTTTTCACACTTGAAGACTAAAATTTTGAATTTTGGTTATGGATCCATGGGAGCGGTTAATATTTAATACTCTAACCTATCAAGAGCGAAAATCCATTATACAGGGTGGTCACAAATGACCATCAAAAAAAATGTTTTTGCAACTAAAAAAACTTAATTTTTTTAAATGGAACTCCTTGTATTTAGCACTTTTATTGTGTTTAGGACTTAATTCTGCGTTATTCCATATGTATAGTTTATATTCCAAAAATTAGTAGTTTAGAAGTTATGACCAATTTTCTATAATAATTCAGGTATTTTTGTTAAAAATCTATCTAAATCTAAATAATATCCTATTCTAAGTTTTTTTTTTAACATTAAATCAACAAGTAATGCAAGAAAAAAGTAACTAATTACTTATTACAAAACATTTTCGACATAATCCCCGTCTTTGGCAATACAAGTAGTATAATATTAAGGTTACGGTTTTAATTTTCGCAATAATAGCATTTCTAAACGCGTCTTAATTTTACAAGATATCCATGGAAAAACAAAACTAGTAAAATTGTTGCCTGGACACCAATAAAAACACAGTTTTTATTTGGCATTTAGGTGCCTCTAATCTTTTTAAAGGAAAAATGGCTTTATACAGTGTCCAAGAGCGTTTAAATCTTCATGAATGTTACATAAGAAATAATAAGAGTTCAGCATTAACCCTGTGGGAGTATCGGTTGTTGTATCCTGCAAGACGGGTACCCACGAAACATATTTTTTCACGAATTGTTCGTGATCTTGAACGTGGAGTGGTAATTAATAAACAAAACGGCGCCCAAAAATTGTCCTAACAGAAGAAAAGCAATTAGAAATTCTTCTGTATTTTGAAGAAAACAACGAAAATTCGTAAAGAGATGCATCCCGAAATCTACCGGGAATTAGTAGGACTAGTGGTCAAAGGACTAAGGGGGAACTGCACGCAAAAAGTGAAAAACCAGCGACAAGGTCTAGTCGAGTTGAAAGTAATATGAAAAGGTACCTACGCATTAAAAAAAACTTCCTGCACGTCCGACCTAAAAAAATGTGTTATGTTTAGGTAATTTAAATTACATTTCGGTTAAAAATGGGTTCAAAAGGGTTCACGCGCTGCAGAAATACAAAGACATTAGTACGATTTACCATTTCAAATTTTGCAGTTACGTAGACAAAGGATCAATGTAAGGCGGTAAATAGCCACTTTGTGGAAAAAAAAATCGCCTTTAGCGCCCAACTATACATATTTCCCTATTAAAATCACATTGAAGCTAATACATATCTCTTATAGTTTTAACGTAATATTGCAGCGGCGGAAGGCTTGCAAATGATCCATATTACTGCGTGCAGTTCCCCCTATCAGTTCAAATTTTTACCAGTTCAGGAATTATCCCAACAGGACTTTCAAACAAGGCTTTTTTATTGTTCTCTCATGATGGACCACCATTTTGAAACTGAAATTTTTAAAAATATTTTATTTACTGATGAGGCAATTTTCAATACGGCCGGCATGTTCAACCGAAAAAATACTCATTACTGGTGTTACTCAAATGAATATCGTGTAAAAGAAACGAAAAAACAAAGTCGGAGAAGTGTTTATGTGTGGTGTGGTATTATCCGTGATCGAGTAATAGGTCCAGTATTTTGTGACTTTGTTCTGAATGTTGAGAGGTATTTAAATTTGTTGGAGAACGAAATACTTCCGTTAATTGACAATCTGCCGAACGATATTAAAGAAGGGCTTGTTTATCAACAAGATAGTGCTCCATATCACACTGTAGTTTAGAAATTGTTTGAATCAACGGTTTCCATTTTGGATTGGTCGGTACGGGACCATAGATTGGCCAGCGAGGAGCCCCAACTTAACACCCCTGGATTTTTTGTTGTGGGGCAACCTAAAAAACGAGGTGTATAAAAATAGGTGTAATACTGTTCAAGATTTAAAAAGGAGAATTAGTCAAGAGGTAGAAAGACTTAATGCAACAGACGCGGATATGTATACTACTTGTATTGCCAAAGACGGAGGTTATGTCGAAAATGTTTTGTAATAAGTAATTAGTTACTTTCTTTCTTGCATTACTTGCTGATTTAATGTTAAATTTAATTATAATAAAAAAAATCCCGAATTATTATAGAAAATTGGTCATAACTTCTAAACTACTAATTTTTGGAATATAAACTATATATATGGAATGATGCAGAATTAAATCCTAAACACAATAAAAGTGCTAAATATAGGGTGGTCCATTAAAAAAAAATAGTTTTTTTAGTTAGAAAAAAATTTTTTTGATGGTTATTTGTGACCACCCTGTATAATGGATTTTCGCTTTTGATAAATCAGAGTATTAAATATTAACCACTCCCATGGATCCATAACCAAAATTCACAATTTTAGTCTTCAGGTGTGAAAAAACACATCTTTCCAAAAACCTGTTTTTCCGAAAAAAATTAGAAAAGTTAATTTTTCTCAAAAACTACTCAAAATTTCGTATGCTGTGATGACAAAAAATTCCTAAAAATCAAGCGTATAATTAGAATTTCTAAAAATATTCATACCATTTCATTAAAAAGAAAAAAGTTGGTTACTGTCCTGGCACAATGGAACACTCTGTATACATAAAAATATTATAAATAAAAAATATACTTAGGGTCAAATACTTTTTGTATTTAACTTTTTTTTCTCAGTGTCTTATTTATTGAGATAAAGTATAGGAGCATCTTAAGTGGATCACCTTGTACGTGATTTGGGGGTTAGACATCTTTTGTGAATTAAAAAAAGAATATCTAAAGCGGTTGTAGTGGTGATTCTAGGGCACGCTCTAATCCATCTTATTTCGGGAACTGCATACGCAGCATCTAGAAAAATTAAATGTGAAGATAGAATTTTTGGAGATTGCATTGTTGGGTCCTTTTTTCCACCTCACAGTTTCATTAGAGAATGTGTCTGGATTTGTTAGAAAGCGCTATTGACTCAATTTTATCACCTATTATGTAAATATTTCCGAAATATAGACCAGCAAAAAGTTTTTTGAATGGCCTCGACGATCACCTAATTTGACTTCTTTCGATTTTTTTTCTGTGCGTTATTTGAAGACAAAAATAACGTAACGCCAAATCCTTTGCAACAAGGCTTGTAAATGAATGTGAGCCAATTATACTAGAGTTGCACCGCGATGTTGAAAAGTCAGTATATTATTGTATACAAGTTGGTGACTATTTATATTGTTTTGTTATACCGTGATTTCTGAAAAATTACCCAACCGGGTTCAAAAGAGGAGATGTCCTTATAAAGAAAATTTAATGGCATCTAAAAAAATTAAATGTAAACATAAAATTTTTGGAGATCGCATTGTCGGGTCCTTTTTTCCACCTGGCAATTTCATTGGAGAATGTGAAATGTGAAATTTAAACTTGGGTGTCAAGCTCTCGGTGGCTTGTGGCCAGTAGCGAAACCATAGGAGGAGCAAGAAGTGCAAAAATTTTATTTTACCTTTGTTATGAACAAATACATTCTATGTAATAAATACTCTTTCAGAGAATTGTAAAAATACACCCCTAGGTTGGCTTGCGATGTAACAGGGTTACTGATCTTAACTGAGCATTATAAATTTATAATAATTAAATTTATTTATTTATTTGAGACATATCGGGCAGCCCTATCACATTACTGAAAGTAACTAAGATGTAATAAATACATTTCATAGATTATGATTTACAACGTTATCAAATATAATTGTTAGTATAAATTAATTAAATATCTTGTCTCACCAATTCAGCGGCCACATATATCTCGAACAACAGCAAACTGCAACAACGTTGGTATCTTCTTCTTGATAGGTAATCTAATAAACAGGTGGTTTATTTGAATAAAATATTTGATTTTTTTTAAACAACTTAATTATCTTTTAACAAAAATAAAAAACTGTGAATTACTGTACAAAAAAGTAATACTAAAAATTAAAAATTAATAACAAAAAAAAAATGAGTAAACCTAAATTAAAATGTAAAACAAGATGGAATTTATTTAAAATCCCCAGTCTTAGAACAAAAGAAAATGAAAATAAAAATCTCTAAATAAACCAAAAATTTAACTCTAAATATTACTATACTAATATTTTTTATAAACCCTCAACTTTTACAAGCCCCAGTATACGTAAGGCTCCATGAACCACCATAAAAGAAGATTTTAAAATTAACCGTAACAACTAGAACTTTGACACAGACTAACTCTTGTTTTAGAAATCAGAACAAAGGTCGACACCTAATTTGACAAGAATTGCCCTAGTTAGAAGTCTCTTATTGGCTGGAACACGAAGTGCCGTTATAGACGCACCCTGATCTTTAATTAATAATATTTTATAGGTGTCGCCTAGAGTTCTACTTTCCTTGAGAATTGTATTAAACTGAAATATAATGACATTTCCGTCTAAATAAAATAAAAGTATATTTTCTATAAATGTCTAAAATTAAACTAGCTTATCAGCATTCTAGATCAAAAAGACCATTGCGAAAAGAAGAAAGGCAAAGAAAAACCTTTCAGTGGATGTTTCCTGAAGGGAAACAACGCTTTTCAATAAAAAAAACATCGTCTTTTTGAAAACGCCTCTATTATAAAATATTCTATTGTATTTTTAACATAGTAAAATGACAGTTTATTATAATTGAATCGAACCAAATGAAATGTTTCAATTATTATTAGTTTTAACTTAAATTAATGCGGGCAAAGAAATCTTCCCACGAAAAGGGTCATATGATAACTATGAACTTTTAAGGGTGACCCTAGTCGAGTGCAACTTGACAGGTTTATCTTAAGTACGTTTATATATGTCTGCACATTCTAGAAGATATCGTTTGAGATAAGCGTCAAATACTCGTGTTTAAGATTTGTCATGAGAAACCGACAATTGCTTTAGAAAAATGTCGTTTTAAAATCAATTAAGAATTTATATACTCTATTCATTGCTATAGTCTATTCCGTTACAGGGGGTATGTAGCCCTTATCCCCTGGTTATGATTGTAGCCTGTTTCGTGCTATATCATAAGGCTATGATAGAAAGAAGTTAAAATTTAATATACTAGTTTTCTGTTAAACTCTTTCTTTTACTTTTTTATAATTTTCATTGTATGCTATATTAACTAAATTAAATACAAAACACAATACGCTCTGTAAAGTGTCTTGTGAAAACGTGTCTAATATCATGCAAACAATCAATTAGAAAAACTATAAAAAGTTAGATGAGCTATATAAACGTTTCGGGATGGATATTTACCTTGAATTCTTAATGAATATTCTATTCCAAGTAGGTAATTGCGTATTCCAAATATAGATTTGTTATGGTGTTTATAGACAGCAACAATTCAGAAAAGTAGTCCGTAAAGTGAAAATTACATATCAATCTCTCAGACTGGCCAATATGATGGAGTGGGCGTTAATTATTAATGATTTTATACCCAGAAAGCTATTAGAATATTTATTTGTTTTTGTAATTTTTGTAATAATTCGTTGGAATTTAGAATTAACATCATCAACTACGAGAAATATTTTTTTGCGATGTGTTGCTGAACTAAATCACTTATTTAAACATATTTTCTTATTCGTGGGTTAGAAGAAGGTTCCCGGGCCCGGGTTCGACGCTATACCCGCGGGACCCTACTAGTTTTTTTTATTTTGTACTAATTAATGTTTTTATTATTTTTGGAACTCCTTAAATCAACGGTTTTGCTCCTAAGAAAAAATAAAATACTATATAATAATTAAAAACTTTTATTAAGTAAATACACAATTGACAAAAGACAACTAATAAAAATTGTTATTATATATAATGAACAAAAATGTTAAAAACTAAAACTATTAGGTAAATATATAAAGGTATGTCTATTAAAAGCTACGTTTCTAGATTTAGCAGGAGCAAATGTTGAAATAATTCCCTGTAAATCTAAAGAGTGGGCCACTGTATTTTCAATGAAGAGCATTGCTAAAGACTATAATTGATTTTGACTCATGGAGTTCCTTAAATATGTTTTTATTAATTTTAGTTTTGAGAACGATCATTCTGCCGAATCAACAGTCACAGGAATTGTAAGATATAGAAAATACAGTGCGATTATTTCGGTAAAGCTAATACTGGATAAGATATTGTAAATCATAATAAATTTTAGCAAATCTTTTACTGACATAAGATTTTTAAGTTCGTCAAAAAACATTTTCGAAAAGCTAATAATTGATAGGAAAGCTTGAAATATCACCTATTAATATATTTCACGAATGTTTTCCGCCATTTCGTATATTACTGTATCAGTAGAATTTATCAAAACTTCTGTATCTAAAATATTGAAGTTAGTGGCTATATGATGTAAACTGATTGTCATACTTTGTAACTGGCTGATAATAATATCCAGGGTCTTATAAAAAACTTCAACTCTAAAAATATCAGTTTCAAAAACAAAGTCGTTTGCAACTTCATCAAAATAATGTTACGTTACATGATTTCTAAAAAACTACCCAATCGGATTCAAAAAATGACATGGCCTTATAAAGAAAATTTAATGGCCTTCAAAAGCAAATACCACGCGGACACCTTACCTTAAATGCTTCCCCTGAAATTTAAACCTGGGTATCGAATTCTCGGTGGCTTGTGGCCAGTAGCGAAACCCTAGCAGAAGTAAGGAGTGCAAAACTTTTATTTTATCTTGGCTATGAATAAACACATTTTACGTAATAAATACGGTTACAACATCAATAATAATTTAAAAACTAATGATTCAAACGTAAAAAAACTCTTCTAGAAAATTGTAAAAATACAACCCTTGGTTGGTTCGGGGGTGTAACAGGGTTACGGATCTTAATCGAGCATTATAAATTTATTTATTTATTTGATACATATCGGGCAGCCCTATCATAGTACTAAAATTAACTAAAATATAATAAGTAAAATTCATAGATTATAATTTAAAATGTTATCAAATATAATTGTTAGTATAAATTAATTAAATATCTTACCTCACCAATTCAGCGGCCACATATATCTCGAACAACAGCAAACTGCAACAACGTTGGTATCTTCTTCTTGGATATAGGTATTCTATTAAACAGGTGGTTTATTTGAATACAAGATTTGTTTTTTAAACAATTTAATTATCTGTTAACAAACATAAAAAATTGTGAATTACTGTACAAAAAAGTAATGCTTAAAATTACTAATTATTAATTAAACAAAAAAATGAGTAAACTTAAATTAAAATCTAAAAAAGATAGAATTTCCTTAAAATCCCCAGTCTTAGAACAAAAGAAAATGAAAATAAAACAACCTCCTGGAAATATGTTAAACGTACTTTCCAAACAATTACTAGAATTAAAATATAATATTTTTGATAAACCCTCAACTGTTACTAGCCCCAGTATATGTAAGGCCCAATAAACCACCATAAAAGAAGATTTTAAAATCAACCGTAACAACTAGAACTTTGACACAGACTAACTGTTGTTTTAGAAATCAGAAAAAAGGTCGACACCTAATTTGACAAGAATTGCCCCAGTTAGAAGTCTCTTATTGGCTGGAACACGAAGTGCCGTTATAGACGCACCCTGATCTTTAATTAATAATATTTTATAGGTGTGGCCTAGAGCTCTACTTTACTTGAGAATTGTATTAAATTGAAATATAATGACATTTCCGTCTAAATAAAATAAAAATATATTTTTCATAAATGTCTAAAATTAAACTAGATTATCAGCATTCTAGATCAAAAAGACCATGACGAAATGAAGAAAGGCAAAGAAAACCCTTTCAGTGGCTCTTTCCTGAAGGGAAACAATGCTTTTCAATAAAAAAAGCATCATCTTTTTGAAAACGCCTCTATTATAAAATATTCTATTGTATTTTCGAACCAAATAAAATGTTTCAATTATTATTAGTTTTAACTTAAATTAATGCGGGCAAAGAAATCTTCCCACGAAAAGGGTTATATGATGACTATAAACTTTTAAGGGTCACTCTAGTCGAGTGCAATTTGACAAGTTTACCTTAAGTAAGTTTATATATGTCTGCACATTCTAGAAGATATCGTTCGAGATAAGCGTTATTTATTATTTTGTTTAGCTTTTAAAAACTCTCAAAACTAATATTAGATGGCATTACTTTAACGAGTTCTTTGAAATACCCGTGTTTAAGATTTGTCATGATTGCTTTAGAAAAATGTCGTTTTAAAATCAATTAAGACTTTATATACTCTATTCATTGCTATAGTCTATTCCGTTACAGGGGGTATGTAGTCCTTATCCCCTGGTTATGATTGTAGCCTGTTTCGTGCCATATCATAAGGCTATGATAGAAAGAAGTTAAAATTTAATATACTAGTTTTCTGTTAAACTCTTATTCTATACTTTTTCATAATTTTCATTGTGTGCTATATAGACAGCAACAATTCAGAAAAGTAGTCCGTAAAGTGAAAATTACATATCAATCTCTCAGACTGGACAATATGATGGAGTGGGCGTTAATTATTAATGATTTTATACCCAGAAAGCTATTAGAATATTTATTTGTTTTTGCAATTTTTGTAATAATTCATTGGAATTTAGAATTAACATCATCAACAAGAGAAATATTTTTTCGCGATGTGTTGCAGAACTAAATCATTTATTTAAACATTTTCTTATTCGTGGGTTAGAAGGTTCCCGGGCCCGGGTTTGACGCTATACCCGCAGGCCCCTACTAGTTTTTTTATTTTGTATTAATTAATGTTTTTATTATTTTTTAAGTTATATTTGGGACTCCTTAAATCTACGGCTTTGCTCCTAAGAAAAAATAAAATACTATATAATAATTAAAAACTTTTATTAAGTAAATATTGACACAAGACAACTAATAAAACTTGTTATTATATATTATGAACAAAAATGTTAAAAACTAAAACTATTAGGTAAATATATAAAGGTATGTCTATTAAAAGCTACGTTTCTAGATATAGCTGGGGCAAATGTTGAAATAATTCCCTGTAAATCTAAAGAGTGGGCCACTGTATTTTCAATGAAGAGCATTGCTGAAGACTATAACCGATTTTGACTCATGGAGTTCCTTAAATATGTTTTTATTAATTTTAGTTTTGAGAACGATCATTCTGTCGAATCAACAGTCACAGGAATTATAAGATATAGAAAACACAGTACAATTATTTCGGTAAAGCTAATACTGGATGAGTTATTGTAAATCATAATAAATTTTAGCAAATCTTTTACTGACTTAAGATTTTTAAGTTCATCAGAAAAACATTTTCGAAAAGCTAATAATTGATAGGAAAGCCTGAAATATCACCTTTATATATTTCACGAATGTTTTCCGCCATTTCGTATATTACTGTATCAGTAGAATTTATCAAAACTTCTGTATCTAAAATATTGAAGTTAGTGGCTATATGATGTAAACTGATTGTTATACTGTGTAGCTGGCTGATAATAATATCCAGGGTCTTATAAAAAACTTCAACTCTAAAAATATCAGTTTCAAAAACAAAGTCGTTTGCAAGTTCATCAAAACAACGTTTGCCTTTGCAAGTACGTTTCTGGCGAAATTCTAATTATATTCCATTTACTTGCCGTAAATTGGCTTCTTATTTTATATCTAAAAATTCTTTCCGAAGTTTACATATGTCATTTAAAACATTTTTAAAAATTTGCTAGATTTTTGGATATCTTGCTGCTCATTTTGATACTGTGTCTTAAAATTTAAGATTGTAAAATAATCAGAAACATTGTCTCGAAGTCCTCCAATTTATTTTTAAATCCTTTCGAGTTGTCCTCAGAAATGTTTTCACCTGGAAAATGTTTAATAATAATAATACAATGCCACATATGTGTTCGTATTTGTAAAGTTCTTTTCAGAGGTATTTAATTGTTCGTCACAGTTCACAGTTTATCTGTTGTCTTTACAAACTACCATGCAAAAATTCTATCTACTTTATTACAATCCAAAAGCAAACCTAAAATTGATGGATCTATCCTATCAGATTGACTCACAATCGCAGACGTAGAGGTAGTGGCAATATTACTAATACCAGGATTAGTTGGGGTAGAACTACTTAAACTTAAATCAATTTTTGGATGTTTTCGTTTTTTGTCTTCAATTTCGACTTTTTTCTTTCGTTTACTTGTATTTGATAGAAGTTTGTATTTGGAATTCATTTTAAAATTTCCAAGAGCTAATATGTTAATCAAATCACTAAGTCATTACACTTTAAAATGAAAAACCAGATTACTGTGGAACCAAAATCCTCCTGTGATTCCCCGGGCGTGACATGTGATAAGCGCGTTTGCCAGATTTTACGGTTTGCAAGTGTGGCAATAAATCTGCCACTATTTTCAGGCATACGACCTTGATTATTATTATTATTATTATTATTATTGTTACTGGTGGTCGGTGGTCTAATACTGTACGCAGATTTACTGAGCCATTATTATAGATTAATGATTAATGCTTTATAAATGTTGAAATATGTACAAAAATTAATCCTCGAATTAATCCAAATATTTTTAATACTTATGAAAGCTGTCTGCATAACGCCGAGGCGAATGAGAAGCCAATTCCTGATTAAGTTCTGAATAAAAACTCTGTCTAAGATTTCTGGGTCTTGGGGCCTGAATGTCTGTTTATTATTATTTACTATATTTATTATTTTGTTAATTATTAAATATTATTTAAAATCCATATCCACTGTTTATAATTAAATATCTCACAACTAACGATAAAATTAAAAAAGAACATGGAAATATTGATTGATTTTTTGGTATTGTTCCCCAATTGGTTTTACGGTAATATTAGCGAGCAAAGTTCAGGCACAGTTACACTTTTATTTCTATAGTACAAAAGAGGAAAACATTAAACCTAAAAGTAAATTGTTGTATACTTATTGAATAATTACAAATGTACTGCTACCTAATTTATGTGCTTTTTTTTCTATTTTTTTAAAATGTTTATATATATTGCACTAAGCCCTTGAGAATCAGTCCTAAGGTTTATGGTGTCTGATAAATTAATGTGAATCATTTCACTGATATTGCGTTTGTACCAGTTGGTTTCTCTATCCATAATTTTAACATGATTAAATAATGAAGTAAAAAACGCCTTTAAAAATAAAATAACCGGATTTAAAACAATATTCTATCATATTTATAAAAAGGTTCTTAGGTATGCTGAAATAAATTTCCAGTTTTTATTATAATATTAATGATTAATTGTTCGTGAACAATGAAACCACGTCCAGTGTTACTCACTGGTAGTCCGAGAGTATTAATATGTTTTTTGTATACTCAACAAAATCACAAGAATTTTTCACATTAAAATAATACGTAGACGTTATTGGACTCAGAACAGAATGGAAAAAGATGACGAAATTATGGTAGGTTGTATTGATGCAACTCACGATAGGTCTTAGTCTAAAGTCATTGCTTATGTGTCTTTCTTAAACTGTGACTTGTGAGTCTTCATATTTCTTTCTTGGATTTCTGTTAGACGATGGTTTTCTCTTAAAAGGGATACAAAAGAGTTGGCTTTTTCTTGATACTAGTTGTTGAATCTCTTGTTGATATTTGATAGATATTAGTATCGTTGAGCATTTCTAACATTTCGCTGTCATATTCACTCCTCTCCATAATAATGGTATATGTTCGTATTTTTACTATAATTCGTTTTAATAGTTTTTTTATATTTAAATAACTAAAACTGCAAGTTTAGTTTGTTTTTGTTTTAACTATTTTAACTACGTTTGTAACTATTTAATAAGTATACAACAATTTACTTTTAGTTTTAAAGTTTTCCTCTTTTGTACTATACAAGAAAAAGTGTAATCGTGCCTGAACTTTGCTCGCGAAAATTCAGAACAGTCTAACACAATAATCTAGTTGGAACTCTTAATATCAGCCTAAAACCAATTGGAAAAAAATACCAAAAATCCATCAACCTAGCCCATTTTTTGTACGCAGTGTTCTGTTTACAATGCTTGAAAAAGTATCAACGCACAGGAATTAATCAGTGTGTTTTTTGAGCCTTCTCCTAATCCACGAATAAGAAAATATTTTTACAATAATTGGAAAACGAAATTTTTGAAGAAAATTATTTATTTAAACATTATTACTATTGGCTTTATCCCTAAATGCTATTAAATTTTTACCTTATTGCACTAGCAAAGGAGGTAATGCGGTAAACAGCAATGAATGTATGTATGTATGTGTGTGTATGTATGTTAGATTGTTACTAATTAAAATATTCGTTTGTTGTTGGGAGTGTTATTAGATTCGCTTGCTTAAAAAAATCAAAACGTAACGAGTTCTAGTGAAAAACCTGTTTAATATCGTGTAAATGTGCACCATTTTGTTAAACATGAAAAAATAAATATTTACATTATACTTCAAGTTCAAGACAGCAAATTAATGGCTATTATAAACATATCTACATATGCAATTATAGCATGTGTCCAATATATAAGCAATTATTAAAAAAAAACTTATAGAATCCAAACGGTTAACCGGATAGGAACGAAAACATTCGTCATCATATATGCCATACAGTGTGTCCAAAAATATGTTTTAATAAAACGTGGAGACAAGCAAATGAGGGAAATGTCATTCACGTGTATAAATATGGTTATTAATTAGGTGTTTTAGAGACAGGCAGCGTTGAGGAGGGGGAGTGTAAGCTATTTTTGAAATTATTAGAGCAAAATATAATTATTTGTATCAAAGTTGTGGGTTTCATTTAATAATAAAATAATTTCTGATATACAGGGTAGCACAGAGAAAAGTACGAATAAAAAATATTTTTTTTTAAATAGGACGCCCAATATATACACAAGTGTATACCTTACGTCTAAATTTTAAAAGGCTGTAATTCAAAAGATTTGACTAAAAGCAACATTATATTTTCCCTTTATCCATACTAGATCGCCAACATGAGACTTCTTTACGTACGGTGCCCCGAAAATACGTTTACAGCCTTTAATGACAGATTGCTGACCACGAAGTAGACCGATTTAAGCCAGCTTAGTTATATACGAAATGGCTTCGTTTAGTCTGCAGAAGACGTCAAAAAAAGTTTTTTTTTAATTTCTTGGAAACATGCTAGTTCATTTTAACGATTTTTAATGTGTCGTCTAACACTATAAAATTGTGCTTTTTAATGGTATAGTGACCGGATATAATAACGTGGAGGTGTTATAAAAGTAAGAACCCGTCAAAAGACACGTTCTGATTTTTTATGTTATCAACTTTATTACAAGTTAAATGTTTTTATCGGATAATTCAATGCATTTAGAAGCTTTTTTACCTCTTAAAAAATTTCCTGGAATAATCGTTTTTGGCTAATGGCCATTTAATAATTTGTGATACGTTGATACATTGAGTGTTTAACAGCCGGTTGCAGAAAGCTCAATTAAAGTTTAGAATGTTTAACGGAATGTCAAATTGGATAGCGAGTTCCTAGACTTCTGTAAGCAACTTGTCAAATCCGAAAGCTCGGTTAAATATTCTAAACAGCAATTAAGTCTTGTGCAATCGGGGGTAAGAATATTAGACAATCATTTCTAAACATGCAAAACTATACTACCTCCGAGAAAGTTGCTATGCTCTTAGTGAAAGTTATTATGCGATGTACCTTTTTTACAAGATCTTTCATTTATGGTAGATATCACAAAACACTTGTCGGACTTAAATACGAAATTGCAAAGACCACGTCAAGTTATTACAGATATGCATGATCATGTGAAAGCTTTCAAGTGTAAGATGATGTTGTGGGAAAAACAGTTAGGAGAGGAAAATCTGTCACATTTTCTGACTTGTAAGGCATATCAGGAAAGCACAAGTGTTTCAATATCATACAAAATATATTCAGAGAATATATTATTATATTAATATATATATACAAAATGGCAGAATTTGAGAAGAGTTTTCAGGATTTTAGGACCCAAGAAAACAATTTTTCTCTATTTACTGGTCTTTTCAATATCAATATTGATAAAGTTCCCCCTCACTTGCAAATGGAAGTAAGTGAGATTCAGTGTCAGACCCATTTAAAACAAAAATTTGATAGTGTTGATACATTCGATGTTTATAAGTACTTGCCTGTTCAATACCAAGAAATGAGAAAATTTGCCTGTAAAATCATGTCAATGTTTGGAAGTACTTGTAAGTGTGAATAACTATTTTCATTGATGAAAGGAAACAAATCTCCCGTAAGATCGCGATTGACGGACGCACACTTGGACGCAGTTTTAAAAATTATTTCCGCCGATAAATTCGCGCCACAAATACACAACTTAATTAAAGACAAAAGATGTCAAATATCTGGCAAAAGAATTTAATGTTTGTACTTCTTTGTAATGTCCTTTTTATTCAAAATTTAATAAACAGACTTGTCCTATAATAGTACTTTTTCTCAAGATTTTCAGTAGTTTGTCTTCTTTAAGATAAGGTTTTGCGGCCAACCTAGTCGATGGTCTTCATGCTTTTGGCCCACCAGTGACTTTGAGTTTGACATGGCTGGTTTAAACTATTAATTTGTTACTTCACCAGCAAGCACCCAATATCCAATTCCATGTTAGAATATATAAAAATCTAGCAAATTAAGTTTTGTTTAAATTGCATACAGTCGATCAAAGTCTCTATACGCTTACAAATTGTTTAATTATTTCACAATTCTGGAATGTTTACTTGCTAAATATGTAAAATTAAATACATCACAGAAAATGTCAGCTATTGCCATAAAACAAAAGTACTTTATCAAGTAAGCTTTCGTCATGTCAATCAAGCATCATAGAAAACAAATTAAACATATCTTCTGCCTTTCTTCTTTATATAGATAATTTGTCAAAGTTGCAGCTAAAAATTGCAACAATGAGTGGTAATAATTGTGAAATTCCAATTTTAGTTAGAAAATTCTATGTAAAAAGAATAAATGCTTCAAGAAAATCGAAAAAAATTATTCGTAAATTGCACACAATTGCTATCAATACGAACTTCCTATAAAAATGCCTCGCTCTGGTCGCTCTGTAAAGATGACTGCATGGGAAGTATCTAATGTCGTACAAAAATAATGAAGGATTCTAAGATAAGCTTACTAAAACTTGAAAAAGAACTCGATGAAGAATTAAAAAAAAAGAGAGGTTTAGAAATTGCTTGCATAGGGCTGATTGTAATATGCGCAAAGGCTCCCAAATTCTGGGAAACTATTATTTTCAGTGACGAAACGAAAATAAATACCAATGAAAATTGAAAATGTCTGCCCTAGATTTATACATGGTTGGGTAATGTTTTATTTTTTTAGCTTGCATGTCAGCATCCGCCGTAGGAAATTTGTCATTCCTTGTGATATGCGGATCAACGTGATTCTTTAAACATATAAAGGCATCACTTAAATCAAAATGTCCAGAAACTAGGACTTGAGGGGCAATACATTTTCCAGCAGGATAATGATTCTAAACATACTCGATGATCTGTAATGTGCGTCCACAACTGCATAGACCTCCGCAGTCCCCAGATCTCAACGTTATTGAATACCAGTTGGAAGAACTAAAGCGTCGTGTTTGTACACATATCGTTTTCTATAAAGAAGAACTAAAAACACAAGTTGGGAAGAATGGGATAATATTTCTTCAGAAGTTATCAGGAAATTAGTTTTAAATATGCCAAAAAGACTAAACAGTGTTATAAAAGCTAGTGGCAGTTCCATCAAATATTAGAGCTCGAAAAAGTAACACAAATGTTAGGAAGAAATACTAGTGTCTGAACACGTTTTTGGCGCAATTTTTAATAGGTATTATCTGGTTTTTGTTTTAATATCGAAATAAACTTTTCACAAATGTTGCTTTGATTTTTATTCATACTAAATTATAGTTCTGAAGTGACAACTCAAAAATTCAAACATTTGAAAATAATTAAATCAATGGAAAGAGTACGAAGACCTTTTTCGGTGGCTGTATTGTATCAAGGATAAGTCAAATTAGGATATTGCTCAATTTACAAAGCTCTTAAAATTATATTTCTAAAACCACGCCATAGAATAGAATTACGGCTACGAGAACTTCAATCAGGACGGCGACCATTAGCTATAAATATTGTGTGTCGTTTTATTATTAAATTATTGTTATAATTGTTTTGTACTTTGTCTATTAGTTGGATAACTGGACCCATTGCTTTAGCCGCTCCTTTTAATACATCTTTTTTTTTTCAGTTTCCGAAACACAGCGTCATGCGAATCTAGAGGCCGGTGCCGCTGAAGCTGATCTGCCCAGCTACACGATAGCATCTGGTCTGCCTGCGTATGAAGAAGCCCTGGAACAACTGAAAAACGTTAAAGATGGCCAGCAAGGCAAAGCGGCTTTGGGCGATTGTCCAAAACCCCAGGAAATGGAAGCATCCCGGAAGCAAGAGCAAACAATTGCACCCAGCGAAGGGTCTGGTAACCCTGTATCTGTTTTCAACTTGTTTGGTATCTACAATAGGAGCGCGGAGAGTGGCAGTTCAAAACCAGCTTGAAAAAGATATTCTGATAGAGTTTTTAATTTGACATTTTTGAAATTTCGACTGATAGAATTAAGAATGTTTTGTGATGTGGGAGAAGAGAAGAGTGAATTAAGAATGGCCTGATTATGAACTTATATATGTCAGGTCGCTTAGAAACTGCTGATCTTATGATTTAGTAATTGTAAATTTTCTGATAACATTTCAATGAAACTTAGAACAAAATATTCATATTTAACTGTAAGACCGTTATCAGCACTCTATTTACTATGAGAAATGTGTGGTCTAAATATGATAATAAATGACCAGTCGCATTAATAAACGATTTGTTTGTGTTTTGTTGTTAAAATCGTTACCCGTAACTACAGACGCCGACTACCGGAAGCTTAGAAGTCTGCAGTTCTAAAGTAGTGTAAGTCAACCTTAGCGGCTCTAGATGTCTGAGAGCTCTAAGAAAACCCATTTGAGTGGTTATTCGATATATCGAAATGCGATATATCGATGTGATATACTATCGTTACATTTTCATCGAGGTTTTTAAACATCGGTGTGAATTCAATATTAATAATAATGTTTTTAAACGTACAGTGTGGTTTTTTATATTTTGACATGCATTTCCACCCTTTATTTTATGAGGTACAAAAAAGTGTAAATATAAAAGTTGTAGATCTTGATATGTGATCCCTTTTGGTGATGAGATAAAAAACAAAAGAGTACCAAAATTCTGCGAAAACTACACAACCTATGTTTTTATAAATGGGACACCCTGTATATTACTAGATATTTAAAAAGATCTTTTCTTTCCGATTTCAAAAATATATAGTGACATTTTTTTGGTGAAATGAATGTTACCGAGTAAGAACTTCTATATACCTATATTAAAAAAAAGGTAAATTATATACAAAATTTGAAACCTAACGTAACTTCAAAATCGTTATACGTTTATAACTGCTGTGTATGTATATTTATGTACTTACCTAAAAATTTGCTATTTATTGAATTAAAAATAGAAATCTGCTTTTCGGTATTTAAAATGTGTATTTCTTCTAATATCCTATTTTGTAACATTTTGATATTATGTAGTTTATGGTAATAGACCTTATTTTTTAAATATCCCCACAAAAATGTATCCAGAGGTGTTAAATCTGGACCTATGGCAGGCTACGTAACAGTTCCATATTCTATGATCCAAAATTTATATCTTTCATTCATAAAGTTAGTTCCTTGTTGAATTTTATGAAGTGGTGAACGTGGCTTCATCAGTAAAGATAATACGATTTAAAAAGTTTCAGTCTTCGTTTAAAATCGTAATATTTCTTGACAAAAATATACTCTTTGCAACTTTTGATCATCTGTCAAATCCTGGACGGTTCAATATCTATAAAGATGATATTTACAAAATTTAAAAACAGTTTTAATTTTGTAGGCGATTTATTTATTCTTCCTGAAACATTTTTCGTGGAGTCTTCTGGATTTTCTGCAACGAAAAAAAAACATAAACCCCCGTATTCACTAAGAAGGTTTACGAGTTAGTCCAGGTCTAGTTGCCATAGTACTTAATACTCTTAGTTCCCCAATTATGTTTCGCTTATGTCACTGTCATTTTGTAATTGTGACATTTAGAAAAATTATTTGCTCAATTATTGAAAATGTTATCTTAAACCTATAACTGTTAAGTTAGACACGGTTTAAATTTAAACCTGTTTAGTGAATACGGGTGTAATGTTTAAGTTTAAATAATATTAATTTAATAACATTATTTCAAAATTAAGCAATATATTCAAATCTAAATTTTCATCTCGTCTAACTCTCCTGGGTCTCCTGTTAACTGACTTCAAAAATCTAACAATGATTTTAGTTGTATTACTATTAGGAACTTTTCGGCCAGGACGTAACTGATTATATCGCCTTTGAACTAGAGAAGTATTTGAATTGTTCGAGTAATATAATTAAATAATTTCTATTTTTTTAGTTTCAAATAATATTTTTAAAAATTATGACTTAAAATGTCACAATAAAATATTTGAGGTGCCATAGTAACTAATAAATATGAGCTCGTTTGTTTCAAGGCAATACGATATTCAGTAAAAGCCAACCTGTAATTCCATAAAATGCTGTCATATTTTTGGAAAGGCTAAAGCGAATGCAGGGGCGTGCGGTGAAATTTTAGGAAAGGGTTGTAATTTTTAGAAACTAACCTATTTGTAATGTAATCCGATTCTTCGATCATTTTTTGCAAATTCGTCAATGACGTCATCATAAAAACGTCGATGCTCCGACATATTTTGGAGAAGTTTATTTTCAATGGATAACAGCGATGTATGCGAAAGTCTCTCCTGCCCCGTTGAATTTCTCACGAATTTTTTATACTTTTAAGTGTTGAAAAATTGCTATCTACTGATGAACTTGTGGCAGATATTGTCAATACTAATGCACACAATTTCGACACTTCAGTGTAGGCACCTTCCAGCTTTTAAAAATTGCATTAGTTCCTTAGAGTTGTTTTTTGCGCTTATGTTATCTGTTTCGTAAATCACTTTTAGTTCAGATCGCAGTAACACTCGGTCGAAGAACCGGCCATAATGAAGAAGAAGAGACTTAAACGCATCTTCTGGAAAAGTTTTTCCTTTAAATGCATAAAAATTGTAGAGCTCGAGGAATTTAAACCGTTAAATTATAGTTTGTTTGTTGCTGAATTTGATCGATTATTTCGTAAAAGAGGTCTGTATGATGTTTGAACATCTCCCACCTTGTCTGTTCGAAGATGCTTGGCTTGTGGCTCTACATTTAATCATCGTTTCTCCCAAAATAGGTCGAAGTTATCTCTTTTTTGGCTTAACATGGACTTAAAATCATCCACTTTTTTTAGTCAAAAAGCAATATCATTTGTTTTAGTTTGTAATATATTAAAAACATTGTCCGAGAATGGAAATATTTCTGAAAATATGTTCAACAAATAATTAAAATTAAAATCGCGCAAAACAGTCCAAAAACCCCCTCGAACTATTTATTGCTTCTATGGAAGACTTGTGTTAACAGTATCTGAAAATCGTGAATCACTGATTGAACTATTTGAGAATATAATAGAAAATAATGAAAAGTGGGACTCTTATAGTTCCACCTAGTAGGAGCTACTTTGGGCAATCGTTTGTGGACAATGAAGTCCAAAACTTGTGTACGTTTTGTTGACTTGGAAAAAAAAGCAGCCATGCCACTTAAAGTAACAAAAAATATTTTACACTCTTTAATGTGATTGATGGACTGGGATAAAACTAAATTTAATTTATGAGCAAAACAATGGACAAACACAGCACTTGGGAAAGTTTCTCGAACTTTAGCTTGCAGACCCCCTAATTGTCCTGCCATCACTGCAGCTCCATCATAGCTTCGAGCAACTATTTTTTTCTCTCCATTAATTACTTTAGTAACGTTATAAACTACGATATATAATACATCTGCTGTACGATTTTCGGACACATTCTTAAAACCTAAAATCGCTCTTGAATACTTCCGTCTATTTTAACGTAGCGTATTACTATAGATAATTGGCTAAAATACGTGATATCAGTTGTTTCTTCCAGAACAGTAGCAATGAACCGCACCTCGCCAATCTCCAGCTTAATTCTTTTTAAAATAATGGTTGCAACAGCGGAAATTAAATCATTCTGGATTCGATTCGACGTTCCGCGAAAAACGCTAGACTGCTCTAAATGATTTTTTAAATAATCATCATATTTAGCCATTAAACTAAATAAATCTTGAAAATTTCCTCTATTTGAAGAAAGCCTTGTTTCGTCATGACCTCTAAATCCCAATTTGTGCTGTCCGAGAAAACAAACAACATCGATAAGTCTTCTTAATATTTGCCTATTTTTATCGACTTGTTCATTGTGTTGGCAGTGACTAATTTCCAACTGTTTATTAAGGGCGTATTCAATTCTGGTTTTGCCGAAGAGTTTTTCTTTTATGACGGCCTGCAAATGCGCCTTGGACATAATGTGTCTTTTTACAGCTTTATGGAAATTGTTTAAATCGGAAAAACCAGTTTTATTCTAGAGACCTTTTTCATTTTCAAAAAGTAAACATGGCCAACAAAATAATTTACTTATATTTTCACACCCTGTTAGCCATTTAAATTGTTTTTATTGTTTTTCCGGATAAAAATGTCTAATACAGTTTTTCATTTTTGTGGTTAAATTTTTCATAGGCGGTTTTGCCCTTCCTTTGGAAATTATTTGAAGCTTATTAGCGAAGTTTAATGTTGAAAATCCCTTTATTATTAAGACACACACCACACATTCACACACACTCTTCTTACTAAATTCTCCAACATTTTCAACGTTATTACCGATAGCCGAAGTTGACGGTATTTGCATATCCACGTCCGTATTATTGTCTGCCATATCGCACCTTGCACAATGCGACGTACGTATCACACAACACACGGATAGCGGTTCAAACAAAGAACTTACTCCAACGATAGCTTCCGCCCCCACTTAAAACACGCGACTGAAATGCAAAAATTGCGGTCGGAGTCAAGGCCGCATTTATTATGGGCTTGATAATTAAGATAATATTTTAGCATTTTTAATATAAACTAAATTGATGGTTTCCTATTTCAAAAATTACATTTTAGAAGATGTTTTGTAATTTTTTTTGGGGAAGCACTGCTTCCCTTGCTTCCATGGACTGCACGCCCCTGAGCGAATGCCGTCATATCATATATATTTGAAATCAGCAAGAAAAGATCTTCTTAAGTAGCTAATAATATAGAGGATGTGCCATTTAAAAAACATAGGTTGTGTAGTGTTTGCAGCTTTTCGATGCTCTTTTGTTTTTTGTTTATACAACAAAAGATAACACATATCAAGATCTACAACTTTGATATTTAGGTATACTTTTTTTGTATCTTAAAAAATAAAGAGTAAAAATGCATGTCAAGAAATAAAAAACTACCCTGTACATATAATAAATACGGTATAAAGGAAGCTGTCATGTTTTTTCAATGTTTTAAAGAATTTTATATATTTTTCTATTATTTTTTCATTGTAGAACAATAAATAAAATAAAACTTAAGTCAAAATTTTTATTTCTGACAGTTAGTTGCTATTGGAGAAAAAATTATAATCAATATTATAGATAATATTTATTATCTTAAAAAAAAAGTACAAACAGCTTAAACAAAATAAAACTACAAATAAACACTTAGTACGAATAAAATTTTAACAAATGATACAATCAACTCAAACAGTTATTAACTAAGGATCACATGAAACTAACAGGCGTTAAAAAACTCATTAGAGTAAAACCAATTCTGCATAGTTATGGACAATAACATTTGTTGCAATAATAATAAAGTAAAATGTTTAAAAGATGACAAATTGGCAAATAGAATCCTAGCTCTAAACAAATTCATTCGCTTTTAAAAGCGCCTATAAAAAAAAAACGCCCTTTAAACTAATCAAATAGAAAATATGATTGAATAATATGCCAACTCAGAAGTAGTCTTTTTAGGTTATACGAATATTAGAAAAACGTTTTGATTTAGGGTTATTAACTCATAGCTTTTGAAATTCATAATATGAAAATATCGATGAATAAAAATATCGATCTCTTCATACATCGATGTGTAAATATCGATACTTTGGTCTGATATATCGATGTTTCATATACATCGAAAAATATCGTGCATCCCTACTAGTAACCTCGCGCTACTTGTTTTTTGTATAAAAAGCATAGCAGTTGAAAGCAAAGCCTTAAAATAATTATCTCTAATTTTAAATTGAAAGTCCAAGCATAACTAAAAAGTTAACTTTACTTAAACCTGTAAATATATAGTGTAGTTTGACTTAAAAGTTATTTGAAAGACGTGATGGGTGATAAAAGTGATCATTGTAAATATGGTGTTAAAAAAAGATAATAAATAATCCGAAACTAAAGGAAAGAAGCTTTTCATTAGGATCAATAAAGGATTTTTCTTCCGCTGAAACAAATACCGTTACTGGCGTAGATACAAAACTAAATAACCCACAGAAGCATGATAAGCCAAGGCAGGTAAATGCATATGAGAATAATACAGTTAATAATGCTAATCATGATAACACTGATAACGGAATACCTAGCAGGTCAAAAAACTATGTCTCAACTGATATGAATGATACTCAACTATTAGGGAATATTAGCACGACCGACGATATTTTACCGATAGATTCCATTTTCAAACCAAGAAACTCTGTATCACGTACTCCACCCAGAAAATTACTAACAACAAATTATCAGTTAGATTATAACACACCTAGTGCGAATTGTAATGCAGACAAAGTATTTAGTGAGGAATCTATGTATTTTGCACACATTAGCTCTCAAAAACGTCCTCGATCTGGTTCAAGCCCAGCATCTTTGGATCAGAACTATGTAAAAAGGAAACATTTAAGCACTGAAGAGGCCAGTTTGAATAGAGCAAAGAATTCTATTATGCAACCAACAGAAGACATTTTGAATGAAGTTCTTGATGCTCTTGAAAAGATTCAAGAGATTTCAGAGATTGTATGTCAAAGTGAAACAAAGGATTTCAATTCTGCATGTTTTACAGTTCATAGGCATGTAACATCTTTAGCATTTAAAATTGGTCAAATTGAAAAAAACAATATGGAGCTAAATAACAGAATTAAGGAATTAACGGAAATCGATGATCCTTTTTGCGCTCCGGACCAACTAGTAGGCACCACCAAGACACCTCAGCCTATTAATAGTGGGAGACCAAAATTTAGCGACGTAGCTAAATTCGTACCAGCCAGTAATAAACCCTTAGCTAATGCACCTATTTGGAAAACACCGCCACAAAAAAAGAAATATGAAACCATTGTAAAAATAAAGGACCAGAGTGATTCCAGAGTGGTACTCCAAGAAGTTAAGAAAAATCTGAAAGCTACTAGAACTGAAGGAAGTTTTAAAACGGTGAAGCATCTACAAAGTGGGAGTATTATTATTGAATGTGCAAATGCAAAGCAGCAACAAATATTAAAAGACACTTTAAGTAAAAAAAATATGGAAGTTAGAGATATTTTAAATACTGATCCCATGATAATAACAGGCATTCTCAAAGGGTTTTCGCCGGAAAATTTTATTAAAGAGTTTGTTGCTGAAAACCCAGAAATCGCAGATACTTTTGGCCAGGATGTTACTAACCAATTTAAATTTATAACTAAAAAAGAATGCAGGAATACAACTAAGGAAAACTGAATTTTTCAGACACCCCCTCAAATATTTAAATGGATTATTAGGAACAGTAACCTTAGATTTGATTTATGTCCCGTTTATATCCAGGAGTACACAAATGTCGCTTTATGTTTTAAGTGCTGCAACTTTGGTCATGTTGCGAAATACTGCTCAGCTAGTGAGTGTTGTTTTAGATGTGGTGGTTCGCATGATGCTAAACAATGCACGGCATCGAGTTTAGATTGTCCTAACTGCAAACGGTCAAAATTACCTGTTGGTGATCATACAGCTCGCGATTCAAATTGTCCCGTTTATATACAAAGAATTAAAAGAATGCAACAGTGCACAAATTATTTAACTACCGACAGTTTTTTATCCAAGACATAGGTAAAAGCAGTAATGGTCAACCTCTCAGGGATAGTAGTACAGGACAACCTGAAAGAGAAGATATGATTTTTATTATTTCCTATCAGAATGTACGTGGATTAAATAGCAAAACGGCTGATTTTTATAATTCAGTAAGTTTAACTGAAAATGAATATGATGTAGTGGCAATAAGTGAAACATGGATGTCAGATAGTGTATATGACAATGAACTATTTCCAGACAACTTTTTAGTGTTTAAAAATCGCAATAGGGAGGACACAAAACGTGGAGGAGGTGTACTACTAGCAGTTAAAAAAACTTATAAATGTAGTGCTTTAAAATTGGATTATAAGGTACCAGATATTGATATATTAATAGTTAAAGTATATACTACTGATACTAATTATTTATACATAGGTGTTGTTTATATTACTCCTAGTTGCTCAGCCTTAAAAAGAGATGAGCTGTTTTCATATATTGAAAGCTTAGAATATCTGTATCAAAGTAATTTGGTTATTTTAGGAGATTTTAATATTACGCACTTAAATAAGTATTATGAAACTAACTATACAGATCAATATGTAGATATGTTAATGAATTTTTTAAAGTTTTATAATTGTAAACAAAGGAATCATATTTCAAATGTCAACAACCGCTTATTGGATTTAGTTCTGACGAAAAACGAATGTGGTGTCTGTGAGAGTACATATAGTTTCGTTGCAAGTGATTCTCACCATCCCCCTCTTACAATTGAGTTAAATCTTAAAAACCCAAAACAGAAATGTCTGAAAGACAGTATTAATTTAACTAATTATAACTTTAGAAAAGCAGATTTTCTTGCGATGTATCAGTTATTTCAAAATTCATGCTGGAATGACCTTCAATCTTTCAGTGATGTCAACATAGCTGTGCAAAGTTTTTATAATCAAATATACGGAATTTTTGATATATGTGTATTAAAGAGTAAACATAATAGTAAATATCCTGTGTGGTTTAACAAAAACATTATTAAGGATATTAAAACCAAAGATAAGTTAAGAATACAAAGCAGAAGAACTGGCAACTTAGAAACGTATAATAAGTTTTTAGATCTTAGAGCCAAAATTTAAAAAGACATCAAAATAGCATATGAGCAATATCTTAATAAAATTCAATCTGATATTAGTTAGGATTCGAGGTAGTTCTGGCAATATATTAAAAATACCAAAAACGCAACTGGAATTCCGGAAAAAATGCACATGAATGGCGATGAGTTTTCTGAAGGCATAGATATATCGAATGCATTTGCTTCTTTTTTTAAATCTGTATACGTAAATGACTATCCTGATAATTTGAGTACTTATTCGACATGCTTAAATTCAGATTTTCTGTGTATTCCAGAGGTAAGCTATGAGGATGTGTGTAATGCTGTTAGGGACCTTAAAATCAATAAAGCGGTTGGACCTGATCACATACCTTCATTTATTTATAAGGGTATGATAGGATTCCTTAGTGAACCCCTTAGAATTTTGTTCAATTTATCACTAAAAACTAGTATTTTTCCCCAACTTTGGAAAGAAGTTAAGATATGCCCCGTGCTGAAGAAAGGTGATAAAACTGATATACAAAATTATAGACCAGTTGCTTTACTATCTTGTCCAGCAAAGATATTTGAATCCATTATATATAAATTTGTATATTCATCTGTTTACAATAAAATCACAGCAAGGCAACATGGTTTCTTAAATAAAAAATCAACTGGCACCAACTTATGTAACTTTACCCAGTACATAGCCGAAAGCCTTGACAGTAAATGCCAAGTAGATGTGATTTACACTGACTTTGCTAAAGCTTTTGACAGAGTATCACATCACATCCTCATGGATAAGCTCCATACAGAATTTGGATTTCATATAAACTTAGTTAGTTTCTTTCGGTCGTACTTGCAAAAAAGGCAACAGAGAGTGGTTGTTAGGGGCCATTATTCTGAATACTTTGAAGCTACCTCTGGGATACCGCAGGGCTCCAACCTGGGACCGCTGCTGTTCCTTTTGTATATTAATAGTTTAGTTAAGGAAACCAATTGTTGTGAAATATTAATGTTTGCTGATGACCTGAAATTGTATTTGAAAGTACAAAGTATGGATGATTGTAGGATTCTTCAGGAAAACTTAAGTAACCTGTATGATTGGTCAATTAGAAATTGCTTACCCTATAATATTAATAAATGTTATGTACTAAGTTTTAGTAGAAAAAATGTAAATTATAATTATAGTTATGTTATCGATGAAACAGTACTGTCACGGGTTGCTGAGATGCGGGATCTGGGAGTAACCTTCGATTCTCAATTGACTTTTAGGGCGCACATCTCAAACATAACAAATAAAGCATCTAAAATGTATGGGTATATAGTTAGAAACTGTAAGGATTTTAAAAATACTTCGAGTATTAAAACTTTATATGTTTCATATGTAAGAAATGTCTTGGAATATTGTTCTATAATATGGAACCCGTATTATGAAAACCATAAATTTTCCATTGAGAAAATTCAAAATAGATTTTTAAGGTATATATACTATAAAGAAACTGGCATATACCAGCTACATATACCAAAAGCGGATGTGATGAATAGATATAATCTTAAGAGCTTAGAGAATCGAAGGAATATGGCCTCTATTATATTTTTATATAAAGTTTTGAATAATTTGATTAACGATCCTGATATATTAGCCCAAATTAGATTTTATGTACCTAGTTATAGAACCAGAAATCCTCTGACTTTTTATGTAGATAGTGCTCGTACGAATTACTACCTAAATTCTCCAATAATTACTATGTGTAACTTATATAATCAAATTCGTTGTGATTGTGATTTATTTAGTATAGGTATGCCTAGACTAAAGAAAAAACTGTGCGAGTTATTTCAAAAATAATTTCATATTAATGTTTGCTATTTTAAACTTAAGAATATTTCTCCTATTCTGTAATTGGATTGTAAATCTGTTGAGTTTGTAATAAATAAATAAATAAATATAAAGAGGGTATTACAAATAAAATCAGAATTCTTGATTTTTTTTTAAAACCAAAACTTCTTGATTTTCTTTTTATTTAGACGATTTCAATCCATTTTCTGTGGGAGCTTTTAAAATGTCAAAATATCAAATTTGTATTGCTGCAATTAAATCCTTCCTGACAAACGGGTGGTGTTAAGCTTCTTTAGAGTGATACCTAACTCAACTGTAATTGAAATCAGGAGGACCCACCTTTCAATATTAAGTCCAAAGAAAGTATAAATGATTTATGGTGTAGAGAAAAAGCACTAAATTAACATTATGACCGGCACAGCGTACATAATTCAGCATTTGTTAAAACCCTGCTTCTTGCTTGAACGCCATTGTAATAGCCTTGAAAAAAAAAGAAAATCAAGAAGTTTTGGTTTTAAAAAAAGAAAATCAAGAATTCTGAATTTATTTGTAATAGAGGGTATTATGTCTAAAATTTTAAGTCAAGTAAACTTTGTTTCAATTTAAAATTAGAGATAATTATTTTAAAGCTACTATTTATTATAATATTATTGGTATTATTTGTTTTCAACTAAAAGAAACATCTGCTATACAAAAAAAATAGTTCTTAGAACATCGAAATTTATTCGTAAAATACAACTGAAGTAACTTTACACATACGTGTAACGTAAACGCTAAGTTTCCGAAAATGTTAAGTAATTGTTTTCCTAATCAGTTTACTTATTAACCAGTTTGCTATGTTGTGGGAGTTGGCTAAACTTGACCTTAAAAATGATATAACAAATCTATCTAAGAAGAGGAACTTTCCACTAAATGTTTGACAAAATATTGGCATGGGTGCCTCTGGACTCTCTGAGCGATCAGTTATTCAAATGTTTTCAAGTCAAATGTATCTATGATTTGACAAAATGATTAGATACAAGTGAAGATATACTGTATTTGAAGTGAGTTATTCTCAAAATATATTTTTGAGATTATTTAGACTTGCTGTAGGTAGAATACGGTTATATAAAAGAACAGTAGGTAGGATATGGTTATGCAAAAATTACGAATACCAAGCAGGCTGCATATAGTGTGCTAATATACATTTGCCTGATTGTATACTGGCTGTCACGTAAGTATACAACGCACTTTCGAGAACATATAGGGGAAGTCAAATTTTAGAGAGAAACAAGAAACTTTCTACTACATAGTGGAGTCAAATAAAATGCATTGCTTCTTGCATGATGTATTGGTTTTTCTTAACGTTGTCGCGTGTTTTTAAAGATACAAGTATTAAACACAGCATATTTAAATTCAGCAAAAAATTACGCATTTGGTCGTTATGTAATACACAGGTTGTTCCATATAAAAAACAATGTTTTCTTTCCATTTCTCCATCTATAATACTATTATGTTTACATTACGATATATAATTAAGTATACATAGTTTTTAAATACATGTGAAAAAAATATACATAACATTCTAAAAGCTCATATTTTTTTAATTCTTTGCAGCGACAATAAATAAGTTAACCAGTGGACATTAACCGTGAACACCCTGTGCAATCTTATGGATATTATAAAAATTGTGTGAATATTAAAGTGCCAATGTAATGTTGCCATCTTTGGTGGTTTTTATTAAGGAGTACGAGATGTAGACATTATGTTTGATCACCACGTACACTTCTTGCATAGGTCTCAATATTCTAAAAATAAAACTTTTGGAGAGTATTAAAATGTATCAACAATAAGACTTCATCACAGGTGGACACGAGTTGTAGTAACAATTTGTCCTGGTTCGAGCAACACGAACATAAAAGTTGTTTAAATCTACCTTGGTGAACTCAATTTTGAGGATTCCTCCCGCAATCGTAGGCATAATAAAAGTTTACAGAATAAAATATTATTCTGTAAACTTTGGCGTAATGTATAAACTATTAATCCTGTTTTATAAACAGATTGATTGATCAGAACATTACAGACAAAATATGAAGATTACTGGTTAACAAGAAATTTGCCACAGAAAAAAAATTACCTGTTTTTGGTGTTTTTTTTGTTCCAGTATAAAATATAATACAGGTATATACATACACACATTCCAGTATAAAATATAATACAGGTAGTATATTAAATTATAATACAGGTAGCAGCTCAATATAGTGCACACATACTTAATTTTGCAGTACACTACCTGTTTTTATTATATATTTAGCATAATAAAGTTCAGATAAGAGAACATTTTATTATACAGATAATATAATATAGTCTATGCCGCCGCTGCTGCCGACGACACGTGGCCATTTTATACACCTATGACGGTCAATCAGTCCAACGGCTTAGTCGTTTGTTAGACTTTACCAAGCGCGTTTATCGTGTCTCGTGTGCAATCCGGAATTTAGAACTATTCAGATGTGTTTTATTTTTGGTGTATACCAAAATACCGTGTTTTCACAAAATGCCTAGAAATTGTGTAAATCACCCAAACAGTTTCTGCTATATCTGCGGTGAGTTAACGTTTAAATTCCAAAAACGTTCATTTACACCTCTGATTAAAAAATGCTACGAACAGTACTTTGGCTGTAAAATAAGAGATTAAGATAAACTTTGGGCCCCCCATATTTGTTGTATTACTTGTATTAAAACTCTCACAGTCTGGGCAAAAGGAACTCTTCATATGGCATTTGCTATTCCTATGGTTTGGCGAGAACCTAAAGATCATAGCTCGGATTGTTATTTCTGTTTAACAAATATAACTGGAATAACATCAAAATCCAAACACACTGTCAAGTATCCAAACTTACCATCGGCAATAAGACCAGTACCTCACAGTGATCAGCTACCTGTACCACAGCCTCCGGAGCATATGATCCTGTGAGTGATGATGAGTCGGAAGATGTTTTAGAAGTAAACAGGGCAGAAACAAATTTGCAATTTGATCCGCTATTTCACCCAGGTCATTTTTCAAATAAGCCACATTTGTTAAGTCAAGGGGATCTGAACGATCTTGTACGAGATTTAAACTTGTCTAAGAAGCAAGCCGAACTTTTAGGTTCTAGGTTAAAGAATTGAAATCTCCTTCAGAAGGAAACTAAAGTTTCGTTTTATCGTAGTCGTCACCAGCAATTCAGTGACTTCTTTTCCATTGAAGATGGGATAGTGTTCTGTCATGATGTTATATCTGTTACGCGGGAACTTGAGCATAAATATAAAACAGATGAGTGGCGATTGTTCATCGATTCGTCCAAAGTCAGCTTGAAGGCGGTTCTACTGCACAATGGAAACAGGTTTCCGTCCGTTCCTTTGGCTCATGCTACCAATATGAAGGAATCATATGACAACATGAAGCTTCTGTTGGACAAAATTAATTATAAAGACTTTAAGTGGGCCATATGTGATGATTTGAAAGTTGTAGCGCTTCTACTTGGAATGCAACTTGGTTACACAAAGTATTGTTGTTTCCTTTGTGAGTGGGACAGCAGAGACAAGAAAAACCATTACACAAAGAAAGTATGGCCAGAAAGAACATCTTTGATTCCAGGGAATAAGAACATTGTAAATCCTCCCCTTGTAGATCCTAGGAAAATTTTACTACCCCCTTTGCATATTAAGCTTGGCTTAATGAAAAATTTCGTTAAAGGTTTCCTAAAATCAGCGAAGCAAAAATCAAAGAGGGTATATTTGTAGGACCCCAAATCAGAGAACTGCTTAAGGATGACGAATTTATTTCAGAACTCAATGCATTTGAAAAAAAAGCATGGCTATCGTTTACCAGGATTTGCACCGATTTTTTGGGAAATTACAAATCAGAAAACTATCAGGAAATTGTAAATGATCTTTTAAATTGCTATCAAAAAATGGGATGTAACATGAGTTTAAAAATCCATTTTTTGCACTCACACTTGGATTTTTTTCCGAAAAATCTTGGGGCAGTCAGTGACGAGCATGGAGAAAGATTCCATCAGGATATCTCTATTATGGAAAAGCGTTACCAGGGGAAGTGGAGTCCCAGTATGTTGGCAGACTATTGCTGGACACTCAAGAGGATACTACATTTTGAGGACAATTTTTTATTGTACAACTGACGTTCTTGTATGCTTATTTATAATATATATATAGATATATATATATATATTTCTAAAATCAAAGGCCTTGTCACTATAAAACTATGCGTGATCGAAAAAATCTGAAAACATATTTGAATTGAGCGTAAAAAGTTTTATATAGTGTACCATATTTAGTTCGTGTGGCAAGAAAAAAGTTTAATTTTGTCAACCAGTGTATCAAAGGTCGAAAGATTATATTCAAACGTGATAGTTGAACGGTGGGTGTGTAAATTACACCAAATCAAATATTTTGAAGTAAAACTACGTCAGCTTTTATGTTTGAAGATATTAGTCTTCGATTTGTATGAATCATTAAAGATTGTGAAGGCGATAACAGTTCTTAAATATTAAAGTGAGATCATTAACTAGCTGAATCATCTTGCATATATGAAGACGACGAATTTAAAGAAATATCTTTTTTCAACGTAAGTGTTTAGTAATTTAGACTTAGACTCCTCATAGAAAGTTTTCTGACTCATATGCCAAGTCTTGTAAAATATGGTCAAACTAGAATATTAACCAAAAAATCGTGGTTCAGGAAATTACACCTAGTCAACGCGGATATACTAAAGGGGACCGCCTGGTTTATTTTTGAAATCACTAAAAATAGTTCATATAATAGCAGTGGCGGCTCGTGGTGAATTATATTGGAAGGTCAATAAAAAATTTAAAAATAGGCATACTTAAAATAAAAATAAATATCTTATCTTTAAATTGGGCTTTAAATTTTATTGAAGTTCAGGTCTACTCTTCGTTCTTTAGCATTGGAAAAATGCTGAATGACACTTTCGTTAAAATTGCACGCACATTCCTTTTATAAACGATTTCTCGATACTTAACATTGCTAAAGTGGATAGCCTATCTTAGCCCAATTCCTTAACAAAATTTAGAAGCCCTCTAAAAACCCCTGGATTTTCAAAGTCGTTTCATTACGGCTACGTAGTGCCAGCTCGAATGCCCCACAAATATTTACACAATCTATAATTTTGTTTAAAATATAATGAGTTTTGGATACATTTTCATTAAAATCTCTAAGAGATTTTCTGTGCGTGTATTGGTGTTGTGCGCGACATTAGGTGTCTAGTCCAACACATTTATTTTCGATCCAATTTTACCGTTATCATAACCTTCACAACTATTTTTCCGATACATCCGGTTTTATTTATATATATTCTATTACACTAATATGCGTAATAACCTCACGCGAATCTGAATACATGATATCTTCGACAGATAAAGCCTTAGATATTCTCTATACATTATTATTATATGCTCAAATTGCTGACCAATATTTAATTGTATATTCTTTTATGGGAGTTAACCAGCAGTTAGAATGAAACTTTTACTGCAATAGGGAACTAGATTATGGCACTGCAAGCGTGTTAGTAGTACTATTCGTTAAACATGTAGAACAAATTAGTAGCCTCTATCAATTGCCCAGGGGTAAACAGGAATTCGAAGAATTCGCATTCATCCTCAAAAGTGGTTATTTGCGTTATTTCTGCATTCCCAGCTCCTATGGTACCACATATCGAGAGAATTTTGAAGCATGCAGTAACTAGTAGTTTCGAAAATAATATCCAGAAGTTAAGAACAAATTGGTGCATGTTCATTTTTATCTCTCATATACGTCCCGTTGCCACAATGGGCTACTTATCCACCCTTGCTGGACTTCATGGTGGTACCGCACTAAACTTCATTATGAAATTATGGCAGCCTGAACATTTCAGTAGCACAGAGAGAATAGGACAGATCATATAAGTAATAGTATATTACTTAATTAACAAGTAACAATCATTACTTACGAGTATAACACTTTGTTATTTATTTAAATTATTTATTTCAAGAGACTACTATTTTTTTAAAATTAAACACAATTCAAATTAAAAACTTAAGCATTAAATATTAATTCTATATAAGTTATTTGGGTGTGATAACGCTTACCTAAGAAACTAATCAATATCTAGAAAATAAATTTACTTTCTCAAATTTTCATTACTATAAAAAATATAAAGGGATATAAACTAATATATGACAAGTAATATGTCAGGTTGTACCTGTGGACTCTGGGTGCGTGTATTGGTCGTGTGCGCGACATTAAGTATCTAGTCCCACACTTTTATTTTCAATCCTATTTTACCATTATCATAACCTTGACGGCTATTTTTTATTAACAAACGTCCGCTACTCCGATACATCCGGTTTTATTTATATGTCAAAATCTCATTTAGAGAAAAATGGCTATTTAAAACTTAGGAATACTACGATTTTTTGGGCAGCAGCAAAAATATTTCTCTAAAATAAATTACGACATTAAAATTTACAAGAATCTGTGAAACCCGTATCTAAAATTTGAAGCAGTTCAGAAATTATGGGGAAATTTTTTTTTGACAAATCACATTTTTCTTAATTACCTCAATAAAACGTACCTACAGTATTTGAAAATTATTGAAATTAGGGAGAAAATATTTTTTTGACAGATGTCAAAAAAAATGTTTAAATTAAATGATACCTCCAAAAGTTACAAGAAAAAAAATTTATTTGAGAAATGTCACAAATTTATTTCAAATCTAAAAGTTATATCTAACTTAAAAAATTTTTAGTGCAAACTTCCATTCGTATTTGCAACCCCTGTATATATTTCGAGACCCTTCCTAAACCGTCCATTTTGAATATCTTTGTGAATACTTTCCAGCGCGCGCCGTAAACAGTTTTCCTACCTTTTTATTTGAAAAAAATCAGTTCTTCTGAGAATTTTTTAATCTACTAGCTCTATTCAGACAGAAATCTAATAGTACCAATACATTGTATGTTTTATAAATTTAAAGAGTTTGTGTAAGTTAACAGACAATATACAATATTGGAGAAATAATAATTTTGTTTTTAAAGAAATTACAACTGGGCTAGATTTTTTCTGTGCATGTTTTTCTACACTTAATGACTTAATACTAATTATTAACATACATAATTTTGTAACGGAATAGACTATACCAATATAAAAGATATATAAATATATTGTTAGTAGCGCCCAAGCAGAAAATACGAATATCAACACTTCCAACCGTAGCATAGTTCATCGAATATTTCATGTGATCTGAGTCCAACGAGTCTTTAGAAAACAACAAAAAAACATAACAGCAAAATGAGTTAGAGACTTCACAATCACATATCCAGTTAGCTAAATCGTACATACTTTCGCGAAAGTTTCGATGAACCGCTTTATTTTTGTCTTTACTAGTTTATCGTATACTAAGTTCTGGCAAATTGCGACGACTTACCTTGAATTCGGTTACTTTCTCAAAATTAAGTTCGTTAGCACTCTTTAGTTGTTTAATTTTTTGCACTACCGACATTTTATTTCATCTACACTCACAACTCAAACATAGACGACCTTGAAATTGGTTATTTTTGCAAAATTAAGTTCGTAAGCACTTTTTAGTTGTTTATTTTTTTGCACTAGTCGCTACCAATATTTTATTTCCTGTATATTCCCAACTCACACATGGATCATAAAAATAAAAAAAATATATATTACAAAAATCGAGTTAGAACTCGATGAACTTCTGAACTGAACTTCCGCATGCCGACGTGATGCCGCGACCGATCGATCGAATTATGAGAAGAGACTGAAGAGACCGGCTAATGAGTGATAACCTAAATTGCTATCACGTTCGGCTGCCGCTCGGTAGCTGTGATATCTTCGGATACTTTCGTCAAGATTTAAGGTAATCAGGGCAATTCGGACTGCCCAGCCTAGTTTAGTATAGAGTATTTTATTATGCCTAAGGAACGCAACGAGACCATTCGAACCGCCACGCGCGGGTAATAGTGTAGCTTTTCCCAAGGTTCGCGTTTTATTACAACTATTAGGAGGGACGGTCAAACGAATAATTTATTTTCTGAAATATTTTTGGGGGGTCATTGACCAAATGACCCTATGAAAGAGCCGCCACTGTCTGATAGTCCACTAATCGGGGGGTTAGGGACGTGCAAAATACTAACGTGCAGTATTTTTTTTTTGCAAATGGTTCCTTTTGTTTAAGAATGTGCAGAGTGCTCACACGTAGGCCGTCTGGTTCATAAAAAGGCCAAAAAAGCAGGTTTTGTCCAATATCTTCCAAAATATTGCATATAGAATACAATTCTTTTACAAAAAAACGTGGTTCATATGATTACCAACAAAAAAAGGCTAAAATGTTGTTTTTTTCGGAAATATAATAGTTTTCTGGATAAATTAATTTAATGACATCATTGATTTTCCTCTCCCCTCTTTTTTGACCGAGAGAAAAATGCTTGAATTTGTTAGCAAGCGCGATAGATGTTGATTTACACAATGTTGGTAGAAATTCAATGTGTGGGAACAAAATGCCGCCCAATAAAAATGTTAAAAAAGGAAATATGGGATACTAAATGACTGTGTACTGAACTAAATTGGTTCACACTTCCAGGCAAAGGAAATTACCGAATTTTTTACTGCTTCAATCTATCTTCTATAACTTTTCGATTTACTTATTGTTGATAAAGAAATATCAGGAAGCCTAATTTGAAGAAAATGTGCACACATTTTCATCGTTTGGGCAAAAATAGGAGTTTTTCCCAAATATCAGCTTATCCTGACAAAATTTACCTGAAAACAACTCCTTCGGTATTTTCGAGATCGGGTGGATACAATCTGGATGTTTCCTCACTTTAGAAATACCTGTTTAAAAAAATTGGTCCTCATAACCATGTATGGTCAATGCCTATATTCTTTTCTATACATTGTTAGTCGAGTTTGGAGCAGTGGGAGTATCAATCCATTATGTGATTAATTTACATTAAAGAGTTTTCCCAAGTTTTTTTTTAATATGTATCCTATTTTAGACATTAGATAGCTTCTGAGTTTCGATAACGCTATCGGTAAATTAATTTTACAAACTTTTATTTTAATGATTAATTTGAGTATCCGATACTGGAAATGTATTATCATTATTGGAAGATAATATTAACAGAAGACAAATGTTTGGTAAATAACATTAAAAAAACCGCAAATTCTGAAATTTACCCGAAAGATGTGTGTAGTTATTAATCTTATTTTTTTGCTTATTGCATTTATTATATTGTTGGTGATTAAAAAAATAAATTTAACTGTACAAGGAGTGCAAAAAGTGTAACGAAACTATTAGTTTTGCGGAAGATACACATCAGAAAACGTAATGTCATATATTATTATGGGTTATAATAGACATAAACATCCAACTGCATGAATTGTTAACAGCTGAAGTGACCGGATGATGACCTCTAAAGCGTCGTTTTATTGACGGACCTACAAAGTAGTATAGAGAGTTCTACAAACCCATAGATAGATAGACTCAATTTATGTTTTGACAAATAAATTGTCTTACACTCGTCATTACATTTAAGTCAATTAATATATAATAACATAACGGGTTTTACAACTAACAACAAAATCAATATAATTAGATACATTATACAGAACAAAACACAAGCTGCAACTTGAAATACACATCACTTAGCAATATCACAGCTTAGTTTCACTCTAGCTTCAAATTAAATAATCGATTTCGTGCTGCATGTAGCAAATAGGTAACAAATAAAGATTTGGAAACTTTACTGGATGTTTTATTTACTGTTATACCTTTTTAGAGAAGACTAGGCCATTCTATGAACTCAGAGATGCTATAAAAAGCATTTTCAACGAGAAATGTTTTGGTCCTATTTTTAAAATAAAATAAAATAAAATTTTTTGTTCCAGTTTAGAGTTTGTGGTAAAAATTACAGGCATGGGAGTTTTTTGTGGTCGTAGTTGATATGCGTTTCTAGTGTCATAGTTGCGACAGTCAGCTTTAGTTTCTAACTTTGATTTATTTTTGTGAACCTCTACTAAAGATTGTAAAATATAGAGGCAAGTTTCGGTTAGAATTTTGAGATTTTTGAAAAGTGAACGGCAATGAACTTTGTAACCGGCCTTGGGCATCATACGATTACCATTTTTTTGCGTAATAAAGACTCTGTAGGACTCAGTGCCGTTTTCACAGAAAGATATTCCAAGATATTGTCTTCGTTCATTTCAAGCATGTTATGTTGAAACCATTGTTCAGCTTTATTCTCAAGTGATGCAATATTATCGCCTTCAGGATCCTGGTGCATGCTGATCAATGAAGTGTCATCGGCATACAATAGCTGCGAGAAGATAGTAATGGATCGTTGATATACATAATGAAGAATAGTGGACCCAACACCAAGCCCTGAGGGACTCCGTAGTTGATCCCCTTGAGTTCAGAGTAGTCGTTGCGAGAACCGACACAGTGGCTTCTGTTTTGAAAGTAAGAAGAGAGACATCTTAAAGTGATTCCCCTGAAACTAAAGAGACTCTAGTCTCATAAGCAGTCTCTGGCGGTCGACGCAGTCAAATGCTTTGCTGAGGTCGCACAGAGTAACTGCAGCATTTTTTCCTTCCTACAACGTCTTCCACCAGTCTTGCTATTGCTCCCACTGTTGACTTATCCTGGCTAAAGCCAATTAAGGAGATCCAGATGTTGTGATATTTTTGGTTTAAGCAGTATTTCAAAAATCTTTCCAAAAATGGAAATGATAGATATTGGTCTATAGTTGTTTACATCGCTGAAAGCTCCATTTTTGAAAACAGGTACCAGTCTACTTATTTTAAACTCATATGGAAAGATCCCTTCTCTTACGCACACGTTAAAGAGATGTGTAAGTGGCTGAACCAAATGTATGCTAAAGTATTTTATGATTTTACTGTTAAGTCCATAAATGTCCAGGGAGTTTGAGTTCTTTAGGTGGTCAATTGCACATATTACATCGGTTGAATTTACAGGGCTGAAGATAAACGAATTGAATATGGTAGAGGTGTCTACAACTTCGATCGTTATTACACTATATTCTTTCAGTTCGACACTACTATCCACATGGACTCGGCACAGATTGATGTGATTAGATATTGGTAAGTGTAAGTTGCTAGCAGAATCATTTGATTTGGCTATATCCTCACTATTGGTCGCAGTGCCATCACCGAGTCTCATTTCGGTAGGGTAACCCACAGCACCTCGTTTAGATCTAATGTAGGTCTATAATGAATTAAAATTTTTTAAAATATTATAATGAGTCGTGCTTAAAAACTTATTATGTAATTAATTATAATCCAGGTTGATGGAGGTCTTAGATTCTCTCCGTAGTTGTTTATAAGCAGATAAATCCGATGGCAACTTGGATCTTCAATATTTATCAAATGCTCTATTTTTCCCATTTATCAGAATAACAGTTTCCTTTGAAAAATGACATGGATACTTCAGAGGCATTGTGAGCCTCTTTGGAACATACAAATCGACAGCTGCGTAATTAATTAATCATCTGGTAGTTAGAAAACATCAAATCCACTGTAGAACCATTAAAATTGACAACGCTATTAAGTTGGACCAAATCATAAAAACATACACAGTCAGAGTTCTATCAGTATCATTGTTAGAAATAAGAGCCTGATTGTTGTCATTATTTAGTAGGTTTAGAAACTGAGAAGAATCATTGTCGATGAGATCGTTGTTCGGGTGGACGTGAACAATAGATCGAGAAAAATTAGGTAAGTAATTTTTTTTTCGGATCTTTATGTATCGGGGTCTCTAGATGCAGAACAGCATGTTTCCTCAATTCCGTCGGCCTGTGTGTCTGTCTGTTTGCAGCATAGCTAAAAAACGACTTACCCGATTAACTTTAAATTTTTCTCACAAATTAAAGGTTTTATGGGGATGATCTGGTAAAAATCTAATATGGCAAAACAAAATGGCGGCCTAGTGAAATGCTAAAACAAATTATTGCTAAAAAAATACTTGTTCAATTTATCTCAAATTGTACACAAAAATCAAGCATTATGTAGAAATCAACTAGTAAAATCTTAGTCCGAATCTAAGAATTTAAAAATTCAGTCTGAAAAAAAAACTACTTAATGGACTGATTTCAAATTGTGTACAATAATTAATTCTCGTATAGAAACGAATTAGTAAAACTCTGGTACAAATTCAAGATGGCGGAACAAAATTGCGGTCAAATAAAATGTTTGTAATTGTGAAAAAATTACCACAGCTTCTACATTTCTTCACGTTTTAGCGTCCTTAGATACCAAAAAATTTGATTTATCAATTCTGTCAGTCCGTTTGTCGGTTTATTCTGTCTGCCTATCAGTTCGCGTAGATTGACTTCAAATTTTAGTTAAAAATTAAGGGTCATATGGGGATGACCTGGCAATATTTTGATGAAAATCCAATATGCCGGAATAAGATTGTGGCCTAGTAAAACGTTAAAAAATATTACTTAAAAAACGAAATATTCAATTTACCTCAAATTTTGCACAAAAAATCAGTGTTACATAGGAATAAACTGGTAACACTTTGGTATGAAGTAGTAGAAGGGAGGGAAAGGTCTATATAGGTATTAAAATGACGTCAGGTGACTGGTAGGCCTATAAGATCCTTTTAGTCTACCCCAGATCCTCCCTCAACCACCAACCAACACCAGGTTTCCATCTTTAAATCTACCTGTTCTTCCTATATAGGTCTGTATATCTTTCCAGAATGCTTCCTTGACTGCATCCCTATGCAAGACCGTAGTGCCAAAAATAACCTGGCGTAGCCACGCTTGTGCTATACACCTACACAGGAAGTGGTGTGGAGTTTCTTCCTCCTCCTGACACTCTGTGCAAGTAGAATCATCCTCAATACCTAAAATCGAGAGGTGCCTTTTTAATCGACAGTGCCCCGTTACTACTCTTACGATGGAACTTAGAGTCTTCCTGTCTCGTTTTAATTAGTCACTATGTTTGGCCTTTATCTGTCTTCACAATTAAGTCTTTAGCTTGGCTACCACCTTCAAACTGATCCCACTCACGTCGCAGTTCTTGGTGAGTGCAGTCCTTATCTGCTGCCTAGTAATACCTAATGACGGTTCTGGTCCCATATAGCTGTTGGCTTCGAGTCTAGCAAGTTCATCTGCCTTCTCGTTACCCTCAATCCCACATTATCCTGGCCCCCAAACCAACCTCACCCTCTTACTTCGTGCCAACTGCTCCAGCTTGACTCTCTGAGCAAATAACAATCTTCTCCTCTATTCCTTCTATGACTTCCCCACATCATTGTTTGCCGTCTCTTATTCGCAGGTGAGTTGCCATTGCCCTTTTCTTAATGAAAGTCGGCAAAGACGGCAGACCGACTCTTTAGAGTGTTATTTATTGAATCACGCGCGTTTTTGGCGATTTGGTATCGTTTGTACGTTCCTTATTATATCCGGAGTAAATTCAGGTACGATGTTAACAGCAGATAAAATAACAAGTAGGTAAAGAACAAATATATGGAACATAACAACCTAAATATATATAAACATATGTGAATGCGTCAGTCTGTTACTAACTTATAAACCTTATAAACTATAAGGAACGATAAGAAGTAAAAGGAACTCAAGTTAAAAAAAATTAGAGCAAAATCAAGTTATAAATATCTTAAGTTTTCTCTTAAATGCTAATGAGCTGGAATTATATTCGAAATCGTAAGGAATATGCTTATTATACAGAGTCATAAATCGATTTATAATTTTATTCCTGCCAACATCTGTTTTTCTATAGTCCGGTAAAAAGGTTCCTGTCTGCCTAGTACATCTTGATGGAACTCTAAAATTCAACAAATTCAGCAAATCAGCAGAGTCTATTTGGGTGGTAAGAATCTTGTGGCCAAAAGATAGGCGGTGCTTGATTCGATGGATTTCTAAGGTATCTAAACACAGCATGTTAATATGCTCAATATGCGATAATTGGGCCTTATTAATTCCCAATTTTAAAAGTAGAAAGTTAGCAAACTTTATTTGAACTCGTTCGATCCGGGTCATCCTTGTCGTGTAGCAAGGTGATCACACAACAGACCAGTAATCGAGGTGACTTCTCACCAAGGAGAAGTAACGTATTTTTAAGACCTCTGTATCTCTATATTCGTGACATTGTCTCATAATGGATCCTAACATTTTAAATGATTTTGAGATTATCCAGTCAATGTGGTTTATAAATCTTAATTCGGAGTCAAACAAAATTCCAAGATTTATAACCGTTGTAATTCTTTAAAGTTCAGATGCGTCAATATTATAGGAATTTGTGATTGGTGCTTTCTTCCTACTAAAAAAGATTACTTTGCGTTTAGATAAGTTCAGGTGCATTCTGTTCTCAATGCACCATGTACACAATATTGCTCTGTAAAACACAACAGTCCTCAATAGAATTAATTATGCGATATATTTTAAAATTATCGGCAAAAAAGAAGATTACATTGGTTAAGCAACGAGGCCAGATCATTCACAAATAACAAGAATAGGATCGGACCCAAGTGGGTACTTTAGTTGTTTGAGACTTATCGTTGCCAATCCGAACTACTTGAGAACGATCATAAAGATAACATCTAAACCACTTCAGAAGTGTATCACCAACTCCATACAATTCCAGTTTTCGGATTAATATGGGATCGTTTACTCTATCAAACGCCTTCCGAAAATCAAAGTAAATAGCATCCACTTGGAGACCCTTGTCCAAAGCACACGCGATGGTGTTGGAAAACACAGAGATTCGTCTGACAAGACCTTTCCGGAAAAAAACTATGCTGTGCAGTTGAGATACAACTTTGGAATACATTAAACATAGCTTCGGTTACAACCTTTTCCAGGATCTCTGCCACACAAAGAGTCCAGAAATGGGTCGATAGTTCTCTATATCACTTCTATTCCCATTCTTAAACAGAGGGGCAATGTAAGCCAATTTCCGTGCTGTAGGAAAAACACCGCAATCAAGCGACAATGGGTAGAGATAACTCAGTGTATGAGCCAGCGTGGGACTGCAGTGGCAGAGCAAGATAGCAGGTATCAGATCTGGACCTGCACCCTTTCTCGTGTCCAATTCTATCAGTTTCAGAAAACGACACTACTATCCACATGCACTCGGCACAGATTGATGTGATTAGATATTGGTAAGTGTAAGTTACTAGCAGTATCATTTGATTTGGCTATATCCTCACTATTGGTCGCAGTGCCATCACCGAGTCTCATTTCGGTAGGGTAACCCACAGCACCTCGTTTAGGTCTAATGTAGGTCTATAATGATTTAACATTTTTTAAAATATTATATTGAGTCGTGCTTAAAAACTTATTATAATCCAGGTTGATGGAGGTCTTAGATTCTCTCCGTAGTTGTTTATAAGCAGATAAATCCGATGGCAACTTGGATCTTCAATATTTATCAAATGCTCTATTCTTCCCATTTATCAGAGTGACAGTTTCCTTTGAAAAATAACATGGACTTCACAGGCATTGTAAGCCTCTTTGGAACATACAAATCGACAGCTGCGTAATTAATTAATCATCTGGTAGTTAGAAAACATCAAATCCAGTGTAGAACCATTAAAATTGACAACGCTATTAAGTTGGACCAAATCATAAAAACATACACAGTCAAACAGAGTTCTATCAGTATCATTGTTAGAAATAAGAGCCTAATTGTTGTCATTATTTAGTAGGTTTAGAAACTGAGAAGAATCATTGTCGCTGAGATCGTTGTTCGGGTGGACGTGAACAATAGATCGAGAAAAATTAGATAAGTTGTAATCACCGATTAATATTATTCTCGATTTGGGAAAGCTATCATTGGTAGAGTTACACCAACCCACAGTTCTTCACAATCAAAACTCCTCCACCCCGAAGCTTACTAGTAGTATCTGCATTTCTATCATTTCTATATACCATATATCCATCACAGAACAGATCCTCACTGGAAATTCCATCATTCAACCAAGTTTCAGTCAAAGTGATAACATCATAAGTGGTAGAGAAGGCTCTGAGAAAATTTTGCAGCATTTCCTTATGAATTGCAGTGCCCTTCACAGCATTTGGTGCACTATTAAATATGAATATCCAATCATTCTTCGAAAACTTCCAATTAAAAATCATGCAATCCTCAAAAAGGAATGATTTAGTCCTTTGGCAGTTGATATCGTATCAATTGTTGGTAAAATGGTTAAATAAATGTAGATATCCCCTGACGTCTTCATCCATTATTAGAATTTGATGTTTGGGAAAACTATTATCGATAAATGTTCTTGAAGATATCCCTTCTTGCAGTTTTAAACTTTCAGAGGCTTTCTGAATATTTCCTTCTATCATAGCCGTATTTTTGCGTAAAGTTTTTATTTCGTCTTCGCAGCTTTTAATTTGTCCCTTCAGACATTCAATGGGCACTATCATTCGTTTGTTAAGATCCCTTTTTAAGGGATTGCAAATATTTAATTTTTTTTTGTATTTTTTAGTCAAGCAATGCAAACATATTTCTATAACTTATATTCTAAACATTATTATATTTTGAAGGTAGGGGAAGTTACAGAGCTTAGATGAGCGCATGTTATTTTTTTGTGTTATCTATCATCAGATTAAAAATTAAAAAATGTTGCAATTTACGCGATAAGTTATCCCCTCTTATTAATGCCACTTTTAAATTTTTTAATTAAGACTTTGTGCCATTCTCTGTAATCTTTCAGATGTGCGTTAAATATTTTTAAGCTACTAATTTGAAATAATTTTTTTTCTGACAGGGAACCCGTTGCGTTCCCTAAAAATTTTCTTTTTCGAATATTTTGACATAATACTGAGTAACTTAGGTGCTCGAATAAATATCATTGATTAATATCATTTAGTTACTTAAAATTTTGTTTCTTCCAGTCCGCAAAAGGGAGTATTTAGAAGTAGGAACACGTCATATAGTCTATTTTATTATCACTTGTTTCGTTCAGTACCAGTCGGTGTTAATATTTGTATTTAAATATTAACTATCTATTTTATGTTGCCTCTAACTACAGATGGGTAAAAATAAAAATTATAAAAATAAATAAAAACAGATTTATTAAGAACATTTAGAAGGAATCCATTAGAAAGAACATACGCTACAAAAGTTTCGGAATTGATTTGTACTGAATTTCTGATCATACCCTACGAAAACGAATGTCTGATCATCAAAATATACCTTGTTGTGTCAGCACATGTTCTTCCTGACCTCAAAAGGAAACCAAAGAAACACTTGAGTTTCAATGTTTCTAATAGGTCATCTTAATAGAATCTTCAAAAACATGTATATCAAAAGACTAGAATTGTATTTTATTAATTCCTGATTGGGTCCTTAGACTTGCAGGCCCGGGGCGGACCGCACCCGCCGCCCCCCTTTTAGTCCACCACTGTTCGTGTATATTTTTATGTTGTTTAAAATATATTATTCCTGTTTTCAATAATATATCTCTACTTTATTTAGTTCAAGATATTTCCAGCGGTAATCGCCAAAGAGGTTTAAATTTAGATCAGGTTTACCTTGACAAGTTTAAGATGACATATGTAACAACCGGACAAATCATTTTTTAAATATCACAATTACAAAACATAACAGGACATGAGCAAAGCGTAACTGGTGAAGTATTTTTGATTATATTATGTACAAAGTATTTAATTAAAAATAAACCCGGAAGAATGTATATCTAACTACTTCTCGTATTTCTATTTTGCAATCGTAAAGATGCCTTTTCGATAAGGAAAGTAATAAGAAAAGTAAGAAATATCTTACTGGTCCTCTAAACCACTCTCACAATTGAAAAACAAAAATGATGCGAATGTAATTGCCACTTTTGGCATGTTTTGTCATCAACTTGAAAATATCTAACAGTAAATATGTTTTTTAAAAATAATGCTTTTTAAAAATATAGTGCACAACATAAAAAAAATAGTATAAAATGCTCGTTTCATAAAATAATTAATCTCATTCGCCCTTTTGAACCTAACCTAGGGCTCGTCCTATAAAATCATGTCTTATGATATGTCTTATGTCTTTTAATATACTATTTTCCACAATCTACAATCGTTATATAAAGTACACATTATTTCACCATATCCTTGAACGTAAAATCCCTCTTTATTAAAAGTGTAAAATAAAATCGAAATTGATAAATTAACATGTCAGTATTAAAACGATTTCTTACTGTCGAAAGGTTGGCTGTGGATTCGTTTCGAATATTCTTTCATCGTATGTAAATGTATGTAAAGGCGGACTCAAACGACTGGCGTATTTGACAAATACACAAATAATTATGTATTTGGCAAGCATTCAAAATGCTCGATTACAATACTGGTATATTTAACAAACATTTGAACGCATTTCCACATCACCCTTCGACTTGTGGCATATTTACCGACAAGAAGTGCCGAATATTTATACAAATATACTATGCACACGACATGATAAGTGTTCACAAGTGGCGATTATTTGTCAAGTACAGCAGTCGTTTGAGTCCACCTTAACTAATGCATTATAGTACGCCGCAGGGATCTGAAGCACCGAAGAAAGAAGAGGTTTGTCAAAAGCGTCTCTATGGATATATAGGGTTTTAGCCATTAATAAGTAATGCACTGTTTCCATAGATAATTGCATTCTTTTCATAGCCTTAGATTCGGGCGCTAAACTATAACTGATTTTTTTTTACTCGTCGGATTACGGAACTTGCCTGCGGCTCGTGCTCGTATTTGTCCGTTTCGTAAAACAGTCCTATGTAATTGACTTTTTATATAAATTACTATTATCAATCACACTACTTGTAAATTTGACAAATATTTGAACGCATTCTCACAGTACCATTTGACTTGTGTCATATTTAATGGCAATCGATTGCAAATAATCTAGTGCCGAATATGTAGTAAGCTATGCACACGATATGACACGTATTCCGGTCAGCATCAGTGACGTGCTTAGCCAAATCAGAGGTTAGTAAACAACAATTAACCAAAATAATAGGACATTCCAACACGAATTCAATAAAGCCTATCTGTCCATGGATAACCAACACCACTCACAAATTATAGACAGTTTTCGTAAAAGGAACATCGAAGAAGACGGGAGCGAAAAAACGCAAAAAAGCCATATCAGGTTCCTCCTAACTTGATGTCAAATGAATTAAACAAAATCATATTGAAAATACTCTCAATCAATATCAAAACTGTACATTTTATGTTTAAATTAATTTATTCTCGATTTGTTTAGTAAATCAGTTATTTTGTTAGTTGAATTATGTTATGGTGTAAATAAAATAATCCAAATTAGTTAAACATTTAATTTCCACTCGTGATAATTTGTATCAAAATATCACTTGTGCAACAAAATTTCGCGAGAAAACTGAATGAAATTCCTTTTTACAACCAATTTTCAAAATAAAAGCATTTGTGCATATCACCAGAGAAATCTCTTGCCCTACGGGCTCATGATTTTTATCAGTTGATATTTCTCAAAAAAAAATTTTACAAATTTTATGAATATTTGTATGTACTTGTGATATTTCTACTGGCAATACATTTCGTTGACTTTAGAGAAAGTGTCAAATTTGCATGTTCTGGGATGATTAATTATTTAGATTCTACATATAAAGATAGGTATACTGAAAGTGAATTAAATAATCCAGTTCATTTAGAAGACACTAAATAAAGTTATTTTGAATTTTATCATTGTGATTGACATCTTATCTTTAGAAACAAACGGCAATCCTGCTTGGACACATCGTCGCAATGCCTGATATTTTTTGACTGACGAGTGACAATTAATTTTATCGCGTACAAAATTGAAACAAAACTCATTTACTATAATTTGATTTAATTAAAACACACGCGATCGTAAAAAAAAAGAAGCGCAATAAAGTGGACCTGTCTATAACGTGTAATAAGTTGTACGACATGTTTGCATTGACATTATTTACTATAATGAGCATCTATTTATCTATCAATGTAAACAAACGTATATGCTATATTTTTGTAATTGTAATACGTAGAAGAGCATTAAACATAGTCAGATTTTGTTTTTCGGTCGATTTTATTGACTTGTTTCTTGGATTTGCAAAATTTATAATTTGTTAATAGTATTGAAGATTCTGTTCAAAAAGATGGCTGTCTAAAAGCATCTTTTTGAGATAGCGAACCGAAAAAGGGCTATTTCTTCGAGTTGAAAAAGGTCAAAAACAGCAATTTAATATCTTTTCTTGTTACGAAAATAAAGCACTTTGATTATGATCAATGATGATGCTAAAAGTTGACTATCCCGGTTGACGATGAGTTTAGAAGTTTAGATAGGTTGCTAGTTATCGTTATCGACATATTCACATTTGTCTTTTATTGATATATTCGTAGATATCAATGCATGGATAAATTATCGATATACAGATTAATGTAGATTTGCTGTTTGTTATATTCAAAGAGATCTTATTTCTTGAATATAATTTCTTAAATATTAATGTTTGATGTACTTAATAAATGTATTCGACACACCAGCTCCTTATTACCAAACAATATTTCAGTTAACGGCTACATGAAAGTTTATTGACGACATTTTATCGTAGGTAATATGACAAGCCATTGGGATTTTATCGGATATTTTTACCCAAGGCACCGTTTTTCGGAAAAAATGAGTTTTTATTACTTGCCTTAAAGTAGTAAAAACTCGTTTTACGATAAATTTTAGCCAGAATAAAACGTGGGCTGAGTAAAAATTGCCGAGTTGTATTTGACTTGTATATCTCACAAATAAAAGGAATTAGATAAGTAGGTACTTGCATATAAGTTAGTCAAAAACGCCGTATTTCCAAAACCGCTTATTTTTTCATTTAATTTACAAATTCACAAACTGACAATACATTCAGAAACCCATTGCAAATATGAAATGTCATCGAAAATATTGATCAACTCAGCTACGCAACGAAGTATTTTGTTAAATTTTACAAAGTTCACTGGACAAGATCAATTGGCAGTGTAACAACAACAACGTTGGTCACTTCTTCTTGAATATAGATATTGTCACAAACAGGTGGTTTATTTAAATAAAAGATAACTTAAACACCTATTAACCAAAACAAAAAAATGGAAATTACTGTACAAAAATAATACTTAAAATTAATAACAAAAAGAAATGATTAATTTAAATTAAAATCTTGTAAAGGACGGAATTTACTTAAAATCATCAATCTTAGAACAAAAGAAAAACATACACGTCTCTTAATAAACCATAAATTGAATTACTGAAAAATATGTAAAAACTACTCCCTAAATAAACATTTAAATCAAAATAAAATATCTTTGATAATCCCTAACCTTCGACAATCCACTGTATATGTAAAGCCCCACAAACCAACACAAAATATAATTTAAAATTAACCGTAACAACTAGAACTTCGACACAGACTAACTCTTAGAACTTTTAGAATTCAGAAAAAAGGTCAACACCTAATTTGGCATTAGATGCTTCCCTTAGAAATCTCTTATTGGTTGGAGCGCGAAGCGTCCTCATGGACGCATCCTGATCGTTAATTAATAAATATTTCATAAGTGTCACCTAGAGTTCTACTTTAGATGAGAATTGTATTAAATTGAAATATAATTACATTTCCGTCTAAAAAAGGTAAAAGTATCTTCTACATAAGTGTCTAAAATTTAAACTAACTTATCAGTGTTCTGGAGCAAAAGAACCATGAGAAAAGCAAAGAAAACCTTTTCAGGCAATCTTTTCTGAAGGGAAACAATGCCTTTCCAAAAATCATCGCCTTTTTGAAACGCTTCTATTATAAAATACTCTATTGTATTTTTAACATAGTAAATTGACAATTTATTATAATTGACTCAAACCAAATGAAATGTTTCAATTATTATTTTTTTATGTTCAGCCAGAATTGATTCTAGATCCAAGGGGGGCAAATAAAGCGGTAACTCAAGGCAATTCTGTTTAACATTTATGTAAATTCTATTAAGCAATATCTTTCAGATAATACTCTGTTCCTTCAATACGCTGATGACCTGGCACTAGTTGTCTCGGATAATAACATTAATAATATTTTGGGTATAATGACCAGAGCCTTGGGCAGTCTTCAACAGTGGGCAATAGCTCATGATTTTAAATTTTCTCCCAGCAAATCTTGTGCGTTGATAATTTCGGGGACTCTGCAAATGAATGGTGAGGATATTTCCTGGGTAGATAGCATCAGACATCTCGGGGTGTTTTTTAATCATCATTTAACATGGAAACCACAAATAAATAACATGTGTGACCAAGCTATTAAATCATTAAGCATCCTAACATTTCTGTGTGTTACTCGTTGGGGTTTCCATGTTAATGTTTTATAGGGCTTTTGTGAGGCCTCCTTTAGACTTTAGAAGCATCTTACTAACTACACTGCTGAAACTTCCAAGTGCACCAAGGAAATCTTTACTGGAAATTTAAAATGAAATATTTTCGGAACTAATGAGATTTTAAGTTACGGTTTTCGGTATTTGTTTGAACAATTCCTAGAATATGCGGTCCGATAAGGACAGCCTTAGGACTCTATCGCAAACGTCTTATAAAGGGTGCTATAGAAGTCCTTTTTTGAAAGGTTTATTCGACCAGAATTCTTACCGTGGAAAATTTCTTTTTCTCTTTGTGCAACCAAAATAATCTAGAGCTAGGTACAAAAAAACAATTTCAAGCGGTTTTGAAATTGTTTTCTTCCTTTGTGACATAGAGGGTTTTTTAGAAAAATTGATTTTTTTTAAATGATCTGCTGAACAAAGCCGAATTACCAAAAGCCAATCAGATTCAGTACGGTCTATCAGGTTACGAACAGAGTTGGCACTCTTAAGTATTCCACCATGAATATTGTATACGGGGAGCACCAAAAACTCTACCGATTCTAAACTTTAACAATGTTGAATTTCTGCTCCATAAGGTAGGTGGTATTCCAGATCCTTGTTACCCACTGTATTATTGGGACATATTCTCAGTTAATTCGACATGATAAGCAAACAATTTAAGTAAGTCTGTATAAAAAAATACTTGTAAAACTGTATTTTATTGGGAAAAATAGAATTATATCAATGATAAAAGGCGGTTTTTCATTTTTTATTAAAAAAATCGGTTTTAAATTAAAGGCACTATCTGAAAGAACTAGAACAAACTTTAAATGTAAAAAAAACTTTCGGTAAAAATGTACATTATTACTAAAACTGGCATATAATTCAAGATAGATAGAAAAAAACCAAATCCAACAAATCATACACCACTTAGTTTTTGATGAACCCTGTATGCTATATTCATGTTGAAAAATTTAAGGGTGCCAACTTTGTTCATAATCTGATAGATATGCCTTTGATTACTACAAGTGGGCCTTGTTCAGCAGACTATTTTAAAAAATCAATGTTTCGAAAAAACCCCGTATGTCAAAAACGAAAAAAAAAATCAAAGTCGCTAAAAATTCTTTTTTTGTACCTAACTTTAGATTATTTTGGTTGCACAAAGAGAAAGAGAAATGGTCTATAGCAAGAATTCTGGTTGAAAAAACTTAAAAAAAATGACAGGGTCTTATATAGCCCCCTGTATAAGACGGTTGCTATGGTGTCCTGAGGCTGCCCTTGTCGGGCTGGAGACTATGGAGATTGATCAAACAAAGGCCCAAAAGCGCAACTCAAAATTTTCATGCGTATTGAAAATATTTAATTTTGGATTACCAGTAAAAATTTCCTTGGTGCGCTTTGAAGTTCCAGCAGTTTAAATGTGCAAAAACTCACCGTCTTAAACTGGACAGAGTTCAGTTCCAAGCTATGAAAATTGATCTGGGATTGATGAAATCAACTCCTACTAACGTAATTTTATCACAGACCGAACATGGTTGGCTACCAGATTCCAGATCAGAGCTTGCTCCATTCAAAACAATCCCGTTGTTGACTACATAAAATCTTTGTACGTTAATTACAATGCCAACCCTGGTTTCTGGTCTCGGTTTGCGGGGGTTCCTGTACTGGACGCGATGGACTTGCTGCGGCCAGTGATGCGACACCTTAGGGTTTGCCCTACTCTACCATATTTTGAAAGGGCACCTATTCATAAGGACGGAACTGTGACATACCTTCCACTTGAAAAAAATACCGACGATTCAGATTCCTTTTTATATGAATTCAGGGCAAGATTTCCAGACGAAGCCTTCGTTTTCAGAGATGGATCTAAATGAGAATTGGCATATGGGTTCCCGGCTTCAGTTTTTCAAATAGAATTCCAGAATTTTTGTCAATCTGCTCTGTTGAGATTTATGCCATCTTTACCGCCCTTGAAATAATAGAGAATTTTAGATTGACCAATGTCAGGGGCGTGCGGTGAAACTTTAAGAAAGGGAAGCAATTTTTAGAAACTTATCTATTTGTAATGTAATTCGATTCTTCGATCATTTTTTGCAAATTCGTCAATGACGTCATCATAAAAACGTCGATGCTCCGACATATTTTGGAGAAGTTTATTTTCAATGGACAACAGCGATTTATGCGAAAGCCTCGCCTGCACCGTTGAATTTCTCACAAAATTTTTTATATGTTTAAGTGTTGAAAAATTGCGTTCTACTGGCATGAACTTGTGGCAGGTATTGTCAATACTAATCCACACAATTTGGACACTTCGGTGTAGGCATCTTCCAGCTCCTTGTCTTTTAAAAATTGCATTAGTTCCTTAGCGTTATTTTTTGCGCTAATGTCATCAGTTTCGTAAATCACTTTTAGTTCAGATCGCAGTAACACTCGGTCGAAGAACTGGCCATAATGAAGAAGAAGAGATTTAAACGCATCTTCTGGAAAAGTTTTTCCTTTAAATGCATCAAAATTGCAGAGCTCGAGGAATTTAAAATCATTTAAACCGTTAAAACTATAGTTTATTTGTTGCTAAATTTATTCGATTATTTCATAAAAGAGGCGTCTGTATGATGTTCGAACATCTCCCACCTTGTCTGTTCGAAGACGCTTGGCTTGTGGCTCTACATTTAATGTCATCGTTTTCTCCCAAAATAGATCAAAGTCATCTCTTTTGTTTTAGTTTGTAATATATTAAAAACATTGTCCGAGAATGGAAATATTTCTGAAAATATGTTCAACAAATAATTAAAATTAAAATCTCGTTTCAAACAGTCCAAATACCCCCTCGAACTATTTATTGCTTCTGAGTCCCACGTTTCATTATTTTCTAATATATTCTCAAATAGCTCAATCAGTGATTTACATTTTCAGGTACTGTTAACACAAGTCTTCCATTATAGTTCCACCTAGTAGGAGCTACTTTGGATTTTTGGATTTGGAAAAAAAAGCAGCCATGCCACTTAAAGTAACGAAAAATACTTTACACTCTTTAGTGTGATTGATGGACTGGGATAAAACTAAATTTAATTTATGAGCAAAACCATGGACAAACACAGCACTTGGGAAAGTTTCTCGAACTTTAGCTTGCAGACCCCCTAATTGCCCTGCCATCACTGCAGCTCCATCATAGCTTTGAGCAACTAATTTTTTCTCTCCATTAATTTCTTAAGTAACGTTATAAACTACGGTATATAATGCATCTGCTGTACGATTTTCGGAGACATTCTTGAAACCTAAAAATCGCTCTTGAATACTTCCGTCTGTTTTAACGTAGTGTATTACTATAGATAATTGGCTAAAATTAGTGATATCAGTTGTTTCGTCCAGAACAATAGCAATGAACCGCGCCTCGCCAATCTCCTGCTTAATTCTTTTTAGAATAATGGTCGCAACAGCGGAAATTAAATCATTCTGGATTCGATTCGACGTTCGGCGAAAAACGCTAAGCTGCTCTGTATGCTTTTTTAAGCAATCATCATATTTAGTCATTAAACTAAGTAAATCTTGAAAATTTCCTCTATTTGAAGAAACCCTTGTTTCGTCATGACCTCTAAATCCCAATTCGTGCTGTCCGAGAAAACAAACAACATCGATAAGTCTTCTTAATATTTGCCTATTTTTATCGACTAGTTCATTGTGTTAGCGGTGACTAATTTCCAGCTGTTTATTAAGGGCGTGCTCAATTCTGGTTTTGCCGAAAACTTTTTCTTTTAGGAACGGCCTGTAAATGCGTTTTGGACATAATGTGTCTTTTTAAAGCTTTATGGAAATTGTTTAAATCGGAAAAACCAGTTTTATTCTAGAGACCTTTTTCATTTTCAAAAAGTAAACATGGCCAACAAAATAATTTACTTATATTTTCACAACCTGTTAGTCATTTAAATTGTTCGTATTGTTTTTCCGGATAAAAATGTCCAATACAGTTTTTTCATTTTTGTGGTTAAATTTTTTATAGGCGGTTTTGCCCTTCATTTGGAAATTATTTGAAGCTTATCAGCGAAGTTTTATGTTGAAATTCCCTTTATTATTAAGATACACATCATACATTCACACACACTCTTCTTACTAAATTCTCCAACATTTTCAACGTTATTACCGACAGCCGAAGTTGACGCTATTTGCATATCCACGTCCGTATTGTTGTCTTCCATATCGCACCATGCACGACGCGACGTACGTATCACACAACACACGGACAGCCGTTCAAACAAAGAACTTACTCCAACGATAGCTTCCGCCACCACTTAACGCACGCGACTGAAATGCAAAAATTGCAAACAGCCGGTGGAAAGTTCAATAACCTGTGGCTCGATTCATAGGAAATGGGAAATCAAGCATACAAGACTTGGCTGCAGAGAAGCTAACGGCCCGAATAGGTTCTATTCGATATTCTATTGTGGCTGGGTCGGAGTCAGGGCCGTATTTATTATGGGCTTGATAATTAATATAATATTTTGGCATTTTTAATATAAACTTTATTATTAATGGTTTCCTATTTAAAAAATTACATTTTAGAAGATGTTTTGTAATTTTTTTTGGGGAAGCGCTGCTTCCCTTGCTTCCATGGACCGCACGCCCCTGACCAATGTAGTAGTATTTTCAGACAGCGGAAGTGCATTGGACAAGGTTAGCAGTCCTAAGCCTACCGATGATCACATTACAATAGCAACCAAGGCAAAAATGGATGAAATTAATGAGAAACGGAAATCTTTGGCTTGGGTTTGAAGCCACACGAAAAAGCGGATAAATTGGCTAGTTTGGGAAGACTTCTCAGAACTATTACGAATATGAAAATGGATTGCAGAGAATCCATTCTTTCATACAAACAACGTTTCTTTAAGAAGTGGAAGGAGAGATGGGATCTATAGAGAAATTGCACAAACACCGTGTATCAAATCCTAGTGTACAGCATCAAACACCCGCAAAGGAAGGAAATTGTTACTATGTGCAGAATCAAAATCGGTCACTACACAGTGTCGACTCATTTACATAGACGTCGATAGCCACTACCTCATATCCTTTTTGAATATCCCCTACATCTTCAGGACACCTCTCTCTTATACAAAACCCTACAATGCTATATATACAACTTTACAATTTTAAAAATAGGTTTGTTTCTTGATGTCCGCATGAGAACCATTGCTATGGTTCCAACTTAGACTAAAAATTTGAAATAATTTTTTAAGTATCAACAATTACGTTATGGCATTATAGCCATTTTCATGCATGACGGAATATTTTAACAATTAAATTGTAATCAGAAGAATTAGATTGCATTTTTAGACGAACTATATGAATATACGATATTTGTGCTTACTGAATATAACTATTTTTTTATGTAATTCATAGACTCATGATGACCGTGCAAAACCGGATTATATTTAATTCTATTTTTATATAGATACTGAAAAAGTTTAATTATTAACCTAACACATATTACACTGACGTAACGTGATTATACCAAGTTCAATTGTTTTTCTCTGACATGATGATCAGTTTTTCTCGTGTTTCAATTTTTTTATAGATGTTTAATAACTAAACGTAGCCAAAGTGATTATTATTATCTGTACTTAATGCTTACCGATATTTAGGAATGTCCAGTGTGCATACTTAAGTGGAATTAATTTAATAATAATTGTTTATTAAATGAAGATAAATCATCGTGATAATTAGCATAAGTTTCAGTGACGCAAATCGAGGACTGTAAATATTGTAATTGATAGAAATTCACTGAATAAAAATCAGTTCGTTACGCTAAAGATGTTGTTTTATTTTTTGTTTAGATTTTTCCGTTCTGATAATTATATAGCAATTTTTTGACGCATCTTAGGTTGATAGTTCCCAAGAAAATATCCAACAATAATACTGCGATAGACTAATTAATAGGGATATATTTCTATAGACCAGCTACTAACAATAATGAGAATGAGGTACATGTGGAACCTAATATTCTTAAATTTTTTTTCTGTTCTGTGGCAGATAATATTATTTCCACTATATCTTATCAATCAAACTCCCTTGATTATCTCACCAACATCAATATCCCAGCGAACTTCCACCTAGAACCAACAAATTCCAGTTTGACGACGTTTGAGTTGAGACGTATTTGTTCTCAAATTAAAAATTAAACCTCCGCCGGCTATGATGAAATTTCGAATTTTTAATAGCATTCCTTCATGCTTTAGGAAGGCAGTTGTACTACCACTATATAAGGATGGGAAAACTGAAGATCCATCAAACTACCGTCCAATTTCGCTCCGTTCTACTCTCTCCAAGGTGGCCGAGAAGCTTATCAAGGAAAGATTGGTGAAGTTTTAAAGAACATTTATTATTATTACTACATCCCCGTTTGGTTTTCAGGCTTCGAATGGTACCGGTGATGCGATGTTTGCGCTACTTGAAAAAGTCCCTTTCCGTCTTAATGAAGGTCGGGCGGCTGCAACAGGGTTCTGCGATTTTTGAAAGCTTTCGATTGTGTTGATCATTGAATATTGCTGCATAAGTTTGAGCACTATGATATCCGGGGTATTGCTCATAAATTGTTTTCTGCATATCTATCAGGAAGAGAGCACATGGTGAGAGTTGGGGTAGCGTTTTTGACCCCTCTTTTTCACGCCATGTGTGCTCGGAGCAATGCTGTTCCTCCTGTATTGCTTGCCAGCTTGGATAATCAGAGAAGTTTCACTTTTTTCGCGGATGCCTCCACTCTGTTTTGGCACTGTTTGGAAAATTATGAAGATCTTAAAACAACTATATGCACCGATCTGGCAAAAATTAAAAAGTGGTGTGAATCAAATTATCTTTGCTTTAACATTAATAAGACCAATATATTAACATTTTGTTTTAACTTTGATAACCTTATATCGAAAAATAAGCACATTGAATTTTACTATATTTTTGGGACTAGTAATAGACCACAAACTGAGATTTGAAGAACACATAATGAATTTATTTAAATAGTAAACTGGCTTCAGGTTGGAATTTCTTCGGCAAGAATGGTGTACTTGTCGTTGTTTGAGTCGTACTTGTGGTATGGCATAGCATTTTGGGGTTTTTGCAACCAACAATTGTTTAATAGTGTGTTCGTTTTTCAAAAGAGAGCTATTAGCTATATGTGCAAAGCCAGTTGTAGACTGTAGACACTCTTTATTAAGCATGGCATATTAACAGTTGTACCTTTATTTATCCTGGAAACAGTGTGCCTACTTCACAAAAAGTATTTGGGTACTGCGCCAGAATGTAATATTCATAAGACACGACAGAATAACCAACAAACTATACGCCTTCCTGTACCTCGACTGACGTTGACGAACAATCTATAACACAGAGTAACAAAATGAAAACAAAAATTTGGTGCCGGAAATCTAACATCTGATTTTAGATGTTTTTAATGTGCTGATTCCAACAATGCCATCAGATTTTTTCTATCAGCTCTAGTTTTTGAGATACAGGTGACAGGTTAATTGATATTTTTTTCTGATAAAGGACAACAAATAAAGAGATAAATATGTACTTAATCGTCAAAATAGAAATTTCCCAGAATCTAATTAACCAAATGGATACCTGGAATTGTCCCTGACCCAATGTTCCTATACTAGAAACTACTCAATACACTGCTCTTAATTACTTTTATACCTGTAATTGCCTATGACCCGATCATTCTATACCTGCTTGGCTGTACTCGATTTAGTATATTACTGAGTTTTCCCAAGTAAAGTCGTGCTATCATTTTGCGTAAATTTTGGTCGTTTTGTAGTATCAAGACACTAAACTGAAACAATGGCATACACAAGCAGACGTACCTGTGTAAATCATCCCGATGTTTTTTGTTATGTGTGTGGTCAATACACTTTGAAAAAGAGCAGAAAAACGATTTCTGACTTTGTGAAAAGAGCTTATCTTGCCTATTTTGGCGTTCATTTAGGAGATCAAGATAAATCTTGGGCCCCACATTTCATATGTAAAACATGTGTTGAACATTTGCGACAGTGGGCAACTGGAAAGAAGAAGTGCTTAAAGTTTGGTGTACCAATGGTTTGGAGACAACCGCGAAACCATCATGACGACTGCTATTTTTGTCTCGTTAATATTAAAGGCATAGAAGGCCTGTAGCGCATTCGGAAGAAATACCCGTTCCATCATTCAGCAGTCTACCCGAACTGACAGAAGATGATACAGAAACATCAACGTCTGACGAAGTTCAAAGAATTCAATCAGAAAACGACAGCGAATTTGAAGTAGATTTAGCAACTCCGCAGAACTAAACAAAAGAACTAAATCCAGATTAAAAGAAAAAAATCTACTTTGTCCTAATATTACATTTTATCATAAAAAAGAGATAAGGATCTGCTGTCTTTTTTCGCTCAGGAAAATGACTGTATTCTGTAACAATATAAAATGGCTTTTAGAAAAAATGGGTTTGCCTGAATACACTCCAGATGATTGACGCCTTTTTATTGACAGTTCAAAACATGGTTTAAAATGTGTTCTTCTACATAACGGTAACAAATATGGCTCACACAATTCCTATTGGTCATTCTACTACCATGAAGGAAGAATATGAAACAATTGCATTAGTTTTGAGAAAAATTAAATACGAAGAACATCAGTGGGCAATTTATGTTGATTTAAAAATGGTTAACTTCCTGCTTGGACAGCAGAGTGGTTATACAAAATATCCTTGTTTTTTGTGCCTTTGAGACAGCAGAGCTAAAAATGAGCACTGGGTTAACAAAAATTGGCCTTCAAGAGATGTCATGATTCAAGGAAAACAAAACGTGATCAACGAACCTTTGGTTTCAAGAGAAAAAATCTTACTTCCGCCCTTGCATATCGCGCTAGGCCTAATGAAGCAATTTGTGAAACCATTTAAACCGAGATGGAAATTGTTTTGGGTATTTGTCACGTAAATTTCCTGGCATTAGCACGGAAAAACTAAAAGCTGGTATATTTGATGGTCCTCAAATAAGGCAACTTGTTTGAGGACAAGGATCATTCCACAATTCACCACATCAATGAACGAGACTGAATCTAACGCTTGGTGTTCATTTGTTCAAGTAGTACAAAATTTTCTTGGCAATCATAAAGCAGAGAATTACGTTGAATTAGTGGACACTATGCTTTCAAATTTTAATATTCTCGGCTGTAACATGAGTATAAAAGTTCACTACCTCCACAGCCACCTAGATCGTTTTCCAGAAAACTTAGGTGATTGTAGTGAAGAATAGGGGGAAAAATTCCATCAGGATATTAAAACTATGGACGATCGTTATCAAGGACGATGGGATAGCCACATAATGGCGGACTACTGCTGGAGCCTTCAGCGAGACTGCCCTAGTAAACTCCATTCTAGAAAGTCGTATAAAAGAAAATTTTTATGTGATTAGTGACTAATGCAATTATGTAAATTAAATTTTTGCAATAAATACTTAAATCCATGTGTCTTTGTTTTGTTAACTGGCAATAGTAATATTATATATTATAACAGTTATAACGTAAAATATATACACAATTTTTTATCTAGATCTGATAGACAAAATCTTAGAACTTTTTTACATTCTGCATCCAAAAATTACCCAGGGACAGTTAAAAAATCAGGCACCAAAATGTGTGTTGGCCTGTGTAATATATGAAAGATGTATAACCATTTGTTAACAAAGGATCGTCCACGCTCATACTGGAAAGTTTTATTAAATATATATGCATTTATTGCTTGTTAGGAACGTTATATTATATAAAATGTTAATCCAAAAAATATAAAGTGATGAGGTAGCGGAAAAGATACAGGGTTTTGTCAAAATTATTCGGTCATAATATCTATACCCTCCTATTTATTTTTTTATAAAATTTTGCTTATATCTTGAAAATCATATGTAATTAGATAAAAGACAAGCGTGTTTCATCTCGGTTTCTTTTTTGGTTGTCGAGACATTTGTTACAATTTTTTATAGTTTATATATGCAAGTAATTCGAACTAATAAAAAGGGAATCGAATCGTTATGAATCCGAATCACGAATTCCCCATTAAAAACGGATTCGAATCATGTCTTCAAATCCTAAAAAAAGTATTCGGATCCAGGATTCGAATCCTAAAAGAGTCGGATCTTTTCCGGTACTGCAGAAGACAACGATATCCCTAGAAAATACAATTTCAGACTGTTCCCTGACTTTGTTTCTGACACTTGCATCTAAAGAAAACGAAAATTCCATATAATAATAATAACAATAATTAAAATAAGGCTTAATTTTACATTTTCCTGAATGTAATATTTACGCATTGTATTATTTACCATAATAATTATTATGATTAAATAAGTCTTAAGTAAACAGATAACAGTGCGTAGACCACTGGACTTATACACCAGGGACATTATTTAGTACGAGTCAAATAAACAAATTAGTTTGTTGCCGTTACTGACGATCAAAATTTTGTCATTTACGTGTAATGATGTTTTTCGTTTTTATAAACAGAAATTGATATCTTATGTAAATGGAAAATAGTATGCAAAGTATCATTAAATACTATATTTTACAGAGAAATTAGACTAAACGGTGTCACTCTTTTCTGAATTTTTTCAAAATGTTGTTGCATTTGTGCTTTAACTAGTGGCGATATTTACTAAAAAGACAGAACTTTTCTAAAATAATTTTTCAAAATATTTTGAATTTCACTAAAAAAAAAATATTTTAAATGCTTTTTTCAAACCTTTACAGAAGTTGTTGGTATAAGACAAGATTAATTTAATAAACTTCCTAGTTCTGTTTGCTGAACTTTTTGATACTGTGGAACAATTGACATCTCTTCAATGTAGTTTATAAAAATTTCTAATTATTACGGTAATAGTTTTCTTTCTAAATAACATTGAATATTTTAATCCAGGACATGCAAGATAAGACTTCATAGTAGTTGAACTGTTAAACATGTTCGGGTAGGAATTTGAAGTATTTTCTATAACACTTCTTTTGTAGCTCTAAACACAAAATGGAAGACCTGGCTGAAGGATTGTGGGGCCTATATACGCCACTGTATTGGCTAATCCAGTGGCGTATATAGACATGTTTCTGGAGGGGGGGGTTCTAAACTTTTCTTTCAAAAATGCACGTGATGTCGTGAAATCGCATCATTTATTGTAAAAAAAGACGAGGGAAATGCATATAGGTAAAAAATATCTCAGTGTATAGAACTTTAAAGTCCCATTCTTAAAAGCAAAAAAACAAAATAACTTACACAGCTAAAATATAAGGCCATAAGCAAACGTTGTCTATAAATATTTCATGAAAAATTAGTCTAATAGCGTAGTAGATGACATACATCTAGACATAAGACATCTTCTAATAGTTACACAGTTTACTGTCACTTTTATCTAATTTATGTTAAAATAACGGATACTTTCTTAAGAAAGAAGGAAAATCCATTAGAAAGTGAAATTTGAGGTTTTGAAGAAGAATAACTCGGAAACAAAACGATGCCAAATAGATTTGACTTCAGATTCGTGATCAGCGACCAGAAATCTACCAATGTGCTGTAGTAAAAAATTACCCAAATCAAAATAATATTAATTTTGCAAGTTTAATAGTCCGATGAGACCTAACTTTCCAGGGCTGGCATGTTTAAATGACACCACACTCAACGTTGGACTCAAGAAAAACATCATGTCATTTTTGAATAGGAACAACAGGGACAATTTGGTTTTAAAGTGGCACGTTTCATTTCCAGGGGACAAATAGTATGTCGCATCTAGGAAGGAGGTATGCCAGCGAATCGCGATTTAGGAATTACTTGACAAAGTACCATTAAATCAATTAAACAACACCGAGTTTCAACAACATTGGGCACCTAGTCACAACTCCCATATTATTCATCCTTTTTTGGGTAATAATTCAGGAAGATCTCGGCACTCATGATAATATTACTACAGCAAAGGTTAAATCGTGGCCGTGTTATATATATATATATATATATATATATATATATATATATATATATATATAAATATTACGATCGATCAATTGTTTTTGAAAAAAACCGGGGAAAAACCGAAAATAGCGGATTTCGTTTTTGGCCGGTATATCCAGAACGCTAAATTTGACAGCTGTCAAAATGTGACATTATTCGGACACATTTTTAAGACAAATAAGATGGCTATACGACACGTCTTCATTGTTTTTTGTTAACCCACAACCCGCCTTAACTTTCATTTTTCTTATGGCCCCATTTATGGGATTTTTCGATTTTTGGAGAGAGCCTAAAATTTCCAGTCTACTGATATCTCACAAGTGCATTAAAGATTTTAGTATCATCGAAATATTACACTCCGTAAGTTAGGTTTCAGTTTTTTATAAGGAGGCCATTATTTAAAGTAATGTTAGCTCTCAATACTTTTCTTAGGAGGCCGTGATTTATCTGTAACAAAATTGGATTTTAACTTTGACGTTAAGTTAAATAGTTGAAAGTATCAAAGTTGTGTTTTAATAAGTAGAAGGTACGCTTTTATCACAATAAAATCATAAATCTGACACATAAATTGTCAAAACCTATAGAAAATGGCCGGCATTCCGTATTTAAATAAAGAAAAGGTTGACATGTTAGCTCTGTACTTTCAATCATACAGAAAGGCCGATGTTACCTCAGCAAGGTATTTGGAGATGTACCCCGAACGACGGCAGCCTCATAAAACCCAATTCAGGAAAATCGTAGTTAATTTAATTAACCATGGTGCCTTCGAACAACCTAGAAGCGGATACAATAATAACAATGAAAATCGAGACAGAAACATTTTACAAGCTATCAACGAAAACCCTAGTGCATCGGTAAGAACTGTAGAACAGGAAACTAATGTGCCAAAATCAACAGTACAGAGAGTTTTAAAAAAATAAGTACCATCCATACAAACCCATAATAGTACAAGGACTTAAAGAAACTGATTTTCCAAGACGACTACAGTTCTGTTATTGGTATATGAGGAGATGTAATGAAAATCCTGATTTTGTAAATAATGTCTTATGGTCCGATGAGAGTAGGTTCACGAATTGTGGAGTCTTTATTAGGCACAACCGTCATCATTAGCCTGTGCAAAATCCTCATGAAGTGGCAGAGAGACGTCTACAGATCAGATTTGGAAATAACGTTTGGTGTGGGATCATTGGTAAGTTAATCTAACCAATCTTTTTTAAATAGGCACCAAATGATGGTCAAATAATAATCTTTTTTTTTTTCGTTTAATTCTTTAATGATACTAAAAAAAGATTATACATCTAATAAAAAAAAGTAAAACGTTCTACTCTAGTCAGTCAACTTACTTTTTTGATATTGTATTACATTTTTATTCAATCATTTTGTATTGTAGTTTTGAAGAACCTATAAAAATAGAATTGGGTTCTATAAATTTATTAACACTCTATCTAAATTTTCTGCAGATTTAGCTAATTCTACCTAAAATAATTTTGATTGTCTGAATTTAATGATTTATTATTACCCGGGAAGCCTAGTTCTTGCGTTATGAAAAAAAAATACCATATTAATCAAATGTCGAATTATTTTTCGATTTTCATTATGATTTATAGAAAGGCGTTCAGCTGTATTTCCGAATAATTTAAAATTTAAAGCGCAAGGGGTTTGTTCTTTTGATATTTTATGTTTTATTAAGGCACGGTGTACTTCTTCAAGATTATTATACCACTGAAATAAATTGATTTAGTATTTCCGACATTAATATGCAATACCAACAAAATAATTTATTACGGCTATTACTTCCCGCTAACCAAATATGTTTTTCTTTTTCATAATAAAGCTGAATAGGTTTCAACTGTATACAAGCTCATTCATTAAGGGATGTTTCGTTAATTATTTTTGGAAAGAAAATATCTACTTTTTAATAAAGATAATTTTCCCTTTATAATTTATAGTTTCTAGTACCACCTGGCCGACCCTGGCCTGACTGTTGGTCACCTATTTATAAATTATTAATCATTTCAGGAAATCGACTTATTGGATCATTTTTGTTTGACTACAACCTAAAGGGGCAGAGGTACCTAGAGCTTTTGCGAAACCAGGTTGTACCAGCCTTACGAGCTATTCTAACGGAAGATGAATTAAGAAAAACTTGGTTTCAACAAGACGGATGTCCGGCTCATAATACCATTCGTGTCAAGAACTTCTTAAGAGAGCAGTTTGACGAAAGAATAATTTCTTTAAATGGCAATATCTTGGCTTCCTAGATCCCCTGACCTGTCGCCCTTAGATTTCTACCTTTGGGGTCACACGAAGAATGAAATCTATGAATTTTATCCCCCCGTGACTATAGAAATCCTGAGACAAAGAATTCTAGACATATTTAGAAAATACACTTACCAGTGTTGTACGAAAAACATTCACCAATTGTCAAAAATGTCTCGATGCAAATGGACGTCATTTTGCAGATTTGTAAATTAATGTTACCCAGTTACAAAGTAGTTAAAGCTCATTTAGATCTTTTAAGTTGGTATTTACGTTCATATTGTATTGAAAATTCAATCCGTTCAATAATTACTTACTTATTAATGTAATCTTGTGACAAATAAATCATGGCCTCCTTTAAAAACATTGAAACCTAATTTACGAAGTGTGATATTTTGATGACACTAAAATCTTTAATGCACTTGTGAGATATCACTAGACCGGAAATTTTAGGCTCTTATCCAAAAATCGAAAAATCCAATATGGCGGTCATAAGAAAAATGAAAGTTAAAGCGGGTTGCCGGTTAACAAAAAACAATGAAGACGTGTCGTATACGCCATCTTATTTGTCTTAAAAATGTGTCCCAATAATGTCACATTTTGACAGCTGTCAAATTTACCGTTCTGGATATACTGGCGAAAAACGAAATCCGCCATTTTCGGTTTTTCGCCGATATTTCCCAAATTTATTGATCGATCGTAAATCTGAAGCCAGATATCGAATACAATAAATTTCCTCTAAAACTTTCCCTATTTAACCTTTGCTGTGGGTATAATAGGAGCCGAGATCCCTATATAGAGAAGCGAATATATATATATATATATATATATATATATATATATATATATATATATATATATATATATATATATATATATATATATATATATATATATATATATATATATATATATATATATATATATATATATATCCGTAGAGATAGTTCCATAATTTTGTCAGCAGTCGTGTTTTACTAGGCTTAATTGTGACACCCTACCCAGTCGAACTTTACTCACTTATACAGCGCGGCAATATGCATCCCTGCTTATCCATTCGCGTGATGCATTAATTTTTGTCACAGCCCTTCATTTGATGCTTCCATTAAAATCGAAACTTATGACATTGCGAAAAAAATTAAAGAATTTTAAATTTTTGGTCTGCATTGCGTTCTACTATGAAATTCTTGACAAAATAAATGGAGCGAGCAAAATGCTACAAAAAGAAAAAATTATAATCATAGACTCAACTAAAGCTCTGGGAAGCCTAGGCGAATATTTTAGAAATAGAAGAACTGACGAACATTTTAATGAATTGCTGAACAGCTAGAGATGGAAGTAAATTTGATAAAGAAACCTAGAGCACGTGCTAGAAAAGGGAGTAAGCTATTTGACTATGAAGGGCAAGATCAACCAATGCTTGATCCAAAAGAAAGGTTTCTGGTTGAACTTATAGTTGTTGTCTTGGACACTCTTGAGCGATTACTAAAAACTCGATCTGATTATTTTTTCTTACCTTTCTGTCTAATACTAACCATAACGCCCTTACAAAACATTGTATGGACTCACAAACATACTTGTCAGATGGAGATAGATAGGATATAGATGGTTTACAATTAAGAGATAAAATTCTTCCATTTGTAATCCATCGTTTCTTCTAGTAAAAATACATAGGACGAAAGCAAACGAACTACAAGCAACGTTTTCCAATCTGTTTATTTCTTTGTGCATTCTTTTAACTCTTCCAATATCGGTTGCAGCTGGCGAACGAAGTTGTTCAAAGTTGGCACTAACTGAAAATTATTTGCGGTCTTCCATATCACAAGAGACACTGAATGGATTAACCCTAATATCTATAGAACGTGAACTAGCAAATAATTTAAATTTTGAAGAAGTAATATCATCTTTCGCCGAAATAAAAGCAAGATGATGTTTTGAGTTTCCGTTTATAATTCCTTCTTGTATTTGTTTAAACAAAATAATGTTTATAACAATGTTATATAAAAATTTGAATTTTTTTATATAAATATAATTTCGTTTTTATCTCCATTTATAAAAAAATCTGGATTAAGTATTTTTGTTATAGAAGTGGAGTTGATATCTGTACCTTAGTACGCGGGTGGCCGAAAGTCTGAAGACGCAGGGGCGCGAGAGATAAGGGCAACAATTTTGAACAGTTTCTATAGTTTAAATAAAATGATTTTTTTTTAAATATTCAGTATTATAACCCCAGCCAACTTCTAAAATTGTTATGTTAATAATTCCAAATAGTCGATTATTATTTAAAATAAATACTAAATGTTATGTATCTTTGAAAATGGCGAAAGAATATAATATAATATTTAAAATATACGGTGTTCCATTTAAAAAATTCAAATTTTTTCTGTAACTCAATATTTGGATCCCTAAAAAAACTAACTACGCCATTGCATTCTACGTAAAAAAACTCTATAATAACTCGTTTTTACTTTTTTATTAGCTTATATATATATATATATATATATATATATATATATATATATATATATATATATATATATAACATACAAAGGGTGCCTTCAAAGTGCAAATTTTCAATTTCGCCCTGAATTTTAAAAACGAAGAAAGTCCAGCAAGTTTTGTTTACTGCATCTTTTATTTCACGAGAAAATAGCACGGTGCCTCGAAAACAGTATCCCTTTATCGTCAGTAATATCTGAGATACCCTGCAAAAGTATCGAAAATGGGGTCTTATATTTCGCCACCCATTTTCAGGGTTAATTTTTGTAGATAGAAAAAAATGATAAATACAAAAGTTGTATGGGTTTCATGAAAAAATAACTTTGAACTTACAGGGTGAATCAGAAACTAGTAGCGTACCAAATTTTGGTTTTTTTAAATGAAATTTCCTCTATATTTTTGATTTTATAGATTCTCCTTGTTATTCCTTTTCCAAAAACTGTGTGATATGTTAGTACTTGGATCGGCAGTTTTTGAGATATTGGACTTTAGAATTCTACTTTATCCTAGTTAATTTACATGAAATCTTATCTAAGGTGTCTTGCTGGTACTGGCATTGTCAGATTAACACTATCATTTAACCGGTCTGTGTCAGTTTTGCCTAACAAAATGGGCTATTCCATTGACGACAGATTAAATATAATAAGCTTATATTATGCCAATAATAGAAACCCTACCCACATTCACAATAAGTATCATATTGACTGGTAGAATCCTCCCAACATGAAGCACCGTAAGATATATAGTAAACAAATTTGAAGATACTAAAAGTTTAAATAGAGAAAAAAAAAATTTCAAACTCAATCGAAAACTTTGACTTAAGAATGTTGCTATTCTTTACAGTGAAATTATTGTTGTTAGTGTTCTATACTTAGGACTATATCTGGTTCATTTTATTGCAGAAAACGTTGAAAGATCAATTACTGATGTAACGATTTATTTTCAAAAATCATTTGGTAAAATCTAACAAACTCTTCAACGTTATAACTTTCACCCATATAAATTTCTACCCGTTCATGGTCTAACTGAAGAATATAAACGACAAAGATTAATTATTAGCCAAGAAACTTTAAGATCTTTGTTAAATCCGCTCTTTTTCCACAATATATTTTTTTTTGACGAAGCTATATTTACTATTAATGGTATGTTTAATCGTCGCAATAAACATTTCTGGGCGACAAACAATCCTCACAAAACTCAAGTAGTCAACATTCAAGGACGACAAAGTTTAAATGTTTGGTGTGGCATTGTAAAAAACAAAGTTCTCGGATAAATCTTTTTCCGTGAAAGTCTTACTGGTGTCATATATCTTCAATATCTGGAAAACGATATAGAACAGCAGTTAGATAACATTCTTTTAGATTAGAGATTTACACTCATTTGGCAATAGGATGGCGCTCAAGCGCACAATATTTTAGCTACTCAATTTTTGAATCGGAACTATGATCTGTGGATTGGACGAAATGGACATATAAGATAGCCTGCAAACAGTCCAGACCTGACGCCGCTCGACGTATTTCTATGGGGTTATCTAAAAAACGAAATTTACTACACATACCCGAAAGTATAGCTGTATTGGAACAGGAATTAGGAAAGACATTGCAATATTAAACGAAAATCACTCTGATTTTATTTTTAACTGCATTAATCGCAAACTGTTAGAAAATATTGAGGGGTGCTCCGCCAACCAAGGAGGACATGTGAATAACTAGAATATATGATTTTTCATTTTATTTGCCTTTTCTTCTTTTAGTTTATACATTCTCATTTAGTATTTACTGTTCCTAATAAAATATTTATTTACTTTAAAATGCTTTTTTACATTATCATCAAGACACCTCAGACACGATTTCACCTAAATTAACTAGGATATTATATGTTAAATTGCAGTTAAGGGAAAATTTCGAAGTCGAATAGCTCAAAAACTACCGTTCCAAGTTTAGATATCACACATTTTTGGAAAGGGAATAATAACGAGAATCCAAAAAATCAAAACTATACAGGGCATTCCATTTAAAAAAATTGAAATTTGCTATGGAACTAGTTTCTGACTCACTCAGTATATTGAAAATTATTTTTTCTAGGAAGTTCCCTGAAATCCACACAAATTTTGTATTTATTTTTTTTCTATTTACAAAAATAAACCCTCAAAATGGGAGGCGCAATATAAATGATGGCCCTGGACACAAAAGCCAAAAATTTTTGTATATTTAGTAACTGAAATTTTGTTTGGAAATAACAGGAAATAAAACTGTAAAATTATATTTCGTCTATTAAGAAAGACTAATAGGAAGTTAATTATAATTCTAATATTATATAAAGCATCATGAAATATTCACTTAATATGTTCATGCCCGTATTAAGGAACCAACTGGACGTCACTACTTAACATACATGTCTTAATACTGTTAATTCGCCACATACATTGCATTTTGATGATGAACGTTACATTTACTACGGACTTATGAAAAATATAAATTTATTTAGTACATGCAAACCCTAAAATTGTTTAAACAAATACTCCGTTAAAAGTGCTGAAGGCTTGATCTAATTTTAGAACAATGGTATTCTGAAATAACTCGAATAAACATTTGGTAAGAGAACTCTTCAACCTTGATTTAATTGAAATTGCCAATATTATCTGCACTTTTTTTTAATTAGTTCCCAGGACAAAATGTTGTTAGCAACATTTAATCCCTAATAGTAGCAAATACTTGATGTGTTTAGTGTTTTAATTTAAATGTTATTAGATTCAATTTTCGGATAACCGGTAAAACAATTCTTGACGCAAATTAGGCAGGTGTGATTAACGTAAAAAATCATGTGCCGTTCCCGTTTCAAATATCTAATTATATTTACACTGTGTATTTTAGTGTGGCCAAAGTCCAAACAATAACAAAATCCATCCCGACGACAGGAAAACGAAGGTCATAAGATACACTGACGCTGTTACTTGTTACGAGTCCGAATAGATGATATTTAGAACAACGTTGACAAATGTCATAAGAAACACAAACAAATCATCCAAGTAGCTCCATTTATACTATGTATACAATATGAAATGAAAAGTAATTGTGTAACTTCTCAGAAAATTTTCAATTTATTAAAAATTCATTTTTAGGGGCCGAGAAATCGAAACTCTATGTGAGATAACGGAGTTAAAAGACACGCGGCAAAGTTTCTCTCGCCATTTCGCTATTTTCAATTAGAAACCTAATCTATTATAATTAAAGCAGCCACAGTTAAAAAAATATATTTTATTTTTATGTAATAAATATAAGCAATTGAAAATTGCATAGTTCAAATCAAATCATTCTTGTAACATTTCGTCGCTGACTGTAACCGGACGTGACGTTAGTTAGTCAGTAGTCGTCAAAATCTTACGTCATTGGACAGCAATGTCTAACAACGAGCCGCGTGACGTCACGATCCTTCCCGCGAATTTCATGTCGTTTAAAATGAATAGGAAAATTCTTATTGATATAATGTCACTGTAGCGATCTATGGTCTGCTAAGAATCTAAGATATTTAATGACGTCAATATGAGTTATTTTACAATAACATGATCGATTCTCGGTAATAACTAAGAAACGACTGAAGTAAAGGTATATGCATTTTATATAACTGTAATCAGAAAAAAATGAGCTATAAATGAATGTGTCATTCAGTTTAAAAAAAATTGAGGTTATGATAATATTTCGAAAATTGATGTTCAATTTTTTTCTCAAAAAAAAAAACACAAAAAAACTTTGGAAAAAATTGGAAAAAATCTTTTTTTAATCACTTTTTACTTTAAAAGAAAATATGACCGTTTGAAATTGTTGCAAAACAAAGTGAACATAACATACATAAAAAATATTAGGGTCGAATTTGTAACCATAACTTTTTTTGAAGTCGGATAAAAATATGTTAAATTCCTGTGAGACTAGAGGTTAGCCTCAACTCGACATTTAATATTGAATTATATTTTCAAAATATTTCAAATAAATCTTCAAATAAAAAAAAATTGCCTTAAACTTACAAAACTTTTGATTTGCACGAGATATTTCAATTTATTATTGAAATATGTAATTAGAACTCATTTAAAACATTTTTCCTGCCGTAGTAATTAATAGGTTCCTTCACTTTTTAAATTGCAATTGATTTCAACATCTTCTAAATTCTGTCATGAATTGACGCGAAAAGTACTCACTCACTCCATTGTAACTTCGGTTTGTCCATCTCTCTGGACTATCTCTGTCCAACCGAAGAAGCGAAAAACGTCGATGCTCCGACATATTTTGGAGAAGTTTATTCCCAATGGACAACAGCGATGTATGCGAAAGTCTTTCCTGCCCCGTTGAATTTCTCACGACATTTTTTATACGTTTAAGTGTTGAACAATTGCGTTCTACTGATGAACTTGTGGCAGGTATTGTCAATACTAGTTCACACAATTTCGACACTTCGGTGTAGGCATCTTCCAGCTCTTTGTCTTTTAAAAATTGCATTAGTTCCTTAACGTTATTTTTTGCGCTAATGTCATCAGTTTCTTAAATCACTTTTAGTTCAGATCGCAGTAACACTCGGTCGAAGAACTGGCCATAATGAAGAAGAAGAGATTTAAACGCATCTTCTATAAAAAGTTTTTCCTTTAAATGCATCAAAATTGCAGAGCTCCAGGAATTTAAAATCATTTAAACCGTTAAATCTATAGTTTATTTGTTGCTGAATTAGATCGATTATTTCATAGAAGAGGGGTCGGTATGATGTTTGAACATCTCCCACCTTGTCGCTTGGCTTGTGGCTCTACATTTAACGTCATCGGTTTTCTCCTAAAATAGGTCAAAGTCATCTCTTTTTTGGCTTAACATGGACTTAAAATCATCCACTTTTTTTAGGCAAAGAGCAATATCATTTGTTTCAGTTTGTAATATATTAAAAACATTGTCCGAGAATGGAAATATTTCTGAAAATATGTTCAACAAATAATTAAAATTAAAATCTCGTTTCAAACAGTCCAAAAACCGCCTCGAACTATTTATAGCTTCTGAGTCCCACGTTTCATTATTTTCTATTATATTCTCAAATAGTTCAATCAGTGATTCACGATTTTCAGATACATAAGTCTTTCATTACAGTCTCACCTAGTAGGAGCTACATTGGGCAATCGTTTGTGGACAATAGAGTCCAAAGCCTGTGTACGTTTTGTTGACTTGGAAAAAAAAGCAGCCATGCCCCTTAAAGTAACGAAAAATACTTTACACTCTTTAATGTAATTGATGGACTGGGATAAAACTAAATTTAATTTATGAGCAAAACAATTGACAAACACAGCACTTGGGAAAGTTTCTCCAACTTTAGTTTGCAGACATTGTTCTGCCATCACTGCAGCTCCATCATAGCTTTGAGCAACTAATTTTTTCTCTCCATTAATTTCTTTAGTAACGTTATAAACTACGGTGTATAATGCATCTGCTGTACGATTTTTGGACACATTCTTAAAACCTAAAAATCGCTCTCGAATACTTCCGTCTGTTTTAACGTAGCGTATTACTATAGATAATTGGCTAAAATTAGTGATATCAGTTTTTTCGTCCAGAACAATAGCAATGAACCGCGCCTCGCCAATCTCCTGCTTAATTCTTTTTAGAATAATGGTTGCAACAGCGGAAAATAAATCATTCTGGATTCGATTCGACGTTCCGCGAAAAACGCTAGACTGCTCTAAATGATTTTTTAAACAATCATCATATTTAGTCATTAAACTAAGTAAATTTTGAAACTTTCCTCTATTTGAAGAAACCCTTGTTTCGTCATGACCTCTAAATCCCAATTCGTGCTGTCCGAGAAAACAAACAACATCGATAAGTCTTCTTAATATTTGCCTATTTGTGTGACTAATTCCCAACTGTTTATTAAGTTCAATTCTGGTTTTGCCGAAGACTTTTTCTTTTATGACGGCCTGCAAATGCGCTTTGGACATAATGTGTCTTTTAACAGCTTTATGGAAATTGTTTAAATCGGAAAAACCAGTTTTATTCCAGAGAAATTTTTCATTTTCAAAAAGTAAATACGGCCAACAAAATAATTTACTTATATTTTCACACCGTGTTAGCCATTTAAATTGTTCGTATTGTTTTTTCGGATAAAAATGTCTAATACAGTTTTTCATTTTTGTGGTTAAATTTTTCATAGGCGGTTTTGCCCTTCCTTCCCTTTTTGTCTTCCATATTGCACCATGTACGACGCGATGTACGTATCACACAACACACGGATAGCCGTTCAAACAAAGAACCTACTCCAACGATAGCTTCCGCCCCCACTTAAAGTACGCGACTGAAATGCAAAAATTGCAAACAGCCGGTGGAAAGTTCAATAATCTCTGGCTCGATTCACAGGAAATCAAGCATACAGAACTTGGCTGCAGAGAAGCTAGCGGCCCGCATAGGTTCTATTCCATTTTCTATTGTAGTTTGGTCAGAGTCAAGGCCGCATTTATTATGGGCTTGATAATTAAAATAATATTTTCGCTTATTTAATATAAACTAAATTAATGGTTTCCTATTTCAAAAATTACATTTTAGACGATGTTTTGTAATTTTTTTTGGTGAAGTACTGCTTTCCTTGCTTCCATGGACTGCACGCCCCTGCAGCAGACAAATGGCGCAACCAGTATTGAATTTAAACATGATATTGGCCATCGCAAATAGGTACATGTACTAAGTTTTATGCCGATTGGGATCTTAAAGTCGGACTAATAAAAGACCCTATAGTTATGTTTTTGTAAAAAAATTGCTATAATTATTTTCAGAGAAGTAAAGAAAAATGTCGTTGGGTTAATCATGCGACGCAAAACAGCAGATTCTCTTTCTCTGTGATGCCACCAACATGTATGAACAAAAAACTCGAGAAAACCAGTTTCTTCTTTAAGAAATTTTTCTGTAAATTGAGCCTACAGCATATACGCGAGGGGATCTTATCAGATATAATATCTTTCAAGTCTGTTGACACAAAAACAAAGATCGGATGTGGAAAAATCTAAGGAAACTGTGGACCAAGGTCCTGCAAGTTACATCTTGATTTTAAAATAACATCACATGTGTATCATAAGCCCTAAGCACAAGTGCCTCTTGTTATAAAAATTACTACTCAATTTCTCTGTATCTACTATATGCTCTAAAAATCATGTACACATTTTTTTGCGCAATACATACAATAAATACAGAAGAACATATAGGTATTCAAATAAAATGATGTTTGACTTATCAATTAGTTTATTTGGTATTAAATATATTATAAAAGCGTCACTTTTTATTAAAATCGCTCTACAGTTGGCACTTCTAATGCATACCGTTCAGTTGATTCGCTAAAAATTAAATTCGTATTGTCAAATTAAGTGTAATGGGGATTTCTTATATCTAGAGTTGCTTATTATCTGGTATTGATTGTGTGTTCTGTATTACGGTAAGTCTAGATTGTATCCGATTGAAAATTATGACAAAGGAACAAACAGCCTTGCTTTTTATAAGCCTTCGAATATTAAACTAAAGAAATTATACATCCCATAAAGCAGTGTAAGCAAAAGTTCACAAGGAAAATGAATTAGCTGAATGAGTTCCTTGTGTAGTTCACAGTCTGAACTTAGTAGGAGTCCCTGTAGGAAAGCTCTGTCTGGAATCTGTAAATTTTTTAGTGTCTCAATTTAAAAGTTATTAATTTCAATTTTGGGATAATCGGTAAAAAAAATCTTGATGGAAATTAGGCATGTATGATTAACTTAAAGGAGAGCGCTTCCCCTCCTCCCCGGAAAATGCAAATTGGTTTTGTTATCCCCTGGCTAATTTTATAAAAAAAAAACGAAGGGTACCTTTTTTAAACAGAAATGACCAAAGTATTTAAAAAATCAGCTAATCAGGTAAAATGATACCGGTCAAAATTTTGGCCCAACGAGTATGGTGGCAAGTCTGTTCCTGACTTCCCTGATGATGTGAAACATTTACTGTAGTATAATTTTATCAGTGTCCATGGCCTAGATAAAATATTAAAGTTTAATTAAATTATACCAAGTCGGTCTAATAGTTAGAGTCGAAAAAATAAATCGGTGGATACCCCATTGGGACCCTATATCTCCGTTAAAGGTCTTTTTAGATTATACGCTTCCAAGAGTACCCTATATATGTGCTGGACATCCTATATCTTCAAAATTTTTAGAATCACTCTTTCCAGGTCCCCTTTGGCAGAAGGTTGCCAAATTGATAACATGTCTGACATGAAGATCGGCGGAAATTGGGATGTTTTAGAAAAAAAATTAGTTTTTAAGAATAGTTTAGCCCATCCCGAGATATACTGTTGATGAAACACACTCATGATAGGACAAACGTCCTCAATAATTTAATAAATCAATATTCAATAAAATCCATGTCGATAATTAAAAAAATCACAAAGCTTCCATTACATTTAATATTTATATCGTTTATTAACAAGTAATTATACATAATTTTTATATTTAATTAATTAATTAGTGATCTTGACATTCATTTGTTTAAAAAGTGACATAAATTATTCTGTGGCAATAACATTTATGAGTAAAATAATTTATACTATATTAAGCTGTAATAATTACCTTATTGCTTAATCTACAAATTTAAAATATAGTTGTGACATAGAATAAAATACACAGCAACATCTTCAAACATTTTCACTCATTCTGTTATACTTTTCCTAACTGCTTGATTTCCGCTTCTTCTTTTATTATTCAACAATTACTATTTTGGTGCGCTAGGCAAAAATAAATGTTTGTGTGCTTAACTTATCTATAAAGGTTAAAAGTTCGATTTCCAGACTGTTTACGTTTCTGTAACTGGAGAGGTAGCCTTATCAGCGCTATCCAAAGCATCCTCAGTTTTACCCTCCTGATCTCCTTTCTCAGCATCTTCACATTCCTCATCTTCGCTTTCAGGCTCCTCGTTATTGGCGTCTTCACCTGTCACAGTATCTTCAATATTTAGTTCCCCGTTGGTGTCCACAACTGAGGCGTCTTCTACGCCTGTGGTGACAGACTGAGTATTACCGTCTTGCGCCTGTTCGGAAGTGATTTTGAATTTATATATCTTGGCTAAAATTAAAAGTTATTTATCATTAATTTTACTCAGTTCTTTGATCAACTACGTTATTTTGACTTTGTTTAATCAACACATCTTCAAGAATCCTCTGGGCTTGACATAAATGTTGGATCGCTTTAGTTTAAATGAAGATTCTTGAAGTGCCTCACCCTCCTCCAAGAGTACGTAATATGACGTACCACGTTATCTCAGAAACTCTATATCGAACAAACAAAAGTTGAATACAAGAATTTCTTGATTTAATTTGAGTTTCTGAATTATAGTATGTATGTATTAATGTATACAGGGTGTTTATTTTCTTGATCAGGAATTAATTTTCTCACTATAAATAGGATACCCTGTATAATAGATAAAGATTTTTACAAAATTTATATAATTTAATTAGAAATTTTTTTGGCGTAAGCAGTTTCTTAGAAATCGCTTAGTTGTCTTAGTTACAGTCCAAGAGCTCCAACATTTTTTGGTAGGTATTTGAGTCACCGTGAAAATGTGTGTATCATTTCTTTAGTAATGTCTGAATACAAAATAGAAGATCCGGCTGAAGGGTTGTGTAGTATAGCCAATCCAGTGGCGTCTATAGACTTTGCTACTGGGGGGGAGGGGTTCTAAACTTTCCGTTGAAAAATGCACATGAAATTATTTTATTTGCATTAAAATTATCAGAGATTCAACTAGTCTAGGGGCAAAAGTACGACAAACATTTAAAAAAAAACCAAAAAAGGTCCTCGCTTTCAGTTTTTTATGTACTTAGACGACGAAATAGAACAGTCACTGCTTCTAAGGAGGATTTTTTTGAACTCTACCTTGAACATTGCACATGAAATTATTAGATATGACGCAATCAAAAAATTTCATACTCATCTTTCAAGAGAAAATTTAGGAAAACCTTCCCCAGAAGCATTGTCGATTCTATTTAGTCATCCAATTATGTAGAAAACAAAGAGGGCTTTTTTTAAATTCTTTATCGTACTCTTGCCTCTAAATTAGTTGAATATCTGAATATAATAATGCAAATCTAATAATTTCATGTGCATTTTTAAAGGAAAAGAAGAAAGAAACCTCCTCTCCAGAAACAATGGATGCAATAAATACATCTTGGCTAAAATTAAAAATTATTAAATTTGTAGATAAATAAATATGCAAGGATGGGAAACTTTTTTATTATTCATTTCTTAAAAAATTTTATCCGTGATATAAGTTGGCGCTTGAAGAAAAAATTGTCAGATATACAGATACAGAAATACAAAAAAGTGAATTTAAAAAAAAAATATGAAGGTATTTAAAGAACACAAAAAATCGTAAATAAAAGTTAAGTAAATTTTTTTTATATTAGTTATATTTAAGGTAATATTTAGGCTGAACTATCGAAAAATGTATTTTTTCGGTGTTTGACCCTAAATATCTCCTTAGCTATAACAAACACCCTGTATATCTGACCTAAAATTTAATACCGTGAAAACAATTTTTCTTTAAGCACCAACTTCTATTAGGAGTAACATTTTCTGAGAAATGAACAATAAAAAGTTTCCTATTTGTTGCTTATTTCTTTAAACAAATTATGTATACGCCATTGGGTGGGCTATGCCCCACAAACCTTTGATCTTGAATTCAGACATTACCAAAGAAATGATACACACATTCTCAAGGTGCCTTAAATACCTACCCAAAAATGTTTAACAGCATTATTATAACCCTTTAAATATAAGTAAAACATTCTAAATGTAAGTAAAATCCTGAAGACAAATACCAATATGTTATAAACATATTATCTCAGAGGCTTACAATTATACCGGGTGCGTCAACAAGGTGTACGGCTAAGATAGTGCCTAAACCGTAAGAGATATAGAAAAAATTTCTATAGCAAAGTTGTAGGGTTGACAAAAATCTATAAACGGAAAATAATTTTATATGTATGTATGTGGTGAGTCAAAAAAAGTTATGGTCAAATAGATATGTATTTTTTTAATGGAACGCCCTGTATATTATATGATTATCTGACTCAGCAGAGAAAGAGCTTTATTTTGATATCTCGTTTTTTTAAATTCTGGTGGGGCGTTGCCACGGAATTAATTTTTTTTGATATTTTTTGTATTTCTGAAGGTCCGTTTAAAAGATTGTAGTTATCTATGGACTCAATTTACACCAACAAATTTTTTACCACAGTTAGTCTAAGATACCTGCTGTAGGTTCTGTCCCTAGTGATATTTTGTAAATTTTTTATACAGAGTCTTTTTTATGAATTTACCAATTTACCAAAATTAAATATGCAATATCTCAAAATTTTTAAATGGGGCACCACGTATTTTTTTTTATTTCATTAAAGGTATTCATGGAATACCTTCATGTTTTACTAAATATACCCCATACCTAAACCCTTTACGTTTTAAGGTATTTCACTTTCTTTGTAAGTTATGCATAAAAAGCGAATTCTGTTTTTTTTTTATCAAGTTTGCTTAGAAAAAAAAACGAAATATTGTTGATGTGCTGTCAGCGACCATCAATGTCAGTCGTTTAAATTGTCATTTACGGTTTATTGTATTTTCCTTTACTGTTTTATCCATTTTGCTGTGTTTTATTTTATTTGTTTTTTCATTGTTTCATTTTATTATATCCAAGTATTACTGAAATAGTTTTCTAAGAATTTTAAATTTTATTATTTATGATGAATTTTCCACGTGGTGAACTTATTGACTTGATATATGCCTTAGGAGCTGCTGAAAGGAATACATTATTGGCATCCAGAATGTACACACAACTTTATCCCAATAGAAGACATCCTCAGCCACAAGTATTTCAAAAACTAAAGGACAGATTCGAAAGAACAGGAAATGTGATGGATAAAAAACATGAACGGGTAAATCCAGTTACAAATGATAATAAAATGATGGTAGCTAAAAGTACTAGTCAGCTCGCTAGAGAATTACCCTTCAGTGCATCATCAATACCGCAAATGCTTAGAAGTGAACATTTTCATCCTTTCCTTATTTAATTACTGCAAAAATTACATCCGCAGGATTACGATTGAAGATTTGTTTTTTTGTCAGTGGGCTTAAAATATAATGCATCAGCCAGAATTTTTTAATTTCGTAGTTTTTTCCGATGAAGCAACATTTCATAATAACGGCAGTGTTAATAAGCATATTTTCATTATTTTGATACCAGTAATCCGTTTTTTACCCAGCAAATTCATCACCAGCATAGATTGTCGCTTAACGTTTGGGCAGGAATTATAAGGAATTACGTTATTGGGCCAAATTTTTTTGATGGACATCTTACAGGTGAAGTGTATTTGAACTTTTTGCAGAATGACCTAAATGTGCTTTTACAAATCCTACCTGAGATTATTCGAAATAGGATTTGGTTTCACCACGATGGGGCTCCAGCTCATTATAGCCAAGTAGTTCGAAATGTTTTATATGAACAATTTAATAATAGATGGATAGGTGGAGGTGGTCCGGTCCCTCGGCCAGCAAGGTCCCCGATTTGACCAAATTAGATTTTTTCTTGTGAGGATATGTAAAAGGAGAAGTGTATGAAGCAATTCCTTCCATATGTGAAAACCTAAAACCCAAAATTCGGGAGGTTTTCCAAACAATTACCCCAAATAAGCTGGAAAAAGTTATCAGCTCATTTTCAATCAGGATATGTTCTGTTTATAAGAAAACTTGTTTTTTTGAATTCATGCTTGCTGCACTATATATTAAGTATATATATATATATATATATATATATATATATATATATATATATTAAATTAATAATAATATATAAAATCTATTAACTAAAAAATTGCAGAGGAAATCCAATGCAATTTTAAAGAAAATTTATATTGAACATAATTTGTAGTTTGTTAAAAATATTGTTGATTTTATAAAAAAAAGCTTTTAAGTACATATAATTACATTAAACATGTTTGAAAATAAATAATGATTTTCAATGTAGTGTTTTATTTTGAAGTAATTTGGGCTATTTAATTTTCTTACGTAATTTTTATAAATACAAAAAAAAATAATTTTCCTAGATGCTTAAATATCTTTAATAATGTAAAAGTTATTCAATAAATAAACTGAGAGAAAATTTATTTTTAGCGACGGCGAAGTTTCGACCGGTAGAGTATCTCCGGTCGTTACCAACCTAATACTGATCAGATACTGTACCAGTCAAAACGTCGCTACAATTAAATAAAAAGATAATGCAAAGTCCAAAAAAGCCAAAACAGTTATCAAAAGATAACAACACGTTATCTGCCACCTTTAAACAATCAATATTTTATCTTGATAAGAAAACAGAATACGCTTTTTATGCATAGCTTACAAAGAAAGTAAAATATCTTAAAAAGTAAAGGGTTTAAGTATAGGACATATTTACTAAAAATGAAGGTATTCCATGAATAACTTTAATGCAATAAAAAAATACAATTACAAATATTGAGATATTGCATATTTAATTTTGGTAAATTGGCAAATTCATAAAAAACACTCTGTATAAAAAATTTACAAGACATCACTAGAAACCTATAGGTATCTTAGACTAACTGTGATAAAAATTGTGTTGATCTAAATTGAATCCATAGATAATTACGATCTTTTAAACGAACCCTCTGAAACACAAAAACACACAGCAAATATCATAAAAAAATTAATTCCTTGGCAAAGCCGCACCAGAATTTAAAAAACGAGATATCAAAGTATCTCTCTCTGCTGAAATAATCACATAATATATAGGGTGTTCTATTGAAAAAAATACATATTTTACCATAACTTTTTTTTGACTCACCCTGTACATATAAAATTATTTTCCGTTTATAGATTTTTGTCAACCCTACAACTCTGCTATAGAAATTTTATTTATATCTCTTACGGTTTGGGCACTATCTTAGCCGTATACCTTGTTGTCGCACCCTGTATATTTTCAGAAATGCCTTAAAATATCTACTAAAATCTTTATTAATATACAGGGTGTTCTCTGTTAAATAATCAATAAAGTTGAAACATTGTCAGGGTAAGATAAACATTGTATACATAAAAGTAATATAATTAAACAAATTAAATTAAGACCATAGTATCTTGGTTATCAGTAAAAATAAAAAGATAAATATGCGGTTTCCACATCACTGTGCTTTTTTATGTAAAGCAACATACTGTTTTTGACAACAGCATAACTTTGCATTTTGAGTTCGCTTTTGTATAAAGATTGCCGGCTTCATAACCAGAGCGTATTACAAAAATATGAAAAATATTAAATTTTGTAACTAATTCAAAAAATAACTATGGAGTATTATGTATTTTTGAAAATCCCATAAAAATAAGAATTATATTTCGTAAAAATATACAGGGTGTTCCATTTAAGAAAACGCAAGTTTGATTTATATCTCAAAAATGACAATAACTAGAAAAAATTAACTATATCACTGGATTTTACGAGAAAAAAGTTCGTTCCTCGAATCTGTCTTTGAATTTTTGGTATTATAGAGGGTCATCGAGCGGCATCAGGTGGCCAAAAACACAAACTCTTAATTTCATCCTGTATATTCAAAACTAGAGTGACTATAGTATTTTTGTTAACGGTATCTTGCTATACACAAAAAATGGCAGCTGCATAGAAACCGCATCTTTCTATCTTTACTGATAAAGTGCGAGACACGAAAGAAAACCGGGCGGTCCTTAAAAAAAAAAGGTTCATAGTCTTAAGCAAACGGAAAAGTAAAATTTGTGTACGCAAATAAATTTTATGTTATTTTATTTGTTGTAATGGTTTGCCGCTTTGGAGATACAGGGTTTTAAAAAAAACATTTTTTTAAAATCCTAATTCTGATGCTATTATAGATAACAGTGTGAAATTTGACACACGTCTTTTATGCATAAAAGGGCATTTTTATTAACAATCAATTTTTGAAATTTCTACCAGTGGCGTGCATATATAATTAACCTGGGTAAATCCGTATGCTCCTTAATGCATAGAAGACGTGTATCAAATTTCATGCAGTTATCAGCATCAGAATTGGGATGAAAAAAAATGTTTTCTTTTTAATCTTTACCATCCTGTATTTCAAAAGTTAAGACTCTTAGGACATAAAAACACCCCCTTTAACATCAGCACGCAATAAGGAAACGCCCTGTATAGTACTTCACAATAACGGCCCCTGTATAAAGTAATATGACAAACGGAGACAGACGGCCACTTTTGGCATACCCGAGTAGCCCAAAGTCGAACTGCATAAATTCAAATTTTGATAAATCTCGTTCACTGGATCTGATGCTGGCTGCCCTTGTAAAATCTGGACTTGTAAACCGTGTATCATTATACTGGGTGGTCCAATAATAGTGGACGTAGGCAGTAGCCCGGGAACCGTTAATGACAGAACTCAAGAAAAAATATATTTATAGGTAAATCGATCAAGAAAAATCAAAATTAAATTATTTTAAAATTCGAAAATTCGCCGTTTTTGCAACACAAAAGAGATATAGAAGTGCGGTACACGAAACAAAAAAGACAAATATAGATAAAGGTTTATTAAGCATAGTTACATTTTTTAATTATCTGAAGTGCGTATAGTCAAAAAGGAGTGCCATATTATTTTAAGAACGACGCGACACCACTGGTTTAAAGAGATTTCTTGGCCGACCTTCCTAAACCGATTGACTCCGCCCAGGTCCTTAAAATAAATGTTCATAGTTTTAAGCAAGCGGAAAAGTAAAATTTGTGTACGCAAATAAATTTTATGTTATTTTATTTGTTATAATAGTTTGCCGCTTCACCTATAAAGTGCGCTAGCTAAGCGGTACGGAAAATGAATCGAGGATTTAGTAAATTTCGCACTGGTCCACTTATAATTGGGATGTGCCTAGAATTTCCATGCACTTGCCGCTAGAAGGTTCTAGCTATTTCCAGTGACGCCTATACATTTCGAGCATTTGTTTTCATTTCTATATAAATGCGTTGTGTTGAATTTGAATTATTATTTCGAAGTAACGATGGCGAGCAAAAGAGGCAAAACAATTAGAAGCGGTGTAGGTGAAGTGTTTGCGAACGTTATAGAGGCCTGTACTAGAGAAGCTGAAAATAATAGTTTGACGATTCCAATTCAAAATCTAACAGAACGCGCTGTATTTTACATTGGTGTTTTGGAAAGTAGTGTAAGAAAAATTCAAAGAGAACATAATGATCGCTCATGTTCTACTTCACCTTTAAAATCTCCTGGTAAAAAAAGACCCCGATTATCATACAAAGATAATACTGACGATGGTGATTTTCAAGTAATTTGACGAACAATAGAGGATTTTTGTATAAACTTGAAGATGGTTTCGATCTGCAAACCCCTACTTCGTGCTGTAAAGAACGAAATAGATTTTCCGTACGGGTATAAAACCAAAATAAACGAAAATTGCTCATTGAGAGACCAAATATTTTTCACTGGCGGGTAAAATATCTATTAACTCTAAGGCAATATAGGCAAGAAGAAGGACGCAATATTGTGTATCTAGACGAAACCTGGGTAGATAATGATATGACAGAGAACAAATGCTGGCAAAGTGAAAGTGTTACAGGTGTTGTTCAGGGAATCCGCTCTAGTAGACGCTTTATTATAGTTCATGCTGGTTCAGAAGCCGTATTTGTTTCAGGTGCTGCTTTAGTTTTTCGCTCGGGACTAACAATTAGAGACTATCATGGACAGATGAATAGAGATAATTTTGAAAAGTGGTTGCTCGAGAAGCTTCTACCTAATATTCCTCCCAAATCAGTCGTGGTAATGGATAATGCGTCTTATCATTCTCACGTAGAAGATAAAGTGCTAACTAAATACTCTACAAAAGCTCATATGATATCGTGGCTTAAATCGAACAATCTTGTATGTGATCCAACATGGAGAAAATATCAATTATATGAAGTAATATCAGCGAACAAGCCTAGAGAAAAAAAGTATAAAATTGACGGTCTTTTACGTAACCTCGGTCATACATCTTTAAAGCTGCCTGCATACATGTGCGACCTCAACCCTATTGAACTTGCATGGCCAGGAGTAAAAAAATATATTCGAGCGCAACACCCGTGAACTTTCAATTGAAGATTTAAATAAAATAACATTAGAATCGATTGACTCAATATCGGCTGAAAATTGAAAATCGTATGTTAAACATGTTCGTTCTATTGAAGATAAATACTGGGAAGTAGATGGCAAAATTGAAACAGTTATTGATGATTTAGTTCTCACACTGGAATCATCAAGTAGTGACGACGGAACCTCATCATTTTCAGAGGAAGACAACGATTTAGAAGGAATCGAACCATTAGAATCACATCCATCAACCTCAACAATGGCTTATTTTTTTTCATATTATTTGTAAAATTGTTCATAAAGTAGCTGCCAATAAACTGCTTCAAAATAATTAATTTTCTGTTCAATACCGGGTGTCAAAAAATATCCAATATTGCAATTAATATTTGAAAAACTACAGAACTCATATTTTTCCAAAATTAACACATCAATCTAGTTATAGTAGAGGAGCCAGCACTGATTCCAGTGAACAAGATTTATCAAAATTTTAACTTATGCAGTTCGAATTTGGGCTATTTGGGTATTCCAAAAGTGACTGTTTGTCTCCCTCTGTAGTATTACTTTGTATAGGGGGCGTCAATGTTAAGTACATACCTTTTTAAGAAAAAAGTTTAATATGAACCTAAACGTCTAAACTTTGGAGATACAGCGTTTTAAAAAAAACATTTTTTTAAAATCCTAATTCTGATGCTAGTATAGATAAATAACAGTGTGAAATTTATGCATAAAAGGGCATTTTTTATTAAAAATCAATTTTTGAAATTTCTACCAGTGGCGTGCATATGTAATTATTCTGGGTAAATCCGTATGCTCCTTAATGCATAGAAGACGTGTATCCAATTTCATGCAGTTATCTACAATAGCATTAGAATTGGAATGAAGAAAATTTTCTTCTTTTTAAACGTTACCATCCTGTATTTCAAAAGTTAAGACTTTTAGGACATAAAAACACCCTCTTTAACATCAGCACGCAATTAGGAAACGCCCTGTATAGTACTTCACAATGACGGCCCCTGTATAAAGTAATATGACAAAAGGAGACAGACGGCCACTTTTGGCATACCCGAGTAGCCCAAAGTCGAACTGCATAAATTAAAATTTTGATAAATCTCGTTCACTGGATCTGATGCTGGCTGCCCTTGTAAAATCCGGACTTGTAAATCGTGTATCACTATACTGAGTGGTCCAATAATAGTGGACGTAGGCAGTAGCCCGGGAACCGTTAATGACAGAACTCAAGAAAAAATATATTTTTAGGTAAATCGATCAAGAAACATCAAAATTAAAACATTTTAAAATTCAAAAGTTCGCCGTTTTTGTAACACAAAAGAGATATAGAAGTGCGGTACAGGAAAGAAAACAGACAAATATAGATAAAGGTTTATTAAACATAGTTACATGTTTTAATTATCTGAAGTGCGTATAGTCAAAAACGAGTGCCATATTATTTTAAGAACGACGGGAGACCACTGGTTTACAGAGATTTCTTGGCCGACCTTTCTAAACCGATTGACTCAGCCTGGTTTTCTTTCGTGTGCCGCACTTTAACTGAGGTATTCCGGATTTACAATTAAATTTGGACTGTCTGCACAGAGCTTTTCAAGATATAAATGCCTTCCTTACAATTCATATTTTTTTATATTAAAAAAAATTCAAAACAATTTCTTATATTTGTACATTTTTCAGTGCAGTTTACAGATATACAGGGTATTCAGTTTTTCCGAAATTAACATCAACTTTGGTGTCTTAAATGTAACAATGCGTATATTATATTATATTATGTGTCTACCCAACTACTCAATGGGTCTTTTCTTGGTGATTTTAAAGAAACTAAATTGGGCACCTTTATCTTTAAGATACCCGAAATATTTGAGACAAACACTGCTATAAGAAGCAATGCCTTCCTATTGACTAGAACTAATTTATCCGAGAATTTATCGGCTGTTACAACTCATTTGATAAACGTATAAATAGCACGTTGCATTTAAACAAGCACAGTTGGGATTGGTTTTAAAAAAAAACGAAACAAAAACATCCTGCATATCTAAAAACTAGACTAAAAAAGTGTACTATTTGAAGAAACTATTCTATTTTACTTTTATTATATTTACAGCGTGTTTTCGGATGGCCGTGACTATACTTGTAACCGTTATTATTGTCTTATTTAGGAAAAAAACTCATTCTTCATAAGAAGTTTTGCTTGCCTTGAAACTTAAAAAAAAATGGCTGATATCTGACTTAGTTATACAGACAATAAGAGTAGAGCACCCTCATATCTATAGTTACTTGAAATATTTTATAAAGAAATGATATTTAGAAAGGAACAGATATTTTAAATATTTTTTGTATATTTCAGATTATCTGTAACAAATCTTTAATCTAAACATATTCCTTCCCAAGAAACGTACCTTGGAAAATAGGGAAAATAATCCTTCTTTATAAAAATAAGGGTAATTTTGTCTCTGTGTAATTTTAGATTTAAACAATTTTTGAATAACCTGTAAAAATAATTCACATAGCATCATTACTTTTCGGAGCTGCAAGGCAAGCAAAAGCTTTCTTTGTAATATATCAATACTATACTGTAAATAAAAGTGTTTTATCCTTGGCGCCATTCTAGATTTTTATAATTGTTTTATAATTTTTGATTTTTATAATTTTATAGTAGTCAAACTCCAATATTAGTTTTCGAAGCTTCAAAGCAAGCAAAACTTTTTATTATAAACGAATTTTTCTCCTAAAATACAATGACTGGGTGCATTTACAACCAAAAAGCCTGTTCATCTTATAGCTTATGGGGTAAGGGAACACTCTGTAGAATAAAAATGTTGGGAAGTAATTCCAATTTGACATGGTATTTTAAAGTCAAGAACAGACTTGTCTTTAACTGACTTAATTCTAATAATATCTCAGGTACATAAAAAAATACCCCAATCCCCCTTTATTTTGACCTTGTAAAACGAAATATTATCTCGCCAAGATTACTCAAGTCACGTGTTCCTGAAAACATTTAAAAACATCTAACAACTTCCTAATTTTTAAGCCATTATTCATTTGCATCGTAAAAACAAATAAGAGTAGAAATTCCAAATTAATCTAGATAACCTATGTTTACTATTTAACCAGCGAAAAATATTTACTAAGGCTTCCTGATAATGATAATATTACTATGTATATACTAGCAAAGTTTTCATGCAGTTAGAAATAAAGATAATTTTATGAGAAATTGTGATTATCCTTTCTAACTGGAAATATTCAAGTTCAAAAGCCAGGGCTGAGAAAGTGTGGCTATAAGTATCATACGCTTTTAACTGTGAAGATATTAGAGTAACTCTAATAAAACTGTAGATTTTCCGATATTCCGTTATAAAATTTAGATACACTTTCTTTTAACTTTCAACGCACAATTAAACGACGACGCGTCTGTCAAGGTCAACCGCAATATTTCCTATTTGGCTGGACATTCGGCTGGTTTGCCAGAATAATGCCGATGATCTACAACTCCCTGCCGCTACTATTGAAAAATAAAGTTAAAAGGTAGTGAAAATGCTATGGATATGTTGTTTCTTGTTGAAAGAAATAATTATCAATTAATTCAATCTCATAAACTAACTTTAAATTTTGAAAAATCTTTTATATTTATAAGCAAATATCATATAAGTAATCAAATGGAACCAATTAAATTCAACCAACAAAATATTAATTATAGTAAATGCATTCAATTTTTGGGACTATACATGGATGAAATTTTAAGTTGGCGGAATCATATAGAATACCTTAGAAAAAGTATATCTCCTCTAGTAGGAATTCTATACAAATTTCGTTGTAATATACCATTAAAATTTATGAAAAATATTTATTTTGCATTAATATATTCAAAATTGCAATATTTAATTTCAGTTTGGAGATCTGCTAATTTAAAAACATTGAAACCTTTATGTTGTTTACAAAATACAATTATTAAATGTGTACCTAAACTTCCTTTCCTAGAACCAACAATAAATTTATATACAAAATTTGGCTATTTAGATACTAACCATATTTATAAGTTAAAAACATGCATTTTCATCCATTCAATACTTACAAAAGATAAATTATCCAATATAGATTTAGAAAAAAGACATACTATACATAATCATGACACACGACAAACAGATTTATTAAATACAACTGACAGTCGAAGCAATGTTGCAAAAAAATCTTTATTATATGGTGGTATATTATTATATAATCAATTACCAACACATTTACGCAGAATAAAAAAACTTTAATAAAAATTTAAAAAGGAAGTTAAAAAACATTTTTTATCGAAACGTGATTTATAGAAAAAATAATTTTGACTGTGTTAATATTATTTATTTTGTTCTTTAATTATTATTTATTTTGTTATTTAATATTATTCTTAATTGTTAGTTTGTTATAATATTATTATTGTTAGAATTCCCTGTAATGAACTTATACAGTTGGTTGGGAATGTTGAAAATAAATAAAATATTGTAATGAAAGTGCGGAAAAGATCCCATTACGCTATCGCTCACTCTGCAATAATTGTTCATTCATTTCAATCTAAATGTTTAGTAGATATATGGATGAAATTGATGTATTACCAGAAATTCTTATTTGCGCATATACAGTCGCCCCCCGTCTAACTTTTGAATCGCTCGGTATAGTGCATTGAAATTTGTAACGATAATATATTAGCAAATTCCCCATTTTTTGAAAAAAAAAGTTTAAGAGGGGTCGAGTGATAGACCGTTTTAAAGGTCTTCTTATTCTTAATTCAACCCCTGATTTTGAAAACATTTGATTCAGCATTTCTCAAATGATGACAAATAACAATTTTTTCGCGCAGTTCATCCAGAAAATCCGTAGCCATTTTGAAAACTTGAGATTTCACATAGCCCCATAAATATAATCAAGGGGTGTAAGATCTGGCGAGCAAGCTGATAGAGTTTTGTTTCAGCACAAGCAGACAATCCATCAAGAAGTTACACTTAAGTAACAAAAGAAGTGTGAAGGACTCTTGAACAGAAAAAATCCAGTGAAACCTCGGCAATATGCAGTCATCAACTTCATCGAAGCCGTTAACCGAAGCAGAACATTCCGATCTTTCCAAAGACCCCACATTTCGGAATAGCAGCGAGTATCATTCCCGTAGGAGACATAGTGTCCTCCGTTGAAGCAGCAATCAGAAGATCATTAAAAATTCAAAACCACCAAACTCAAATCTCTCTGCAGCCGAAAAAATAGCGATGAAGATCTTAAATGAAGAAGCAAACATTATGGTCCTTTTAGCAGATAAAGGCAACGCTAGCGGAGAAGAAATCATTAAAATCAAAATTCCCAGATTCTAGGGTCTTCCCAAGATGCACAGTGCAATAGATTCATCCACATTCAAACTAGGTTTTTTTTTAATCCATTTACTGGAAAAACATATTGTTTTATAAAAAACTCTGCACATTTCGTGGAAAAACTTAAGGCAATCCAGTTGGATCCCGAAGATATTTTGGTCAATTTCGCTCTAGAATCACTATACACTTAATTCATTTTTTCAAAGAACTTTACCTAGTAGCGAATATCTTTATGGAAGCCTTTGAAGATATTGCTCTAACATTCGCTCCACTAAAATCAAAACACTGATTCAGATCTATTGATGATACTTTTGTTGTTTGGCCTCATAGACAGGATAATGTCCTTATATTTCTGGACCACGTTAATCAACAACATCATAGTATTATATTCACAATGGAAATTGCATCCAATGGAACGATTCTCTTTCTAGATGTATGTGTTCCAAGAAAGAAAAATTGTACAGGGTTATTGATTATAAATGTCCCCCCCCTTTAACTTTATTGTTTGGCATTTTAGGAAAAAAATTAAATATAAAAGTTGCTTGGAATAAGTTAAATTTTTAAAATATTATATTTCTAAATAATGTGCAGCAACTGCCAACTTTGTTATTTTCAATACGATACCATATTTTTTATTTCATTTTTTGATTCTACATAAAATTCTAAGCATATTTGATGTAGTACCCTATACCTAACTTCATGTCTCCAAACTATAAACAATTGAAAATTGGCACTTTTTGCACTCATTATAGTGGCAAAACGGTTAAAGACAAAGGAAAATAAATTTCACTTTCCCATCTTAAATTTTTAAGAGCTATGTGATGGTCGTAATTGATGGTACCAACGAAGGTACCAAATTTGGTACCAATGGTACCCACTTTATATTTATGTTATTATATAGCTTTTAAAAAGTTAAGATAGGAATGTAAAATTTATTTTCTATCTTTAACCGTTTTGCCACTACTTATAATGAGTCAAAGTGCAAAAATTGCCAATTTTCAATTGTTTGTAGTTTGGAAACATTCAAGTTAGGTATAGGATATGCCATATCAAATATGCTTTATGAAATAAAAAATATGGTATTGTATTGAAAATAACAAAGTTGGCAGTTGCTGCACATTTGTGACACACCCTGTATATTTAGAAATATAATATTTTAAAAATTTAACTTATTCCAAGAACTTTTATATTTAAATTTTTTTCCTAAAATGCAAACAAAAAAGTTATTTATAATCAATAACCCTGTACATTATGACATTCTGGTTATAGAAAACCGACGACGCATACAAATAGATACTTTGATGCAAATTCGTACCACCATCCGTCGCAAAAGAAATCGGATATTTACTTAGAGCCATTTTGATTACTGAGCAAGATTCTCTAACATCAGAAACATTAAAAGTAACCGAAGTTCTGAGAGGGAATGGCTATTGCACTGAATATATTACGCGTTCAAAAAGATATAGTAATTCAATTTCGAGAAAGGACAATGATAAGGAGCCACCGTTAGGTAGTGTTGTTCTTCCCTAAACTACAAACTCAATAGGACGAATAGGATGATTGGACAATACTTGCGATCCACGAAAGATATTGTACCTTTTCAAACAGAAGAAGTATATAAAATACCTTGCTTGTCTGGACAAGTGTACGTGAGAGAAACGAAGGAAACAGGACGCTGAATATCAATTAGAGTCAAGGAACATGAACGATGTATTAAAAACAGACAAATCGTTCAGTCTGCTGTAGCTGGACACCAGCATACCACTGGACATATTATAAACGTAAAGGAAACCCAGGTTCTAGAATCGGTTCCAGGATTTTATAAACGAAAAATTAGAGAATTGGGTTACGACCTACATCACACGTGGAAACTGATCTTAACATAGGGTCACGCTTCGGCGAGCACAAGTCTGGTATAAAAGCCCGCAGGAATCTCTCCGAGCTTATTCACTGCTCAGATCTCGTGGAGTAAAGATCGAAAGATAATCGTTCTTAGACTCAGTGTATCAAAATTTTAATTATTCTCAGCAATTGATCAGTAGTTTATCTTGATTGTTTTAAAGTTTGCTGGATAGTCTTTTATTTCTACCTTTTTAATTACCGATTTAAGTAATTTTACAACTAAAGTTATTTGTGCTTCATTTTTTGGGCTAGCAAAATTATTCTGGGGCCATACTGGCTTAGTCCGACACTGTCATGAGTACAGGAAAGAGTATATACATAGACATGATGATAAATAATGCCTGGTAGACATTAGTTCGTATAAACATATGGCCAGAAATGTTTTCATGTTTCCTGTTTCAAATGCAGGGTGTTACATTGTAAATATTTTTTTTCTACGTTTTTCAAGATAAAAGCTTCAAATTATAATAAATTATAACAATAACAATCTCCAAATCAATATTTTGTAATCATTCTCTCCACCCTACATTATTATTTCCGAAAATACTTATCAAATCCAGGGGAATAAATAAAATAAAATAAGCAATCTAGAAATTTAGTAGGCTGGTTCTGATTTTCTCCTTAAATGATGTTTGGCGTACGTATTGTGTTAACGTTTGATTTGAATTAGATTCTAAGTTTTTCTAGAGAAATTAAATGTTGCTATTATAGTTAGTTTTACAACTTAAGAGCATACAGACATACATTTTTTTTATAGGGTTGCAAATGGCAATGCTTATGAAGGCAACGGTATTTAATATATTTGTTTTTTTTCTTTTTTATTTATTCTAAATAAATAAATATAAATAATGTCTTTGTCAGAGGCGGGGCTCAGCCAATGGCAAGCAGCCGTTTCATTACAATATTTTTTCTTAATACTATTACTGAAAAAAAATACAATTGCTAAGTTGCAGTGTCAAAGCTAAATAGGTTGTGAATAACTACTTTACTTACAAAGTTGTATGAAAAGATATATAGGCAAATAGAATAGGAAGAAATTAATAGAAACGTTATTACATATTATTGACATAAAATCTCTTAAGATTATGTTGATAGGTATTTGCAGGGCCGTATCTAGGTCCAAATTTCAAAGGGGCTAGATAAAAAAAATTGGGAGCTAAAAACAACACTATTATCCCCAAATGAGTTTTATTGGCATGTCAATAAAAAGGTTAAACAGATTTATGTAATAAAAAGTAAAAATAAACAGGTTAAATTTCTTTTAGACCAAAATTTAACAAAAACAGTTATCTAATAGAAATAACTAAATAAAAACAAATAACTAAAAAATAGTTTAAATTTAAACAGATTTAACGTTAAATTATAAGACAGGAACTATAATAATCACTGAAAAACACGTTAAACTCAAACACATTTTACCCCATGAATTTAAAAATGAAATTATTGCAAAACGATTTAGGACATCTGCGGTATCAATTTTTATAATTCTGTGCAGCGGAAAAGTACAAAACTTTTAATCTTTCTTGACCATAATTTTCGAATAAATCGTCTTAACGTTAAAAACGATCTTTCATACGAAGCTGTGGATACTGGTAATGTAGCAAGAATTTTTAAAAGTATATTTAGTTTTTTAGCATATTTAGCGTATAATACTTCTCAAAATAAGGAAAAAGTGTTATATGAACACAAGTCGACAAATGCTTTATTCGCGAGATACAGGGTGTTATATATTAATCGTTATTCAACCTATATCTCGGAACTAAAGGGTCTCCACTTCTTTGCTCATATAAAACTTTTTTCTTATTTTGAGATGTACTGTACGCTAAATATGTTAGAAAACTGATTTGGTGTAACCTGTTTTCCCCGTGTATTTCAAAATGGGAGTTGGGCAAAGTTTAACACCCTGTATATTAAAGTCTAGGTAAATCTAGCAATATGTCCGTCCAACATCATATTCCTATTCAGCGACCCCAAAAACCCCCGAGTAATGAAATTTGGAACATTTTATTCATTATTTATCGAGATATTACTCACTTCAACATGCATTCTCTAAATGCATTTTTTTCAATGCACAAATGCAATTACATTCCGCTGCACGATAAAAACTGGTAACAAATTTAAAAAATGCATTCCAGAACTGAATGCAAAAAAACCATCTCAATCCGCCTTACTGCGGAAATTTCGAAAGTGGAATACTATAATTCTTCGACTAAAAAGTGGAATTTCAAAAGCAATATGCGAATATAACCCTAATATGACTGAAATTAATATCCATATTTGCTTCCGTTAGATAAAATAAACTGCTAAAACTTTGATTGCTTATGGTGAGCCGTATCAGATCATTATTATGAACAATGTTAGGTATACCAAATTTTAAACAAATTTTAGCTAAACGAGAATTGACAGAAAAAATTCACGATTCATTGCAAGAAAAATCGTAGGAAATAATAATGACGACAATTGTAAATTTTATTAAGGTCACTTTGTGTCTTACGCTATTGCAGTAGCGGTTTAATCACCAGTATCTGTTTACACGTTACACAAATAAGATTGCTACTTAGTATCTGGTAGTCAGCCACTATTAATTATTTTGTAAGTTAACTATACAGCAATGCACAATATACAAGGGCAATGCACAATACATCTATTCACAGGAAGTTCATGCGTATATATATAAAAAGTGCCTTTTTTTTGGTCGTCACATATAGAAAAACTCTCCCATAGCTCCAAGTATACTGTGTTGCAGAATTTCCTTAACGTTAATCTAAAAAATGGTATTGCACAATTGCACGGTAAGGACTTTTCCTGTCTGACCAACGTTACCGGTTATTTTTTTTTTATTTCTTTTATTTAAGAAAATTTTTGTTTAAATGTTTAAAATGATTCTGAACTGATACAGATTTTTGAGCCATAGTTTAAGTTTGGTCTATAATTAGTCCTCCCAGATGTCTAAAATGTGTTTAAAAAGCAACGATATCATTTCCAAGCAAAATTATATCTTCCAGATTGACTTTTTGCCTTTGCTTATCAAAACCAATCAATGAGGCTACAGTCTTAGCCCGGTTTAATATTAAGGAATTGTTTTTTGACCATTTATGTAAAGCATGAAGATTTCTATTCATAAGAGTGACCACACGTCCTTATTCGTTGTCAGGGTTGAAAGAAGTATATACTTAACAGTCGTCTGCGTACAAATGGATATTTATATCAACTGATTTAGCTATATCAGCCGTATAAATAGCGAACAACAAGAGACTCAGTATGGAGCCCTGTGGTACCTCATTCAGATTCACTAAGCTTTCAGAAAGCTAGTCTCGCCATCACTCACCAATTTCACCTGCTGACACGTTAATTACGTATATATATTTATTCATTTACTGCGATAAAATTTTAATTTACTCCACTTGCGTTGATATTATTTTCGAAACCAGATATGCAGAAAGAGAAAAAAGTTTCCAGAAAGGACAGGGGATCAAAAACAATACTATCGAAGCTCAGTGGCGCGCTAGAAAAAAGTTTCATAATGTAAACCAAATAGTGACCCGAAAAATGATAGCAGCCTGTAGATTGAAAAGATCAATTACAAGATATTGGTATAGGTATAGAGATTGTTATTGTTATAAGACGTGTCAAATTTAAAGCCTTTATGTTAGAAAATGTAGAAAAAAAAACTAAAAAAAAAATATTTACAATTTAACACTGTATTTCAAATTTTCAATTCTCGACTTTATACGAACTTCTTATGTTAAAACCATGAAAAGAATCTCCTTATGAAATATCTACTAGTCATTAATTGACACCCTGTATGTTTTCCGATTTTTTGTTTGTTGGACAAGCCATTTCTTGCGTATTATTTTCCCATATTGATATAATTACCTTTTCGTTTAGTTTTCTTTTTTAAGTAACTGATGATTTCAACTTCCGGAGTGTTATATCCAGGAGGAAAGAAATACAAACAATCCAATTCGCCAATTTCAACGTCTTGGCTCATGTAAGAGGGACCGAGATCCATAAAATCCATAAAACATTGTGGATTGTCTTTTGCAAGCTGAACAACCACTTTTTCTTCACTAAAAATACGAAAACAATGTTTAAGATAAAAACGCCAATCTATTAATAATTTGTATTTAGTGGAGTCAATCTAGCGGAAATTTTCGTGAATAAAAAATTTTATATAAAAAAAAAATAAAACGAAAATGCTGTAAAAAGTGAAAAATAATATTTGTTTCATCCGAAAAAATTTACTCTTTAAAGTCGGTGCCAGCTTTATTCTTAATTATTTAATAACAAACATATTTTTATGCCCTGAGTGTTTTGATGTCTAATACTATGACTATAATGTCTTACTATCTTTATTAGTTTGGAACCGACTTCACAGAGTAAAATTTTTTAGAAGAAATAAAATATTATTTTTTATTTTTTAGTTCTATTTATACGAGTTTTTTTGTAAAAGTCAAGTTTAACAAATTACCACTGGTTCCACTATATATTATGTAATATCATTATATAAATAACATCACTTATTATGCAATGTATAAAGGTAATATATATATATATATATATATATATATATATATATATATATATATATATACACTATTTCTTCCTGACAGAATGGTGAATGCATAAATTCTTGAATGTAATATCAAAAAAAAACAGTTTAAAATGGTCTCATTCGGCAATAGGATACCTCGGAAAGATTCTGAATATTTCCTCAAAATTTCATCTAAATTGGTCAAACCATTGCGAAGTAGTCGAAATATATACATAAAAAACTTCTTCAGCTTCTCTTTTTTTGAAGTAGGTTAAAAACAACAAAAACAACATAAGGAATTTTCTATTTTCTCTCATAATTTTAGTAGTGTTTATTGAATTTTCTGTCTTCAATAAAATAATTCCTAAAACGCAACAAAAGCCAAAAAAATGGCTTCCGGTCGTTATGCAATGGAAAAACTATGGATTTTTCTTCTTTGTGATCTCAACAACATCTTTATGCAAAAAAAATCCGAGGGGCGTCCCTTGAAAATCACTAAATTTTGCAAAAATCCATTAAAAATGAACAAACATATAAAAAACTAAAGCTCAACGAACATGTATTAAGCCTAATCAATCATAACCTATCCCAATTTTTATTAATTATAAGTTACGCCACATCTAAAGCCGAGTATCCTACTACCGAACTAGGAAGCTCATGTTGAACATTGAACAAAAAAATTGAACAATCTGTGTTGTGATTGGTGGGTGACGAGGTCTTATTTACAGTAATCGCTGAAACTAATATCAGATATACTGGTTTAATTAAGTCAATATTAGCTGATGGTTAAACTAAATTACTAATTCTTTCATATTTGTTGCATACCTAATTAGAAAAAGTCTATACTAAATACTTACTACGTCAATGTCTGACTTCTAGCTTCAAATTTTTCGGTTGTTTTGCCTAATAATTTGGCCTCCCCCGGTATATCGCTCGAAAAGTAGCCAAAACTCATAACTTTTCCCGGATACTTCTCGGATAATTCGAATACTTCTTTAGCTGTAATTTGTAACAAAATATTAGTACTATACGTTCATATTTTTTTCTGTTTAAATATTTTATTCCCAACTAACTTACAGTAAGTTCATTATAGGAAAACTAACTAACTAATAATTAACTTGTTAAATAAAAGTAAATAAAATAGTTAAAGAAAACTACTACCTAATCTAAATCCTGGATTTAAAATATACAATTAATTATACGTGTCTATACAAATTTAAATATAATTATTTATTATATTACCAACATTTGTTTTAATACTTTTCTATAATATAATCGTATTTTTGCTTCATTAAAATTACTTTTAATTTTTATGAATTTTGTTTGAATATGTTTATCTTGTTTATCTTTTAAAATGAACGAATTAGTTAATGAGCTTTTTATATATATATATATATATATATATATATATATATATATATATATATATATATATATTTATATATATATATATATATATATATATATATATATATATATATATATATATATATATATATATATATATATATATATATATATATATATATATATATATATATATATATATATGTATATATATACAGTGTGTCCAAGGAAGCACAGCATGGGGATCTTGGAAACGGTAAAAGTTATAGTATCGGTTAAATTAGACAAAAGTTGCGTATTTTGATGCCCAACAAAATCCCGTTTTACAAATTTGAAAATTCTACGCCGTTCCGGAAATATCCAAGAAAAACCGAAATATTGCGAAGATATGAAAAAACGGATAACACTTTTTCGTTCTCACTTTTTAAACTGAACAAGGTGACGTTAACAAATTTTTATTACAACGTTTCGTTTCAATGGAACCACAATCAACTTTGATTTTTCTTATGGGACGGAAAAAAAGTACACCCAGTATTAGATTGCGCTTTTCATTGCGAATTCAACGATGTACAGCACAATATGATTACTTATGTTTTTATCCAGAAAAATGGCTTTTTAAAACATTTCTAGCATTTTATTATAGTAGGGCATGAAATCCTAACGATAAAAGGAAGAAAAAACGGTTGACAAGTTCGAATGAATATATTTATTTATTTACTAAGTATAACAAATGTTCAAACAAATTACCTCCATAAACAGAAGTACGCCCGTCTCACGGTAGACTCCAAAATATGACTTAACATTTCAGGAGTAATTGTATTAAATGCTGCTCGTACTGATTGATATAATTGTTCCTCGTTGTCAAAACATTAAATACCTCATTTTTTATGTAGCCCCACAAGAAAAAGTACAGGGGAGTTAGGTCTGGGGACCTTGGAGGCCAAGGTGTTTCACTGTAAGTCCCAATGTATCTTTCTTTAAACCGTTCAGCTAAATATTGGCGAACTTCTATGGAGTTATGAGCTGGAGCACCAACCTGTTGAAACCAACAGCCATATACAGCGCCTAACAGTAAATTATCTAATGCATCTTCTAAAGATCTCAAGATACCGCTCGGAAGTTAATGAATTGTAAAAGAAAATAGGGCCTATAATCTTGCTACCAAAAATCCCACACCAAATATTAAATCCAAAGCGATCTTGATGTCTGGATGTTTTATTTACACGTGGATTTCGTTGTGACCAATAGTGGGTATTGCGCCTGTTAAAAATACAGTTATTGGTTACCATGCTTTCATCAATCCACCAAATCACTTTATAAGGAAAATTAAGACTGTCTTCACACATCTTGGTATACCACTGACAAAAATGTCTACGTGCGTCGTTCATCGTCACCCGGTTTTAATCCTTGATTTATTCGGAATTTGTAAGGCTTAAATTGATTTTTTCTTAAAATAAATTGAGCTGTAGATTTAGCAACCCCCGTCTGGTCTTCAATTTCTCTGGTGGAAGTTTGTGGATTTTCAATAACAGATTGTAGAACGTTGTATTGGTTTTCTTCATTGGAAGGTTTTTGTCGGGATAATACAGGGTTTTTAAATGATCCATATTCTTTTAGATTAAATAGCAAACGCCGAAAAATACACTTGTCAGGTTGTCTCCACTCTGGTTATTTGTTAGAGTACATGCGCTCGGCTCCTACACAATTTCTTTGGCATAAAATGTAGCAAGATAGCATATCACATTTTTCTTCGTTTGTAAAATTACCTCCATCCATTGTAGAACAAAATAAATTAAAAAACGACAACAACAATAACAACAGAAACAGTTACTTGTTTGAATATTTGTTAAATAAATAAATGGATTCATTCGAACTTGTCAACTATTTTTTTTCCTTTTATCGTTAGGATTTCATGGCCTACTATAATAAAATGCTAGAAACGTATTAAAAAGCCATTTTTCTGGATAAAAACATAAGTATCCATAGTGCGCTAGTACATCGTTGAATTCGCAATGAAAAGCGCAATCTAATACTGGGTGTACTTTTTTTCCGTCCCATAAGAAAAATCAAAGTTGATGGTGGTTCCATCGAAACGAAACGTTGTAATGAAAATTTGTTACGTCACCTTGTACAGCTTAAAAAGTAAGAATGAAAAAGCGTTTTCCGTTTTTTCATATCCTTTCTCAGAGCTCAATAGCTTCAAAAGAAAATTAAAACGAAATCGCAATATTTCGGTTTTTCTCGGATATTTCCGGAACGGCTTAGAATTTTCAAATTTGTAAAATGGGATTTTGTTGGGCATCAAAATACGCAACTTTTGTCTAATTTAACCGACACTATATCTCTTATTTATATATATATATATATATACACACTGTATATGTTCTAAATTTAAAATACCTCTTGGTTTATACAATGTACTGTTGATTCCAAATATGGCATTTATGTATAAATTTTATTACCTTATTTGGTAATGTTTTAAAAGGTCTTAGAGTTGTTATACCAGCGGGGCCCCATATGGACATTAAGTATTGAAATTTTGAATACATTAATGAAAAATAAATATATTTTAAATATTTTCCTAATTTTGAATTCAATTCTAATAATATGAAAAATGCTTTTCCTAATTTTATTTATGTGTACCTTCCAACTTAAATTTTCATCAAAATATAAACCTTATCATTTTATTGAATTTGATTTTTCAAATTTTAATGTCAGTTTCTAAGCTGCTAACCAAGAAGATATTAAAGATAAATTAAATTCTGTATCACTATAAATTGTGGAAATATTTTTGGCAAAATAAATAAGTTATATTTCCAGCAAATAATTTAATGCTACCTTTCAGTTTCAAATTTGACATAGAATTTATATATATTAGAAAAAGGTCGGGTCCTAACACGGATCCATGTGGAACTCTACAAGTTATCATAGAACGGAAACTTTCACGGCTTTGGTCAATTAAGAAATCATGGTTCTTGGTATTAGACGGTGTCAAATTGGAATTACTATCCGACATTTCGCCTTCGATTGCACGAGGCATCTTTAGGAATCTTTACTCCACCAGATCTGAACACTGAATGAGCCCGAAGAGATTCAAGCGGGTTTTTTTAACCCGACTGTGTTAAGATCGGTTTCCACGTGTGATGTAGACCGTAACCCGTATCTCTATTGAAATTTTTTGTATGTCTAAATATTTCAGTAGATTCCTTGGTTTCCTTTACATTTATGAAATGGCCAGTGTTATGCTGGTGTTCATCTACAGCAGATTGAACAATTTGTTTCTTTTTAATACATCGTTCATGTTCCTTAATCCAGTTGATATTGGGGGTCCTGTTGCTCCCACATACACTTCTCCACAGAAGCAAGAAATTTTATATACTCCTTCTGTTTGGAAAGGTACAATATCTTTCGGGGATCGCAAGCATTGTCCAATCTTCTGATGTGTATTGAAGATTGTACGTATGTTGGACCGCCGAAGTAATCGTTCTATTTTGTCTGTAGTGCCATGTATGTAGGGAAGAACAACACTACCTAATGGTGGCTCTTTATCGTTCTCCCTTGGCGGAGTTGGATAACCATATCTTTTAATTAAACGCGTAATATCTTCAGTGCAATAGCCAGTCCTTCTGAGAGCTTCGGTCAGTTTCGATGTTTCCGATGTTAAAGAATCTTGAATAAGAAATCGAAATAGCTCTGAATACTACTGAGTTAATAACCGATTTCTTTTGTGCTGGATGGTGATGGGAATTTGCATTTAAGTATCTATTTGTATGCGTCGGTTTTCTATATACAGAATGTCCTAATGTACTATTTTCCTTCCTTTGAACACATACATCTAGAAAGGGAATCGTTCCATTAGATTCAGTTTCCATCGTGAACGTGATATTATGATGTTGCTGATTAAGGTGGTCCAGAAATATGAGGAGATTATCCTGCCCATGAGGCCAAACAACAAAAGTATCATCTACATATCTGAACAAGTGCTTTGGTTTTAGTGGAGCGGAGGTTAGAGCAATATCCTCAAAGGCTTCCATAAAGTTATTATTTTTTAAGGGCTGTTTTCTATTATTTAAATAGGTTTGAAACCCACAATACATTTGACCTCTTATACCGATATTGTATAAACATTGAAATAAAATATTATGATGAATGAATTTTAGATAAACTTATCAATATACCACTTCTAACAATTTCGATTATTTTAATTGATATATTTTCAAAAGTACAAGCTTTATTTGAATCCAGCTTAAATGATTTGGTGGTACCGCCGATACTAACCTTTGTAGGCATCGTACGCCACTGCTACATGCAAAGGTACTTCCTTTAAGTCAGGAAGTTTGAATGGATTTGATATAATCGGGAATAATAGTTTCAATGACATGGCCTTGCTTAGGGAATCTGGTGGGGCCCATATACCTAAAAACATATAGGTGTCATCAAAATACACTGATTCGGTCAAATAGACGATACATTGTTTTTATTTTTTCAGTCAAATAGCCAGAGAAATCTTCATTTCACATTTTGTTAGGAGTTCTCTGATAAAAAAAATAATTTTGAAATTATTGCAAAAATGTATAGCCTATTCAAAATTTATTTTAAAATTAATTCCATTAGAACCTTTATTTCGAAAGACTTATGGTTATCCATAACCACCTCACTCAATCAAATTGTTCGCGATATAAAATTCAAAGATATTAATTTTCGCGTCAATTTTCCAAACATAACTTAACTGGTTTAGATCTAAATTCTTCCTAAAAAACTACTAATTAATGGATTGATATCAAATTTTGTGCAATAATTAATTGTGGTATATAGATGAACTGAAAACATTGTGATGAAAATTCAACATGGGGAAACAACGGCCTAATAAAATGCTTTTAATAGTGAAAAAAATCATTCTCTTACATATCTTCATGTTCATAAATGTCAAATACTATGTCTTATCAATTCGGTTGGTCTGTCAGTTCGCGGCATAGCTTAAAAACGACTTGCCCGATTGTCTTTAAATTTTGATCAAAGATTGATGCTCGTATGAGGTGAAACGTTAAAAAACTGAAAAAACTAAATTGCCAATATAACTGCTAATAAACTACTAGATTAATTTCAAATTTTGGGGAAGCATTTAGCATGGTATAGAGATGAACTGGTAAGTTTGTAGTATGAAGATGGCGCAACAAAAAGGCGCTAAATAAAATTTTTAAAAAATCAACGTAAAAAATCTTCTTATTAAATCCAATTTAAGTTTTGTAGAAAAATTTGATATATAAGTCGAAAGTGGTCTTATCGTGCGGGTCCAAAGGTCACCAACATTATGAATCAAATCAGAAAACACAGTGAATACCAAAATGTTGTGTGATTCTTTTATCCAGCCTTAAATCTCGATGGGCTATTTACAAATATACAGGGAGAAAGAAAATGGAAAAATTTTATTTTGCAAAAATATTATACACTTTTGTTAAAAACACAAGATAATTAGTTATTACTTCCCTCGTGACATTTTTTTAGATTTTTACGTTTAAGGGTCCCTAGATGCCGGAAAACATGTTTTCTCAATTCCGTCTGTCTGTAGGTATGTCTGTCCGTCAGTCTGTTCGCGGCACAGCTAAAAAAAACTACTTATCCGATTTTTTCAAATTTCAGTCTAAAATTAATGGCCATGTATGCGAAAAATACAGGCTATATATATATATATATATATATATATATATATAAATATATATATATATATATAAGCAAAAAAATGGTGTCAAAGATAATAAAAAAAATTTTAAATTAAAATTTACTGGCTATTATCCAGGAGCCAGTGGCAAAAGCTCTGAGAATCGGTATAAGGAATGTACAGAAACTTGTGCATGAAGAAAAAACATAAATTACTTCCGAAGAAGATTAAGAAATATACACGAAAAGGCAAAAGACTTAAGTTACAATGCAAAAATGGATATTCATAATGCAATTTATGATTTATACACGTCAAAGACTAATATAATCCTTCAGAAACTTTTTAATATTATAGACTAAAAAATATCACCATCACTTAAAAAGTCCTCATCTTCTGAGTTATCCTCAAATGGCACAATGATCATTGGTGCTATTTCGACATCTAGAACTCGTTCTCGATTCCACCAATCCCATATTAATTTATCCGTATGTTCCACAGATTTCTTCCAGTACTCCAGCGTAATATAATTTAATGAGTCTTGCCAAACAATTTCCACTTCATCTGATGTAAGACCTTCACGTGTTTTTCGTAATATGATTTTGCCCCAGCTTATATTAATTCTATTGCGTTAAACTGGCAATGGTATGACGGCAGTCGTAAAACCTCATATCCACTTTCCCGTAATATTTCATCTACGGCATATATTGTTGGTTTTTTAATAGATTTTGCCATTAAAAGAAGTTTTTAGTTTCAGCATATTGGGTAAAGGATTTTGTTTTTGTTTTATTAGCCAGTCATAAATATCACTTTTCTTCCAGGATGAAGTAGGTTGTTTATTTAAGATTCTTAAGATGCATTGTCCAGAATGATTAAAGATGGATCATCTAAATTTGGAAGCGGTTGTTCTTTTAACAACTTTTCAAACAGTTCACAGTTCATATTATCATGGTAGTCCATACTTTTGGATGTTGAAGAAAACAGTAAACTTACACCTTCGAGAAATCCTGTTGAAGAACCTGCATGGAAAATGATGAACCGTTTTCCCGTCCCACATCCCTTTTTTCTCTTGACACTTTTTACAGACTCGTCCTGCCAAGATTTCGAACCACTTCCATTAGAAAATATCCAAGTTTCGTCTAAAAATTCCACTTTTCTAAATTTTAAATTAACATTTTCTGTGTATTTATTTGAAAACTGGATACGCTGATTTCCTATATGTGATAACTCGCATAAAAATCTTTGATTACAGTCCTTTTTATATCGAAAACCCAACATTTTTATTAATTTTGGCTACGATTGTAGTTCAATTTCCAATATGCCTCGATTTTTTAAAGCTTCTTTTAAAACTTGAAGGTTTGTATTAGTTTTTGATGTGTATAAGTCGTAAATTGCATTACGAACATTCATTTTTACATTGTCACTTAAGTCTTCTGTCTTTGGCTTTTTTCGTGTACATTTCTTAATCTTCTTCGGTAGTAAATTACGCTTTTTTTAATGCATAATTGTTTGCACAGTCCTTATACCGATTCCCAGTGCTTTTGCTACTATCTCCTGGATATTGGCCGGTGAATTATCATTTTCGTAATATTTTATTAAATTTAATACCATTTTTTTCGCTTGTGGATGCAAAAAACCCGAAAATTGTTTTCTATTACTCATTTTGTCACTGACTTGTCAATCTGATTTTGAAGTGACATCGCTCAAAGAGTTTTGCAACTGCTGGTATTTATATGTTTATCCTCTTTTTTTCATATGAAAATATCATAGGTCGATCTAATTCATCTTCCGGATTTTATGCGGAGGATATAATTACACGTAATAAAAGAAAAACAAACTTAAAAAGTTTGTCGTTGATAAATCGTATAACCCGCAGGATAACACTGCTTTTGACTATAGAACTAAAATAGTACTGTAAAAACTACTTATTCAATTTATTATAAATTATGCCCAAAAATCAAGTGTGGCATAATATACAGTATTAACTTTATATATAATATACAGGGAGAAAAGGCAAAAGACATCAAAAATTTTAACAGGTAAGAGTAATTAAGAGCAAAAAAGTCTTATATCTAGAAGGTCAACATTCAAGCTTTTGCGTTTACAAAATTAACAGGTCCTTTTAGGGCAGAATTATTGCAGTTTTACTTTTTCAATGCTGCACAAATAGTTATTTTAGTTAGATTGGGTAATTGTAATAGATTTTAATTTTGTGTCGTCTAATTATTTCAAATAACTCATGGATTATTTATTTATTTATTTAGCGTAAAATCAGAAAACCACTGCTTTTGAAAAAAACAAATAAAAACAATTACAATTTTTCAAATTTTGCATTACTTACCCACTCCGACAACGACGAATTAAGTTTTTTTCAAACCACATGATACACTAATGCTTTCATGATGGCAAAAACCAGAAAATTACGAAAATTAGTTCGCCGGAGTTTCGTTTTCTGTTTCTCGTACGCATTGCTAGTGATACAAATAATATTTTATCGTTCTTTTATCTAAGAATATTTCACTATAAATTGTTGCAGCTACCTCTGAAAATAAAATAGTTTTTTTTGCTTAAAAATGTAAGGCCTTTGTCCGTATACAGTAGCAAAAACAATTTGTGTGGCAAGTAAGTCTTATTCCGTGTTGCCAGATTGCACGTTCTGAAATAAGGACCATTCAATGATTAAATATATTTTTTAAATTTTGCACTATTTTAAACAGTAACTTTAACCATTGAATTTATAATGTTGCAAATAATAGTTTTGGATAATAAAATAAGTTTTTTTCAAACCACATGGTACACTAACGCTTTCATGATGGCAAAAAGAATAAATTACGAAAATTAGTCCGCCGGAGTTTCGTTTTCTCTTTCTCGTACGCATTGCTAGTGATACAAATAATATTTCATCGTTCTTTTCTCTAAGAATATTTCGCTATAAATCTCAGCGCCCGAATAAGTAGCTGAAAATAAAATAGTTTTTTTTTGCTTAACAATGTAAGGTTTTTGTCCGTATACAGTAGCAAAAACAATTTGTGTGGCAAGTAAGTTTTATTCCGTGTTGCCAGATTTCAGGTTCTGGAATAAAGACCATTCAATGATTAAATATATTTTTTAAATTTTGCCACTATTTTAAACAGTAACTTTAATCATTGAATTGATAATGTTGCAAATAATAGTTTTGGATAACGAAATAAATAAAATATTTTCTATAAGACTTTTTTGGCTCAATTGGTTCGTATTTTCCCGTGTTAAAATATTTGTAGTCATTTGCCTTGTAATAAATTCCACTTTGCTTGACACAAGAAAAGTTTCATTATGAGGAAAGCTCTGTTCAAAGAGTTGTACCTACATCTTCTACTCAAGTACCCGGAACTTAACTTATAATAAAACGTTGGGAGGAATAATATTGATATATTAACATTATTAAAAAGAGCGCTAATGCGGGACATGTTCCAGGCAGGGATAATGGTATCCTTGTTGTGACACTGGTGTAAGGTGAAAGAAAATTAAAATAACAATGTACATAGTACTTAATATGCATAAAGTCATTGCCATATAACGTCATGCAAATATAAACTGTGTGACTAAACATCCGCAACAGCCTAAAGGGTATTTTACCGATTTTTTTATTTTCTTCCACTATAACGTTTTATTTTGTTTTTATTTTATTAGTTTATTATTTTTACATTAACTTTTTAATTTTTTTTTATTAATTTTTAATTATATCTTTTATTATTTTGCTCCATAAAAACGTTTGATTGCAGGAAAGTAATTTGACCGAACCTTTAAACAGTTTATTGGTTCGCCATTTTGTTTTTATATAAAGGGTTCGCAATAAGATGTAACCAGTTTATTACCCTGTCACAAAAAAAATTGAGATTATATTCGGATAATTTGTTATAAAATTATGATTTTTTAATCTCTTGTTTGGCCGCCATTTTGTTCCGCCATATTGGACTTTTACCAAAATGTAATTATGTGATCCACATATGACCCATTACTTTTTGATTTAAATTTCAAATCAGTTGGATAAGTAGTTTTTGAGCTATGCTGTGTACAAACAGACCAGGGGAAATAGGAATAGGTACGTGTTTTACGGGGTCTAGGGTCTAAAGGTCTGCAAAAAACTCGGGAGGTGATTTTTTCACGATGGCACTTACGAAGGAAATAACAATGCATAATAAACAACTCATCATTTAATTCACTTCAGATTATGCACAAAATCGATAAAATTTGAATGCGATTATAATTCTTTAAAAAAATTGTTAAATTGGCGTTATCCGCGACTTCCCTCGTAATAAATACTTCCACTCATGAATGAAATGAAAAATAACGTAATTTGTATATTTATCTTTAATAATAAATCACGATGTGTCGAAAAAATAATAATAACGCAGGAAGTTCGAATCAAGCCAGTTCATCGATTTTTTTTAATTTAATATTATTATTAATAAAAATTCTATAAAAAACTTAAGTCGTTTATTATTTTTCTTCATAAAAAGAAAGCTTTATTCCAACAAATGAAAATTTACCGAATTATTAAACATTTTATTAGAGCTTCCTTTCATTTTTCCACACAAAATTCGCACTGGAACTTTATCAGTTTATCCCTGTTTCACACCTGATCTTTTGTGCAAAACTTTAGGTCAGTTATATAAGGAGTTGTTTAGTACTGAATATTTAAACATTTCATTAGGTGGCTATTGTGTTCAGCCATGATGACCTTGATCTTTGTTTAAAACTTGATGTTCATCCGTTCATATCGATTTTTTAAACATTTTATGAGGCTGCCATTTCGTATTATTACCAAAATGTTACCATTAAATCCCCATATGACAGTTGACTTTTGACAAAAGTTTGAAGTCAGTCCCTATAAGTAATTTTTGAGTCATGCCATCTACATTATATTATTATTATCTCAGATCTGAAACGTAAATACCATTATCTTAAATTGTATAAAAATTATCATAAGTTAAAATATAAACAAAAATATGAATGTATAAGGGATAGTGTAGCGATAAAAATAAAATCTGCATACTCTGTTTATTTAAAGGAATGTGAAAATGACATTGGAATAAATCCTAAAAGTTTTTGGAAATATGTTAATTATAAAAAAGGCAACTCCACTATTCCTGGTTTAATGAACTTAAACGATCGATGGCTAAGGGGTGGCAAAGACATCGCGGATGGCTTTGCAGAGTTTTTTCTCTCCACATTTACGAGTTTTGACAGCTTTTTGACATTGTTTGAGGATTTTTATCAAGGAAAAAATTTTATCAATAGTTTGCTGTCACTTTACTCATTTGACGACAACGAAATAATAAATACTGCTAAAAAAATTAAATCCAACTCAATGGGCCCTGATGGAATCCCAGGGTATATTTTTAGAGCATGTAGGGGGGAACTCATAACCCCACTGAAAACAATTTTTAATTTGAGTTTAAATACCGGTACTTTTCCAACTATATGGAAAAAATCTAAAATTTGTCCAATTTTCAAGTCAGGCAATAAAAGTAATATCGAAAACTATAGAGCGATTTCCATTTTAAGTTTTCCGGCCAAACTATTTGAATCATTGATATACAATAATTTATTTAATCATGTAAAATTAGTTCTGTCTAGCCAACAGCACGGATTTTTTCCGTTACGCTCTACAATCTCTAACCTAACTTATATGAATCAATATTTAACCAATTCTATGGATAATAAACAACAGGTTGATGCTGTCTACACGGATCTAAGCAAGGCATTTGATCGTTTAAGCCATTCCAAGCTTATTATAAAGCTTAGATTGTATGGTTTGCCAGATAACCTAATTAATTTATATTTAAAGGATCGTGAAATGTACGTAAATATTAATAATTTTAATTCTCATGTATTTGGTAATAATTCAGGTGTTCCACAGGGAAGCAACTTGGGACCGCTTCTATTTTCAATTTATTTTAATGATGTGGTAGAATGTGTTAAGAATTCGGAGGTACTTCTATATGCTGACGACCTTAAGCTGTTCCGAATTGTATCCTCATTTTCTGTCTGCTCCTTGCTACAAAAGGACCTTGACGCAGTGTCTTATTGGTGTAAATTGAATGATCTAAACTTTAATGTTTCAAAATGTAAAGTAGTGTCCTACTTTAAAGTTCGTTTACCATTACTTTATGAATATAAAATCGACTCATATAGTGTTATCCGTGTTACCGAAATTAAAGATTTGGGAGTATGGTTTGACGAGAAATTGTCTTTTTCTACGCATATAGATAATATAGTTAGCAGCGCCGCTAATGTGCTAGGATTTATATGCAGAAACACAAAGATATTTGAATCGTGTCGGCCATTAGATATATTGTATTTTGCGTTAGTAAGGAGCAAACTTGAGTATGCTTCCGTAATTTGGTATCTTTTATATGTGAATTATGAATATAAATTGGAGAGTATTCAAAGTAGGTACCTTAAATGCAAGTATTTTAGAGAAACAGGTCAATATTTGTGGCATCAAAGAGAATTTTTATTGAATTATTATAGTGTAACCAACTTAAAAAATCGCAGATATATTGCATTCATTATGCACCTATATAATACGTTAAATAACGAAATTGATAATTCGGATATTCTTAATTTGATCAGATTACGAGTCCCTAGGTCCGCAAATATTAGACCGAAATGTGTGTTTTATTGTGATAAACCTAGAACTAACGTTTTAATGCAGTCACCAATTTATAACATGTGCAACATATTTAATACATATTGTTCACAATTAGATATATTTTGTACTCCTAAATTCAAATTTAAAAGAAAATTGGCTCAACTATTTGGAGACAGATTTGATTAATTTAGCTTTAAAACTAGATTATGTTATTTTATTTTAAGGTAGTGTAGTATTACATGTTCTATGAACATAATGCTATGATTGTTCTGTAAATGTTTATCGTTGAACAATAAATAATTATTCTTATTCTTACATGTTGTTTGCTAGACTAAATCGCAAAGATCTGCAAAAATCTAGGATTGTGAAAATTCGAGAAAAACCTATAAGTTGATTTTCCTCGTAATAATTTTTTTCTTTTATCAAGAATAGTGAATAATGATCTTTAATTCCACATTTATTTGGAAATAGAGACATATTTAAAGCCATTGCTCTAGCTTGTCTCTAAATAAATCCCCTATTGCACTGTTGATTTACGTGTAAGCAGATTCTTTAAAACTAAAAAGTGCGCTAATTACAACATCGCTTTTAATCAAATCCTCGACTAACCTATCAGTATTTTTTTTTCTGCCTTGGCCAGTTCCTCTTCCGACAAGCTCTCCCGCACCTCTTCCCAATCTTTCGGTTTACCATTCTCGTTCCATACCTTTTTCAATCTGAAGGCGGGAGACTTTTCTTCTCCCGGTGGTTTTCGCGAATTTCCGTACGTCATCTGCAAAATGACATCGTCGATATTACCTGTCAGAGTCTCGTTGCTTCTTTTAAACAGCAACGCAAACGACAACCTGTTGCCGCCAAGATCTTCAGTTGTTTTGGCGGGGAATTTGGTGTCCGAAAAGAACAGCAGTTCTTCTAGGATTTCCTCGCTTAGCTTCACCTACGGCAAAATTAAATTTAAGTGACTCTTTTTTCAAACAAGTAATAATTTTACCTGGATCAGTATTTTATGTTTGGACATACCATGAAGGCCTAAGAATAATGTTCCTCTTACAATAAACCGTTTCTTAAAAGAAGTCGATAAAAAAATAACGTTTTGGAAATAATCAATTGCGTAGCGTCCATTATTTTTTTTGTTAAAGTGATAGTAATTATTACTACTTCACCGTGACGGTAGCAGAGGTATTACTTTGATTTTTTTTTAAAGTAACATCAGAGGAACCATTGTAGGAGGCAAGAGAACAATGGCGTAATTATTTTGTGTTACATTTGTATTTTTTTAAAAGTAACTATTGACCTTAAATTTTGTCACATTTTTAAAGTAGTCATTTTTGCTGTTATTTTAGTATGTAAATCCTATAAAAGAAATATTTAACATTAGGGATAGAAGGCCAACATTTCATGATTAAAGTATGAGAGTTGTAGAAAATTTCATTACAAATTTGATTCCAAAAAATAACAAAAATAGCAATTCGATGGAGTTAGTTGACGGAAATTCATTATACCCAAGTACAAATAAACAAATGTTTAAAAAATTTCCACTATATTACAAATATTGACAGCTGTTTCTATAATACTGTGTCTTCTTCAGAACATTCTTTCAGAATAATATACAAATACAACATTTTTGATCTACCTATTTATTTTATTGCTATATTTTATGATGGAAACTTCGACACGTTATCTGTTACCTAAGTATATACATTTAATAATGGAGAAAAACCAAAGTCCAGCTGCTCGTTGAGCAAAATATTTCGGGCGTTTCGTCTATTTATTCTATTGTCTAAATTCTAAATTATTTAGTTTTCTATTCTTGTTAGCCATATGCAAAACTAGCAACTAACCGTTCTTAAAATCGTGTTGTTCTTCCAAAAGATGTATGACATTATTTGAATCCGTTTCACCCTTAATATAAGAACTTTTGTGTTCTTTGATCCGTGTTTGAAATTGTCACTCTTTCTGTCCTATATATACCTTATTACATGTACCACAACCTAATTCATGTACCCCTAATTTTCGGCGTTTGCTTGTTTTTGATTTATTGTTTTTTAAGTATCTATCAAGAGTGCGGTTAGTTTTATAAGCTATTTTAGTATTATTTTTTTGAATATTCCATTCATGGACAAATTTTCCCGTAAGACTGGTGGTGTTTTCGAAAAATTATAGCGGAAATACCACGTCGTCTAGGAAACATGGTGTTTCCACTTACCTGGTTAGGTGTGGTTAAATACCTAACCACAAAAAGAAATCTTGCCAATAAGAAACCTGCTTTTGAGAGACTCTAGAGTCGCTAAAAACTGATTTTTTTTAAGTATCTTTCAAACATTTTTGAAAAGTTGTCAATATGAATAATCGCTTTGGGCTAGTTCAAGAAGAAGAAATTGATGAAAATATAATTGGAAGGGAACCAAGAAACACCGTTAAATCCAAGAGCATCTGGAGACAGTTTATATCATTCTGCGATGAAAAAAACTATACGTTTGACCAAGATACTCCAGTATCCCAACAAGCAATGATTTTGAAAAGCTGGGCCTACAATATGCGAAAAATGAACGGGGAGGAATATAAAGAAGGAACGGTAAAAATTATTTGGAATGTAACGGCGAAATTATTGATGGAAAGGTATTTCAATGAATACAAAATTAAAATAAATCCCTTCGAGCAGATCGAACTCAAATCTGCCCGAGACGCAAAAAATGCCAAAAGGAGACATTTGCAAGGTATTGAAGGCAAATCTCGGCGGTTTTTTTAACATACAATGAATTAAAAAATCTAATTTGAAGCTGTTTACAAAAGAAGTGTTTTTTTCTGTTGTCCTATGAATTAGCCTGGAGAGGAGGAGAAGGTGCAAGAGCCGAAACAACTTTTTTCAAAGAAGAAACTGACAACTTCGGAGGAAAAACAGGTAGAATTCAATCAATAAGAATACATTCAATACAGCTTTTGTCCAGTAAGAATGTATAAAGAATTACAAGATAAAAGGAAAAGTATCTCCAACACTCGATAATTTTTGACGCTTTGACGCCAACCCCCATTGGAAAATTTCCGGAAAATGGTTTAAAAACAGCCCAGTAGGAGAAAACGAGATTTCAACTTGGACAAGTCAGGTCATTCGAATGCGAAATCCCTATCAAGTTATTTGCAAATAGATCCAGATCACCACAAAAAATTATTGAAAAAATGAGGGAACCTGGAAAAGAACCACCTCAACAGCACGTGCATCCAGCCCCTGTAGCAGCATCACCCAGCACAAGTACAAGTAGTGGTCTGACGTCATCTTCTACGTCGTCGCAAAACAACAATGTGGTTAATAATTATCAGAACTGTACCTTTTATTATACAATCAATAATTAAAATTGAATATTTAGATTTATATTAAGTACTTTTCAATATTTAGACAAATAATTTTATTAGTATATTATTATTCAATTTGTGTTCAATTTGTTACAAAATTCAAATTTCTGAACTTGAAATAGGTATGTATTTAATATTCAGTTAATAAAGCTTAGTTTTCCTGTATTTGATTCGTGGAATATTCCTCCTAAATACCATTCGTGCTTAAAAATTAACCAGATAATTTTCCACTCATGCGTGTTTTCTCCTTCGGACTCGGGAAATTATAAGAAAACACGCATTCGTGAAAAATTATCGGAAATTTTTAAGAACTCCTGGTATTATCCCCGAAAATACTTTGCTATTTTACGGGTGTTTTTTCCCGTGTATGTAAAAATGTTAAAATTACAATTGTCGTTGGATTCGTTATTAGGGAAAACTAAGTTAATTTCTTTTCCATACTGTTTCTAGACTTTTTTGTCTATTATGTTATAGCCATTATTTACTGCAATCTGTTTAACTACATTTAGTTCCAAGTTGTAGTTATCTGAGGATATGGTACTCCATATTATAACTCAGACCGAAAGCCGTTTAAAGAGATAAATTGAAGTCTTGAAGTATGATTTAGTGATTTACTGAATCCAAAGAAGTATAGTTTTTTGATGATAACTAAATGATCTGTTCGATCAAATGCCTGTGTGTTCACCATATCCGCCTGACCGACATCGTCAATTACATTATTTACAAATGGGGTGAATTGCAAATTCAAATTAGTACCAAAATTTGTATATTAAATCAAAATTTCATGGATTAAATTCTTAATGTTTGAGGCTTTGACATGAAAAGCCTGTCTAGTGCCTGATGTTGATGTCTTTGTCTAGCCGAGTTTGTTTTGGTAATGTAATCTTTTAACATATTTCTTAAATGTGTTCATGTTCGAACAACAATGTTTCATGTTTCATCCTTTTCATTTATTATTGATTTATGGAATACCTTCGGTAAGAGAAACATGATGTTTGAAATTGATTGATGATGCATAAGTAAAGATTCAGCAACCCAAGGCGTATTTTAAATTTTAAGATTTTTTTTTGTTTTTTTTTTCGTTTGGCCTTGAGCAGAGCCCGTTTAGCCACAAACATTCAAGATATAAGTAGAAAAAATGCAGTCGTAAGAGAAACCAAATCCTAATCTAACAACTCAAGATACCAAATCTCAGAATAGAACGATAGGAAATTTTACACAAGGTCACACACTTCTCGCCCTGGGGCCAATTCAGGACTTTTTTATTATGTAAATATAAACACACAATACAGGAAGGCCCGGATAGTTAGGTTGATGGTTACAATAGGAAAAAAACAGAGGATTCACAGCTATCTAATCTGTTAATGTATAAAAATGTATGCATTTATTAAACTCTTACGCTGCATCTTTTTAAATATTCTAAAAAAATTATTCCAAATTCCCTATTCGAAATGACAGTCTTCATTAATTGTAGATGAGACATGGGAAGTAAATTTAATTTATGTACCTAGTTCAGAAACAATATATGCCACGGCAATTGAATTATGGTTGCAATTAAACAGTCGGTGGTTAAGATCGTCATTGGTCAAATTGTCGCAGGTACAGGATGGGCTATTAGTGAGCTTCATTTTGAAGAGGTGGCTATTGACATTTGCATGTCCAACCAAAAATCGAAAATAAGAGACAGCCAAATGTCTAGGAAAATTCATTTTGTAAATTAAGCGTCTCTGATTAAGTTCTGGGTATAATTCTGTATATACATTTCCTGCATTTTGGGCGTATTGTTTATATTCTTGTTTCCAGTTCAGAAATGATGTTTCTTTTATATAAGCGAAAAGATCTGAATAGTGAATACTTCTTATACTGGTTTCAGAATTGTAAGCTTCTTTTGCAGCTTTATCCACTTGTTCGTTACCGGCTATCCCAGTATGACCTTTGACCCAAAGAAAAACGATGTTTACTTCTATGGAATATAGTTTGGAAATGAGGTGCAGAATCTCTGTAATTACAGGATGTTTACAATTCTCATTGCTTTTGATGGCCAATAAGACTGATTGAGAATCTGACAATAAAACAACATTTTTCATATTTTTGTTGACATAGACAAATTCCAATGCTTTGAGGATAGTAAAGGCTTCAGCTGTATAGATTGACGCCATTGTATTGCATTTAAATTGTTTAACCACGTTTATTTGGGGTACTGTAAAGGCACAACCTACACCAAGTTGACTTTTTGAACCATCTGTATAAATTTGATAGTGATTTTGGTATTTATTTAAAAAACTTTTCAGCATGACTATATTAAAAGATGTAAGATCTGTATATTTAGGCATGCATACTTTTAGCTTCAAGTGAGTTATGTTCCACGGTGCTTCGAACAGAAAATGATTATCATTTTTTATAAGGATATCATTATGTGCTGTAGTTGTGGTGAATGCATCGGCTAATGGTGGGCTATTTTTATTAGCCCAAAAGTGTATAGTTAAGTTTGCAACACTTAGCTGACTAGTTTTAACTATAAGAGTATTACTACGAACTATCATATTTTTAATCATAAATTTTTCAGCCAGAATTTTTCGACAAATACACAAGGGTGGCTCATCACACTCTGCCAATAGAGCCTGAACCGGTGAAGAGCGCATTGCTCCTAACACAAGTCTTAGGGCTTTAAACTGCACACAGTCAACTGTCTTGAGACGCGATTTGGTCGCAGAACCGTAGAATATCGAGCCACTATCAAGTATCGATCTAATAAAGCCTTATAAAAAATTAGGGATGTATTCTGATCAGATCCCCACGATCTAGATACCACTGCTCTAAGTATATTTAAACTTCTCTCTAATATGATCATTCTATGTCAGTTTTTGATCTAATATTACCCCCAAATACTTAAAAGATTGAGCCCAGGGCACATTGGCACAGTTAAGTGTAATACTATCGTCTTTAGCGATTCTATGTCGTAACAAAATTACCGCTGCAGACTTTGGACTAGAAATAGTAAAATTACTGTTAGGGAAATAGGAATTACATAAAGACATAATGTGGCTGAGGTGTATTTTACAGTATTCAATTTTTTTTTTACTACTATATATACAAAAATCATCCGCAAATTGAAGTATAGTTGATTCAAGGCCTAATTTATGCAAGTCTGTCGTGTACAAATTAAAAAGAAGTGGACTCAGCACTGAGCCCTGAGGGAAGCCGGACGATACAATTCTTGATTCCCTGATTTTGTGGCCTATCCTAATCGATACCCTACGCTCTTTGAAAAGCCTAACTAAATTATACACGAACGCCTCTGGCAAATTAAGTTGAATTAATTTTTGTATTAGAATGTTAAGGTCAACACTTTCATAGGCGCTTGTAATGTCTAAAAATAATGCAGATAAGTAGTCATTATTTGAGTATGTATTTTGAATGTCCGTAACTAAATGAGCCAAACAATCAGTAACACCTCTCCCTTTTCTAAAGCCAAATTGGAAGTCCGACAATAATCGTTGTGATTCACATCACCACTCCAAGCGCTGCTAAAGAATCCTTTCAAAAGTTTTTAGCATACATGATGACAAGGATATAGGCCTAAATTCGTTTGGCCTTCCAGGTTTATTGATAGGTATAATTAGAGAATGTTTAATTATGTCTAAATCGTCTCCCTTGCCAATAACATTGTTAAAGGCTAGATATAAGAGTTCCTTGGCAGATATTGGCAAGTAGTTTAACATGCTGTATGTAATCTTATCAGGGCCTCGACTAGTATCCTTTGACTTTTTAGTATTCATTTCCAGCTCTGAGATTGAAATAGTTTTAGTTAAAAAGTGATTATTGTTGCAATACTTCCCCGGAATATCTAATGAAACAAAACTTGGAGCGACCTTATTTAAAAATGTGTCTGATAACTCATTTGAGATAGGGGATGAATCTTTTTTTCTGCAGATCAAAAAATTTCCCGCCATAAAACACAAAACAAGTAATATTGCGCTCCACTGAAGGAACCGCATCTTCAGTCTTTACTGCATAATGCTTTACATTATTCTTTTACTTTTAATACTTTTAAAAATAATCAAATAAAATAATTAGAGTAGTTGGTTCTTAGTATTTTTTTAAGTACATTTTTTTTTAAATTTAATGTCTCATTATTTATTTCTATAAATGTTTACGCTGGTAGAAAAAATACGGTTCCTAACTCTTGCGCAAAGTTAGGAAATATATTATTTTACAATATTAGTGCTAAGAGCGAATTAAGCATATAATGATCTGAAAAATATTTTTATGTAAAATTAGTATACAACTAAGTATTTCATTTCAATCAGCATACAACTTTGTTATTTCAAACAATTTTATACAATCAACATTATTTATTTATTACGAATTATGATTCAAAATTCATGCACAAAGCGTCTTAGATACAGGGTGTTCAGTTAAGGGCGTTCACTATCCATATCTCGAAAGTCTTTCAAGTTAGATTCAAAAATAGTATAACAAAAATGGCCAAGAGTTTAAGGTTCTAAATTGACCGCAAGTTTAGAACCAAAGTGATAGGAAATTAACTCATTTTTCCAATGAGGTAACAAAAAAAACCTAATTCTAGCAGTTTTTGTAGAATCTTTGAAATTTATTGTCCACTCTAGCAACTGCGCTTCCTTTCGGGCATTTAAGAAACTTAAAAATATTTTCAATCAATTGACATTGACCACTTTTGATAAATTTTTTTTTCAAGACGCTAACATAAATGAGATAAATCGAGATATGGATAACGAATGGCCTTAACTAAATACCCGGTATATTGAATAGCTTGACCAAATTCCGCATTGTCCTAAACTGGCCCACAAAAAACGTGGTGAGCCTAAAATTTGTATCAATTTCAACCCTTAATAATTTTTGAATGCATTCTTATATTCTGTTAACTTTTTTTGCAATTTATTTCGATACCTTTTCACAATTATTTTGTGATATAAATTTAAACCTCGGAATAATACTGGATAACATACAGGGTCAAACGCAAACTTGTGTTTTTCACCAATTTTTGAGACGCTCCTTAGACTGACCTGGCTTAAATATCACTATCGTCTATGAGTCATTTTGTTGCCTGTTTCTTTAGAATCATTTTCTTTTTTAAATGATCGTTTTATCTTTTTTTTTAGAGAAAGTATATATGTAAAGTGTTGTTTTTACTAAATAAAAACATAAAAAGACTGCGTATCTATAGACAACATTTATTTTAAGCAATAATCAAACTTTAAATTTAAATTTTATAAACAAGAACTTAAATTAATAACGAGTGTTTCCCCCTCTGGCCCTTATTATACTTTGTAAACGCCTTGGCATGCTTTCAATCAGTCGTGCAATTGAATTTTGGGAGATGTGATCCCATTCTTGAACCAGTGCTTCTCCAAGTTTCTCTAAATTGACGGGTACATGTGGACGACTACGAACACGCTTACCAAGCTGATCCCAAACATGCTCAATAGGATTTAAATCCGGGCTCCTAGCTGGCCATGGCAAAAGATGTATGCCCACTTCGTTCAAATATTGCCTCACAATACGAGCAGTGTGAGGTCGGGCATTATCATGCATAAAAAGGAACTCCTGTCCTATGAAATGAGCAAACGGTACGACGTGTTCAGCCAGTACATCAATATAACGCTCGCCATTGAGCGAATTTCTTGGTAATATGCAAAGTTCTGTGCGCGCTGCGTGGGAAATTCCAGCCCATACCATCACAGAACCACCTCCAAAAGGTTGCTTTTCTACAAACATACCCTCAGCGTACCTTTGACCTTCCTGCCTCCAAACTCGTCCTCCAAAACTACGTTCATCGGAAGAATGTAAGCAAAACCGTGACTCGTCGGAAAATAATACTTGGGACCACTGTCGTACGTTCCACTGATTTTTTTCACGTGTAAAATTAAGTCGAGATAAACGATGTTCTGGTAGCAATCTTGGACCATTTGCTGGTACTCTTGACTTTAATCCTCTTTCTTTAAGCCGACGACGCACTGTCTCATCACATACATTTTTATTACGTACCTCAAGTAAATGTCTCTTTACAATCACGGCATTCTGAAAAGGCCTTCTTAAAGTTTGCAGGGTAACAAACCTGTCGTCTAAGTTTGATGTAACTCTGGGACGACCTGATCCTATTCTTCTCACAAACTACCCAGTTTCTACAAACCTGTTCCTTGCCGTTCTAGCCGTGGTTTCTAGAACACCCACTATTCGTGCGGCGTGCTCAACGCTCCTACCATCATTTACTAATGCTACAATCTGAGCAACTTGCTCTGGACTAATTTGTCGTGCCATTACTAATGAAAACAACGCTTCCAAACAGACAGAAAGTCTTTTCAAGGCTTGACATTTCAAATACGTTTTAAATTTCAAAGCACTCTACGCTTTTAAAATTCCATTTTTATTGAGTGTAAGGGAAATTACAGTAAAACATCACTTTACTTACACTGCTCTATATTTTCTAAAAACAAAGATACGAAGGTCATTCAAAAAACAAAAGGTTGCTAAAGAAACAGGCAATAAAATGACTCATAGACAATAGTGATGAAGCCAGGTCATTCTATAGAGCGTCTCAAAAATTGGTGAAAAAACACAAGTTTGCGTTTGACCCTGTATATTATCCAGTATTATTCCGAAGGTTAAATTTATATCACAAAATCACTGTGAAGAGATGTCGAAATAAATTGCAAAAAAAATTAACAGAATCTAAGAATCCGTTCAAAAATTATTAAGGGTTGAAATTGATACAAATTTTAGGCTCGCCACTTTTTTTGTGGGCCAGTGTATTTACTCGATGATATTTACATGTGGGAAGACTGGGGAACCATCACTTTCCATATTTGTTAGGAAAATAACTCATACTATCATTTTAGTATTTTATTATTTTATACAACTTTATACATTCAACAATTATTTATTTAGTACTAAACAAAATTCAATTAGAATATTATCCGTCAACAACTGGTTCTTCGGTTGGAGGATTTGGCAATTCTGGGACCGATGGTACACCTTCTTCTTCACTCAAAGGTGGAGCAAACTCGCCTGCTTCACCTTCACCAGGCGGAATTTCTTCACCTTCTTCTCCCTCAGGTTTTTCGCCTTCAGTAGTTGCTTCCTCTTCCCCTTCGACCGGTTCAGATTCTTCAACTTCAACTTGTTCCTCAGTTGTTTCAGCTTAAAATATAAGTGTGTTACTAATAAAGGAAGCAAAAATGTGATCTATAATAATTTGACAACACTTTACCGATACAACTAGTGATTTTTTGATGAAAATAGTGATAATGGGCAAGTTGTAAAGACTTAATTTAACAAAATAAGAGAGGATTTTTTAAATTTTTCAAATTTTTATTAGGTACCTGACATTTGTGTTGTATTTTCTTAGGTGATGTCTTCGGTATATAAATTTGTTGGTGTGAGTGTCATCGCCCTATGATTAGCTGTCATAACCCTATGTGTATATAATTTGATTTGCACTTCGAACGGCTTGAGTTCCAGCTCCGTTGGACAAGTTTTTTTAGTTTTTTTTCCTTTTAAACCCGTAACTTTCTCTGTGATCGTGTTTTAAATATCAGACTATCCTTTCAGTTAGCCAATGTCAATCAAACAATAAAGGTAAACAAATTTAAGCAACCAACTGTCCAAAAATCTGTGCTGTGATTAGAGAAAGCCGTAACATAGAGGGCGTATAGGTGTCGCCCATGTAGCTCATCGTGGAGCATTACTTTAAGATAATTTTTCGTACTCTTGAGGTTATGTCTTACGAAATAATTTGTTTGCAATAATCGTTCCTCATTTTGTTAAATTAAGTCACTAAATCTCCTAGTATCGTTATTTTTATCAAAAAAAGTACTAGTTTTTGTAGCGACAATGTTATAAAACCCTTTCATTTAATATCTTTTAAATATTAAATAAACTGAAAAACAAATAAAATGGATAATCAGAGTTTTTATTGGATGTTTAAAAGTAAATATTTTCAAAATTAGAAGAGATATTGAAATGTGGTTTTGGCAGATCTAGAGTGCTTTACTTCAAATATTACGTCAAGCAATTTCAATGGCATTGTCGCGGCCGTTTGTCACTGTCGCTCTCACACTGAGGGACGAAAACCTGGCATGGGGCGTGTCATTTCAGAAAACCGTGTTTTTTTTGACCTTTCAGCGGGCATATCTCGGAAACTATTAGAGATAGGACATTGAATTTGATATGTATTTTTAGAGGGGACGTAGATCTTGAGATTTGTATGAAACACTTTCTGTACCACCTTTGATACCGAAGATATGGTACCGCAAAGTTGACCAAAAAATTTAACTTCGATGTAACACTATTGAGGTCGCAATTTTAATTTTTTTCTGATGAAACTTTCTGGAACGATGGTACTCCCGGTTTTACAGAACCCTATTGTTTTTGGTTAGCATTCAATTTCGTTTGACGATTTTACGAATTTTTTTCGTTAGAAAAAAGGTTGTTTTGGGGCGCTTATATCTCAAAGGGGGTGAATCCAATCGAAATTTTCAGAGAAACGTTTTTTATGGGAAATATCTAGGAGAACAAAAGCCTGAATGCACCTTTGTCGGAAAAACGGCGAGAAAATAGAGATGTTTAAGAAAAACCGAAATTTTTCGAAAAACTCATAAAAAAATTAATTTTATTTTTTCTTTTTTATAAAAAAAACTAGGCATCTAGTTAGATTACCGCACCGGAAAGTGCTTCAAAAACTATAAAAAATAGACTAATTAGGAAGGATTCTGGATTATATACAGGGGGTTTACTAACGAGGTTAAGTTTGCGCCAAAGTTCCCAAGAATGGGTACATTTTTTAGCATTATACTGTATTACAAGGAAACTAGTATATCTAAGCCCGGAGGGTATTTTTTACGAAACAAGATATTTGTAGGTAGATCGTGATCAAATTTCGAGTTTATAACTTTAACAGTTCAATTAGTGCAATTTTTTAAATTTGATAATTTAAATTCCAACTTTAAGCTCATTTTTCCGCTCACTGCAAATAGTAATCGAAATTACAGACCCGCGGATGAAACATTTATTTGGCTACAAAAAAGCTCTAATAATATTTCCCTCTAACTAGTCAGTAAGTGAGTGAAAATTCGATTTAAAGAAATAAATGCACATATCGGTCAAAAATCGATAGGTACCGATCCATATTTGACGCGAAATGATAGGTGGCCTTAGCCTAGAATGATAATAAAATTTACAGAGATATTAGACATGACATGTCTGTTGCGATAGATGTCATGGCTGAGCTTTTGGTTCGTTTAAAGCAAATATTTCTCTGATATTTGTTATCGCTTCGATTTATGTTTGTGAATTTACGTATTAAAGAGACATTTGTGAGAAAAACTGCTTTTTTTTTAAATAAAAAAGAAAAGGATACACAAAATGGACGGTTTAGGAAGGGTCTTGGAATATATACAGGGGTTGCAATTACGAGGTGAAGTTTGCACAAATAAAGTGTTTTTTTTCCTTAACTTTTAAACTGCTTAATTTTTTAAAATACGGTTTTATTTTTTTTAATACGATGTAACTTTTAGAGGAGTAATTTATTTCGAAAAAATATTGTGACAACTCTCAAATAAATTGTTTTCATCCTGTAACTTCTGAACTACTTAAAATTTTTATATACGGTTTTCACAGTTCCATGTAATATTTAAAGGCGTTTGAATTTTTTTTTTGGCATCGGTCAAAAAAATATTCACCGTAATATCATTTTCAAATATGATAGGTACGTTTTATTGAAGTAATTAAAAAAAATTGACATGTCAAAAAAATATTTTCCCCATAATTTCTGAACTGCTTAAAATCTTTAGATATGGGTTTCATAGTTTCTTGTAACTTTTAATATCGTAATTTATTTTACAGAAATATTTTTGCGGCTGTCCATAAAAAACGTCTAGTATTCCTAACTTTTAAATAGCTATTTTTTCTGAATTGAGATTTTTACACATAAATGTATAGCATATATATATAAGTAACCGGATGTTTCGGACTAGCGGACGTTTGTAAATAAAAAATAGCCGCTAGGGTTATGATAATAGTAAAATAGGATCGAAAATAAGTGGGTTGGACTAGACACCTAAGGTCACGCACACGACTAATACGCGCACCAAGAGTCTACACGGACGACCAGACATATTACTTGTTAGCCTGTATATGCGATAAAGAAAGAAAAATCGAAAGATGGATTAAACTGCTGTCTGTAATTTGATAAATTTGTATGAACAACTGTACTGGGTATCAATAAACTACTTATCGACTTCAAGTCAGATTTTGGGTGAAAATAGCTTACCCAATAAGATTTACAACAGATTTCATTTCATCTGTCTAGCAGTTTACTTTTGCGATACAAAAAACCATTCAGCATGGACATAGACATAGAAAAAAAGACATAGCCTCCTTGATTACCAGAAATCACACTTTTAAAGTTAGTTTAATACCTAATTGTAATAATTCAATATACTCAGATTTTTAAGTCATTAATCGTTTTACCAGGTATCATCTCAGAGGTTTCTTCAACCACCTCTTCTTCTTCTTCTTCTGATTCCTCTGATTCTTCTTGTTCTTCATCCGGGAAGAATTTTTCGCACTCAGCTTTTCCCTCTTTGGCGTTGGGGGACATGTGAAGCGGCTCTATTTGGGCAAACGCCAAAATGCACTCGCTTTTCTGCTTGGAAACTTGAATTACTAATTTTTCTGAACTGTTTAAAATAACATAAAATTTAAGTGAATATTTTTTAGCAATGTTTGTGTTAAAGTGTTATATTATTTTAGTATCTGGAGGTTCAAATATCAGGAAAATTTGGGAAAAGGAGACGTTTTTAATCGTAGTTCTTTTAAAGCTCTATTGAACTAGTTAAAGTTTACTAGATTTGGGTTTTGGCACACAAGTTCGAGCCCAAATAAATTAAATATAAATATAATAGGATTCCAAAAAGTTCTAATTTTCGAACAGAGAGACAGTCCATACCAATGGCATTAAAATATATTTTATTTAAGACTGGCTTTTTAGTAGATCTCGATGGGTATAAAGTAGATGTCTATACATATACTGCTTGGATATCAGAGTGAACTTAAGAAGAAGCCACGATTCATGGCGAAATATTAAAGACGTCCTTGACTGGTTTCCGTAGATGATTCTGGAGTATCTAAGAACTACATCTTTTAATATATATTAAGTATTAAGCCTATGTCACTTTCAATGTACAATGAAATGAGAATTAGATGACTTTGAGCTACAAACACCAATATTTGAATAAAACCTAATCCGATCGTTTCGAGCAATTTGCCAACGTTCAAGACGAAACTTTGACACTTAGTACACATGCAAGACTGGTGCTAAAACATTGAGAACTTGTCCTCATGTGCCAATTTATGCTATCTAGGATTTCTCCGAGAATTCGATATTAATATACTTATTTGAAACATCATGAATGCTGCAGCAAAGACCTTTGATTGTAGTATCATACTAATCACTTCTTCTTAAAGACCTCCGGCTGGTCTAAGGGTAATGTTAAAGTAAAACACTTCTTAGTAAAACACTTCTTTATAAAACAATGGTAGAGCTGTATATTGGCTTGGCTGCTGTTATATTTAGTTGTGGAAATTAGGCGAGCATTTCTCTTCTTTGGAGTCTTTGGCTACCTACTTGCAGCCAGCCTAAACGAAATAACGCGCAGTTGTATTTGACATACATGTTTTTATGTAATTAATAAGTTCTTAACTAATACTAATACATACCTACCAACCGTAGGGGTTTAAAAAATAAACAAAATTTTCATATAGCCATAATGGCATGTCAATACGACTTAATAAAAGGAAAAAAAATATAATTAAAATTTTAAACAAAAACATGTAATAAAAAATGCGTCGTTCAATGAGAAAGTTGACACTCAGACTCATCGATAATTTTTATGATGTTTGCAGTTTAATTTGATACAGACATTCGAACTCAATTATCCAAATGTTCATCTGTAAGGCGATTGCAGTATTTGTTCTTAATAAACTTCAGATTGGAAAAAGAAGATTCGCACAAATAGGTTGAAGTAAATAAAGCTTTCACTTTTAAGGCAACACGACATAGAACTAAATATTTGTCTTTACTTACTATAGGCCAGATACATTTTCTACTTGAAACTAACGATTTCAGTGCTAAATCACTTTGAAATGCAATCACTTACAGTTCAGTTGCAGCGATGTTTTCGCAAAAGTTCTGCATAACACAAGTTGCAAACTGTTGGATATCAATTTCCATGACGGGTGGAACAACAAATTTAGCCACCAATGCCATTTTGTTGAAATCCTTAAACCGATTTTTGAAGTTATCCTTCAAGTTAGAAACTATTTCTACATGAGATTTACTGTCATAGGGTTTTATTGGATTTCGAGATATCTTCTCTGAAAGACCAGGAAAATGCTTGACATCACGGTTGATTAGGGTTTGTTCAAAAAACTCAAGTTTTTTTATGAATGCATTTATATCGGAAATTATTTCCTTCAGTTCTTTATCTCTTCTCTGATGTTGCAAATTGAGTTCATTAATCTTGTCTGTAAAGTCTACAAGAAACCCAAAATCTCTAAGCCAAATTGAATTTTCCAGTTCCTGAATAGGTTCGCCGTGTTGTTTGAAAAATTGAACTAGAACAGATAGGGCGCATCATTAAAACATGTTAATACTCGTTCTCTACTTAACTATCGCACTTCAGAGTGAAGTAATAGATCCCCATACTGGCTATCAGTTTTATCGGCTAAGAATTTGAATAATCCTCTTTGTAAACAAGATTAGAGCTCTTCATGACGTTGTATAGTTTTAAAAAATTTCCACATAATGTTTGCTGATGAATAATGCATTGCTAACACAGAAATTGTGGAAAGCGTTCATCTTTACGACAAACTGCTACCAGACTCTTATCACAACCCACTATAGCTGGAGCCCCGTCAGTTGTCAAGCCTACCAATTTTGAAATTGAAATTTTCTCAGAAGATACAAAATTGTTTAAATGAGTAAACAATTCCTGTCCAGTGATCAGATATCCTTTCAGTAGAATAACTTTCAAAAGACCTTCCTTAATTAAAAAATCACTAAAAACCATCCTGACGAACATGGCAATCTGGGAGATGTCAAGCGCATCTGTTGATTCATCCAGTTAAAGAGAGAAATAAACACAGTTATCTAAGTCAGTTTTTAACTGTGAAAAAATATCCTTGCTCATTACTTCCACTCGTCTCTTCACTGTATTAGCAGAAAGTTGTATAGATTTTATTACTGAAACTATCTTGTCTTTATTTCTAAAGTTTGAAAATCTGAATCTGCAGCTTCTAAAACGCATGTTTTATCATTTTCCCGTCTTCATACGGTTTCTTTTTTGTGCAATTATTTGGGACACACGGTATGATGCTTCTGTTGCAGACTTATTTTTGTCAACTGCTTTTAAAAATATTGGCTGTTGTCCAATTAACTGGTTGTTTAATTGTTTCAATTTTTCTTTTCTGCTGGCAGCATGTAAAGAAGAAACAGAGGCATTACATACTAAATATACATTTTTACCTTTAACTTCTGTAAAAAATACTGTTCTTCCCATTCCGAATGAAAATGTTATGTTTTTACTTTCTTATTACTGCTTGCCATAATCTTTTTTATTGCTTACTCTGTGTACTAACACGTCTAATGCCTTTCAGACATGTACAGGGTGTCCAGATTTGGTTGCAAAAGCAGGGTATCTCGCTTATTTTTAAAGATAGAACCTTGCGGTTTTCACGAACCTGAGCTAATTTTTTGTGAAACTCATGAAGCCGTAAACAAAATTTTCATAGCCTTCTTCGTTTATGAGATACAGGGCGAAATAGAAAATTTTGCATTTTGGGACACCCCTCGTATCTCAGTTATCCTTTAACTTAACGGAAAGGTAATTCAGGTATAGCTGCCTCTAAAATTTCTATATAGCAATTGGCTGTTAGATTTCACTCAAATATATAAAATTTTATATGTGTTCCTAATATGAAGCAGGAAACATTTAGACCAAACCTGCCCTGCTGTCTTCTGGGAAATATTTGGTGTTGATTTTCCTGGGACCAGAATCTGCTATTGTGCCTATTGAGTATGCCAGAATTACTGAAATGTGCTTCGTCTGACCATATAACCTTCCTTTCAAAATCTCTAATCATATCGCATCTTTCTCGAAACCAATTGCAGAAGACTACCCGATGCTCTGCATCCCCTGGCTGTAAGTGCTGCACGAGCCTAAATTTCTATGGGTGGTATTTGTGCTTTTTTAGAATTTCTTGAACTCTAGTTTTTGGAATCCTTATGCTCTTTTCACTGGCCCTACAAGAGTTTGTAGGGTAAGCTTCTGCATTAGCCAAAACCATAATTTCCTCAGCCTCCCGATTTTCTTTATTATATGTTTTCGTACGAGGTTTGGTAAATAATCCATGATTAAGTAAATTCTTTTTTATCCGATAAAAAGTGGATATATTAGGTTGCCTCCTTTCTGGATATCTAAACAAAAATTAAGCAATAGTATTTCAACATACCTAAAAATTAACTATTTACCTGTTATAATACATCTCAGAAGCCGTTTCAACGTTTTCATTACTTAATATAAAACAAGCTAACATATCGTACTTTTCATAATGTTCGAAAGTTTGGTTTTCTTCCATAATAATACAAATATATTTTTACACAATAAATAAATAGAAAAAACTAGCGCTATATTTTATATACGCGTACAAAATTGGGAAATGTCATTTGCTTCCAAGAAAACAAAAGAAAACGGCATCGTTTTGCATGGCCTACTGCAAAATTTGGGATGATACTTATAAAAATTAGAATTTTTGTTGTTGTTTATTAAAATAAAATGACAAATCAATTTCTGGACAAATATACAGGGTGTCCCATTTAAAAAAACACAACTTTGGGTCATATCTAAAAAATAACAACTCAAATGAAAAATATGACTACGCCACTGGATTCAGCGTAAAAAACTGCATAAGCAGCAATTTTTCCCTTTGCGTTAAGTTAAAGGATAATCAAGATACGAGTGGGGTCCCAAAATGCAAAATTTTTTATTTCGCCCTATATCTCATAAACGAAGAAGGCTATGAAAATTTTGTTTACGGCTTCATGAGTTTCTCAAAAAATTAGCTCAGGTTCGTGAAAACCGCAAGGTTCTATCTTTAAAAATAAGCGAGATACCCTGCTTTTGCAACCAAATCCGGACACCCTGTACATTTATGGCGTTCAAAACAATCTAGATCGTTCTCGTGTTCTCAAACATTCACGCGATGCTAGCGCTCTGGTCAATTCTAGCCGCTGCTTGTTTTCATATTGTGATTTTTTTTTCAAAATTTATGGACACTTCTATGATTTTTACAAGATATGTTGTGAGCTGCCACAAATGTCTTCGCGGGCTACCGGTAGCTCGCGATTGATGGGTTGGCGACCTCTGTTTTAGATAAACATTTTTTTCAAGGTAAAAGCGATGTATTTCTTCAAGCTTCGTGACAATGCTTTTTAAGGAGAGGGGGCAAGTATCAATAGCTTCCCAGTTTAAAATTTTCTTGAATATATTTTGTCCAGACAGCAAAATGGATAAAATAACTAGGACAAAATGAACTTAACCTTGTAATCATTAGTACTATTTCTATTATAAATATCAACGCGATTTACAGTGGATTCAAACTTGACTTCAGTCTCAAAAACCACCCTAGTTACTTTCGTATTGTCTAGCAGATGGGATCGAAATTCAGATAAGTATCTTCATCCTGATATGGACTATCAGGATGAGGGTAGTTATTTGTTGTGTAAGTCTGTCTAGTTTCTATAGCCAGTTTTCTAAATACTCAAGTCTTTAAAAGCCCCATTAAGTTATTATTTTTCTAAAGGTCTCCAAAGTAGAGAGATTCTAACTTTTATTTTACTCTTAAATAGAACTACGTTTTTCTAGGCTACACTTTATTTATCGTTATAAATCAATAACTTGCCACTGAATTGAACCAGCTTATATGAAGTTTAATAACAATGTCTCTAATAGTCACATAAAAGAACTTTTTGCTTTAAATTAGTATACTCTAGTAACATTAACTCTTAATGTAAGAAATATTTAGCACTCGATTTCTGACTCCTCGGTAGTTTACGAGGTATAGTGCAATGGTAAAAAAACTTCGTTGTGCTTTCAAGAAAAATATATTACAATACTCAAAGAAGATTCACATAAACATTTTTTGTTGCTTATTAACTTATTAGTGCATTAGCAGACGAGTTTTAATTTATTTCCCAAAATGCTTATTAAAGTAAAAAAAAAATGCACAAGTTATGCTTTTACCTTGTAAGAATCATCAAGACACTCAGAATAACAATTTAGGTCTTATGATTGTTTTATATTTAAATAAATTTACAGAACACCTTACAAGGCCTAAAATATTCATATATAAATTGTTTAATTGAAAATATACAACTTTTTGGCCCACCATTTCTGATCCATCCTGTAGTTTGGAGGGTATAATATATTAGTAAAAAATTTCTTATAGAGACAATAACAATATAATAACGTAGTTTTACAACTTGCGAGGCCCGATAGATATCTATCTATGCAGATTGGTCAATTGGAAATATATACATTTTGCACTCTATTTCGGACTCAGACTCTAGTTTACGAATTGAGGTGTAATGACAAAAAAATCTCTTTATAGAGATAATAGCATTTTAATAAAAGAGTTTTACAAACAACAATAAAAAGGTTTACAAAAGATTTGCGAAGGTCGAAATATGTCTATGAAAAAATTGATACATTGGAAATATAAATATTTTGGCCCTTGACTTCTGATTCACTCTGTAGCTTGCAGAGTATAGTGCCGTGGCAAAAGTTCTTCTTATAGGAATGATAAAAGTATACTAACGTAGGTTTACAATCAACTTGCGAAGACCGAAATATGTCTACGAAAAAATTGATACATTGGAAATGTAAATATTTTGGCCCTTGACTTTTGACTCACTCTGTAGTTTGCGAAATATAGTGCCATGGCAAAAAAATGATAAACTGGAAATATACAGCTTTTGGATCTCGATTTCTGACTCGTTACTAAAACGTAACTTGTTAAATTTAAAAATACATTTTTCAACAGGATCTCAGTTGACACAATCACGTCGAGACGAGTTAACTATAACTATGAATAAACTAAGTTTGCATTTGTCATTATAAAAATTATTTTACCTTGATAATATGAAAATATTACAAGGCCAATCTTCGTTTTATCTTCGTGGAGCAGTTTTTGATTTAACCTTTAAAATATCTGACTATATAACGTATGTAAGAAAAACTTTAGGTTTTTTGCTGCAACTGGAAAATATTGACATAATGTATTGAAATTATATATTAATAAACTATTTGCATAATATTTAGCTGATAGGAACTATAACTTAATTAAAAAAATTAATGGTCCATTATCTTCAACGGTACGCAATCTTCGATTAATCTGTCGCATCATATTCTGTACGGTTAAGTTATACACTTAACGAATTTTTTAAAATATTCTGTATCGAATTTGATGTTCATTTTGAGTCTTCCAGTCATTATCGTACATCTTCCTACTCAATATTACCCAAAACTCTTCGATCGGTCGTGCCTGCGGAATATTTGGTAGGTTGTCATTTTTTGGAACAAATGGGATGTTATGAGACTGCAACAAATCTCTGGTTGTTCTGGCGTAATAGAAAGATGCTAGATCGGCTCAGAATATATTTTCATCATTAGAATGGTGTCTATATAACAAAATCAATCAATTTCAGAAGGCGTCTCCCTCTATAAATATTTGCATCCACCGCTTCACCCCTTACATATCCAACTTAAAGACGAGGAATGCCATCGATATGGTACATCAGACCAAAAACTTTGTCGTCAAAATTAATTTTTGATTTGTTTTTCTATATCGTTTGTGAAAAAAACTCCATCATTGTCTTTAAACCACACTTCTTCCTTTGTAGATACTGATACTGATGCCAGGGTCATAAGATATTTTTCAGCCCTGTTTTTGTGTGTTGCAAAATTATGAATGAACTTTTTTTAGTCACCAATTATTTTCTCTACGTGCCGATTGGGACCCTTTATCGAAACCTGCAGGGGAGCCCAAAATTTGTAGTTACCCCACTATTTATTTGACTGGACATTAGTTAATGGTTTAGGTGGCCTATTTTTAGGAAGATTTACTCATGGTAAGCCTTCCTCACGAATAGTTTTATAAGTAGATAGCTATATTTTGATATTGAAATATATTCCCAATCTAACGTTTTGGCGCCCGTCCAACTTAATTATATATACTTTTTCAAATATGTTCGTATGCCAAAACTTTGCTAAAATTTGGCAGATACAGTTTAACATCAAAATTATTGAATGATTGTTTACAAAGGCAACTAGAAGCTATTTATGATAAAATAACAGTCCACGTAAGGTTTCCGAAAACTTACATATGTTATCCAGAGGTACTCTATTTATCTAATTGATAAAAAATATTGATATCATCAGTTCAACTACTCCAAAAATTATCCTCCATATAACATCAACAGTACTTTTAGGTTTTTTCGATCGAACAAAACCACAGCCTATAAAACATTTAACTCCTTCTATTTTGTCAAAAGGAGTAAATACATTTCATGGGCTAATCTCTAAAAAATATGCACTCCATAGAATTACAGCCGGACAAAAAAAAAATGATGTCTATGGCATATTTATTGTTTAATTAATTAATCTCCGCCATTTAATCAAGAATAGAAAGAAAGAAACGAGCATTATTGGGATTGATGTAGTGCCAATGAAATATTCTATGGAATATTGGAAAAGTAATGGGAAAAGGACAGCCAGGTAGATATAACTCCTAGAGATAGGTAAATCGGTTGAGAACGATGTTGAAATGGCAGATGTAGGTGCCTTTTTCATCTATACCTATAAATAAATGGAAACAGTATATACAAGACAAAAATTTCATGAAATGCAGTACGCATCTGTGCATGGGTATATATTTGACTACTGCATACGCAGTTGCCTGCTCAATTGCACTAAAAACCTCCGATTTCCGTTTATTTTATTAAAACTAGATGAATTTTAAGTGTTTTCATTATATTTCACTTACAAAGTTCTCTGACTTTGACTCAGCTTGTCCAGCTTTTTTAATGTTTTCGCTACCAGCTTGGCTTCGTCACAATCTTCGCTTGTAAATATTCCTTGCTTCATAATTTCTTTTGGAAACTGTTGCATTACTTTTAGAGCCTGTGATATCGAAAGAATCAAATTAAGGAAATTAGGACAACTTGTAAAACATAAAGCCTACCGTAAAACGGGGCTACTTTAGTACGCTCTTTCAGCTAGTTAAGCTTAATATTCAGTATTATTCAGACGCCGAGAGTTGTTCAGACGGGTCAGTACACTACGCCGCGCAAAATTTGGTGCGAAATTACACGAGGTTGGTTGGATCAAATCCCTATGAAAATAAGATTTAGCTGTTAGAGTTGGTAGGATGTCACAGGTACAAGCCTCCAAGTGCTGGAAAATACCTAGGGAAACTCTTCAAAGTAGGCTATTGGGGAGGAATGAGGGTCACCCCACCATCTTTAAACAATAGGAGAAGACGCTAATATCACAGGCCATCCACCAGGTAGCAAACTGGAGCTTTCTCGTTACTGTTAGTGACACCAGAGACATTATACAAAAGCATGCAACAAAACAAGTCAGAAACATTCATGAATGACCCAACAATAGGCCAGGACCGGACTTCATTAATAAATTTGTTACCAGAAATAACATTAGCATTCGATTGTCATCTAATATTAAGCGTGCATGTGCAAAACTAATTTTACAGACGGGGACCAAAAAAGTGGTAGTTCGTAGGGGCACAAAAAATGTGGAAAGGGTTCAAGAACATTCACATTCGGCAGTAAGTGTAATGGTCTGCGGAAGCGCAAATGGGATCCTCCTACCATTAATGGTAGTCTATAAAGCCAACATCTACGAAAACTGTACTGTTGTTGGTCCCACAGGGACAGGTTATGACAACACCAGTAGTGGATTGTTGGATATGAACCTCTTTGAGATATGGTTCTTCAAAATCTTGCTACCCCACATAAAAAAAAATTGTAATGGCGAAACACCTAACCTAACCTAGCCTCGCATTTTTTCCAGCCGTTGTAAAAGCTGCTAATAGAAAATAATATTTATATGGCTTCTTTACCCCCAGTTCAACCCACTTTATGCAGCCTTTGGACGTGGCTATCTTTGCTCCTATGAAGAAGAAATAGATGGCTATTTTGGACGATTGGAGAAGGATGAGTTGTGTAAAATGCACTCGTCCCAAGGAACATTTTCCGAATCTCCTAGATCGTATGTGGAGTTCTGTACATGAAGCTGTAGAAACAAATTTGAATTCCGGATTTAGTGCCACCGGATTTTTTCCGTATATGAAAATAGTGACAAACAAAATACGGTTAAGGGAAACGGAAAAGGAAAAACAAAAATTAAAAAAAAAATCGATAACAGGAGACATCAATCCACATCTTCAAGAAGTAGAAATGAAGACATATGTAGAATTTGTAATGAATTATATTATATAATTTGTAATTGATCTAGTTACATTGGACCAGTTAAATTATATGCATTGGTTGTTCTAAGTGGATCTTTGGTGTTTGTGAGTTTGCAGAATCCAAAAACAAATTTTATACTTGTGGGGAATTTGAATATGATTTTATTAATATTAATGTCATTTTGGCAAGGCGCAGGCGGAAAGGTGTATTTATATTTATAACCAAGAATATTGTTTTAGTTCCTTTTGCGGTAATAAATATTAAGAATATTACTTCTTAGTTTGTTTAAAATATTTTGTTATTATTATAAATGTTTATATTTATTTTAATGTTTAAATATTCTGATATCTTATACTGATAAGACTGAATTTCGTGCCTTAAGAACGTTTTAAATATATGTTATTTTTTGTAGTTCTTTAAAAAAATATGAAGATGTTATTTTTTTAGAGAATGATTATATTTTAATAAAATATATTGAAACTTTTATTTAAAAACTTAAAAAAAAACGTTAAACTGGGGTCAAGGTAACCCCGCGATGGGTCTAGTAGCTCCGTTTTACGGTATTTTTTTAGAAAGTCAATGGAAACGATTGTACCAGTTATATTTTGAGGACCACCTGGAGGCTTTTATTATGAGTTTTATCAAAATACGGTAAATATAAAAGTTGTAGGAATTGTCCTAAACTGCCAGAATTCTTTACTAGAAAAAACATTGGAATTAACGAAATGAGCATTAACTTTGTTATTTTATATGGAACACTCTGTATAATACATGTCCGTCAAATGGGTATTTTTTTCTAATTATAAATGTACTAGGTTTGATATCTTTATCTTTATCTCTAAAGGTACCCGAGAAATTTGAGGAAAACCGAGCCATAGGAGGCAGTTGGAGAAAGACGGACAATGCTCTATTCTACCAGGTGACAGAGGAGACAGGATACAGGCCGCCATTTTTTTAGTTTCAAAAATATCAGTTTGAAATTTGAGACATTTCTATGACTCCTTAAATTCAAATTTTCTAAAAAAAAAATTAAATGTTACTTTTTTAATTTAAATTGAAACCTGTATATTTTATGGACTATCGTATTCAGCCTAAAATTAGCTTTTCAACGATATATTACAAGATAACTTTTGTTTTCAAAATAACGGCTGGATAGCCATTTTTTGAAATTCAAAATTACCGTTTGATACAAAAAAATATAAATATTTATAAAATACTTATTTTTAACAGTCCAAAATAAACTTACTTCTTCATTTTTTAAAACCCTTCCATTTAAAAATCGTTTTGGGTAATAACAGAATTTTGTACTTTTTTTTTACTTTTCGTTTATTCGAAAGAGCATGTAACTTCAATATTTTTAATGACACCCTGTATATTTTTATTGCGGTCGTTTTCTCCTTAACATTACCTTTTTAAAGGTGTATCGCATGCTAGCCTTTATGTTCAAGATAGCGATATGCCAGCCAATTTTGACAACTTAGGGATAGATTTTATTTAAAATAAATGTCTATTTCATAGCCATTTTAAAAATACTTCCTTGCTTGCTTGCTAATTTGCATGTATTAATTATTCGGATGCACTTTCATGCGTTTGGGATAGCCTCATATCCATTATTTGAAAATTCTTTAAGTGGTACAGTTTCTATTCAGACGTAACATATATGGGAGATGGAAAGGTACGCGGAAAGGGGGACCAGAATCACCCTTGGGGGAAAGAATTTACATCTGGAAAATGTCAACCAGACGGGCCCTACAGTTTATCGAAGAGTCCGAACATCGGCCATCCCCTCCACCTGAGAGGGTATGTGACAGCGAAGCGTGTGAATTTACCCCCAAAGTACCACGGGAACATCCGGTTACCTCGACTTTTCAGATTCATTTTAAACTCTTCCCTGTTGTATTTTTAACCACTAATGCCTGGCTCTGTCAGACCAACTTCGGTGCTTTACGCTATTTTGAAAATAAAGGTTAGCGTGTGATACATCTGAAAAAAAGGTAATTTTGCGGCGAAAATGATTGTGAAAAAATATACAAGGTGCCATTAAAAATATTGGAGTAAATTGCTCCTTTAGGTATCAAACCCAGTATAAGTATACTTATAATCAGAAAGAAGCGATCCGTTTCACGAACATATATTATACAGGGTGTTCCATTTAAAATAATAAAGCTGATGCTCAGTTCGTTAATTTCCGATGTTCATTTATTTCTTCTGGTTAATATGTTAAGTAAAAGTCTTACCTCATCTCTTTTATTTAACGGGAATATGATAGCGAGGTGTTCCGGTTCTGGTGGGGGTTCAGGGATAGTGAACTCAGTTGACACTTTCGGGAAATATATCCTAAGAGCTGTTGCTCGCACTTCAGGTGTAGGTGGAACCCAGATGCCAACGAAAACTTTTTTAGCTGCAATAAAATATTACGTAACATTTTTAATTGTTAAGGTTTCCTTTATAATTGCTCTCATTGCCAGTTTGAGGAATTGGGCAAGGCAAGGTTGTGCACCTCCTTTGCTGCTGTTCAATATTTTATAATACTTCGGAAGCTACCAAATGTTGGATTGGCGGGAATAATTTTGAATTTGCGGATCTTCAGTACTTCAGTGATGTATTTCTGACGTTTACACCGATGCAAACACATCTTCAAATTGCCTAAATATGGTATGAGGATGGATGCATAGACAAAAAAAACGAAATCATTGAGTTTAAATGGAAAAAATTACCTCTTCGCCATCGTTAACCAAAATATTTAAAAAGTGGGATAGTAAATAAACAGAATGCGAAATCAAAAACAGGCATTTTTGGATAGATATGGAAGCTTTCTCACTGCCAGTCACAAAAAATAGGATATTCATCAGTACCATCATGCATAAGTTAGCCTGACTATGTGAACAATCAAACCTATATAGTCGTTACATATATAACCTGAAGAAGACATATGTAGAATTTGTAATGAATTATATTATATAATTTGTAATTGATCTAGTTACATTGGACCAGTTAAATTATATGCATTGGTTGTTCTAAGTGGATCTTTGGTGTTTGTGAGTTTGAAGAATCCAAAAACAAATTTTATACTTGTGGGGAATTTGAATATGATTTTATTAATATTAATGTCATTTTGGCAAGGCGCAGGCGGATATATAACCTCATTTTATATTTCTTCTGGTTAGATTACCATTTCCAATTTATAGTTAGTCTCCATAGACGCAAGGGCGGATCCAGAAAAGTGTTATGAGGGGGGTGATGATACCGAGTGGAAACCGCTGGGTACGTTCTTTACATCTAATGCCCACTAATTTCTCAGTAATGTTTGAAAATAACGCAAATAATGCCTTTGAACTACCATAATATTATTATTAATTTTTAATCTATGTATTCGTTATTCATTTGTTTTAACATCAACTTTTTAAAGGGGGCGTCACGTTGAGGTATGATAATATTAACCCCATGACTATGCAAAGTTGAGACAATGGAATTTCTATCAGTTTAAGATTAAGGCTTAATCATAATAAAGTAAGGGTGTTTAACTCAAGGTAAAACACTCTTATGCCTAGGTGCTTACAGTAAAAAATATGGCAAATGCTTTATTATCACGCATCACGCACTATTGCAAAATGGAGAATATATCAATATTAATAATAATAATAATTAAATGGTCACACACAGACCTAGAAAACATTCACATTCTCATACGTTCTGAATTCACTAAACAAAGGAAGTTACATCCCAATGCATGCAAAAAAAGACTCACCATCGAGAGAAAAGATTAAAAAATATTGTAGATATACAATCGCTAAATAAAAAACAAATTTACGAACTCAACCCCCACAAGGCAATAGTGAAGGCAGACAAGAATTATACACCGCTCGACCTGTTTCAAACAAGCCACGCAGCAGACGCAGCAGACGCAGCGGTAACATCCAATCACGACTAGAAAAGACGATCACCTGGTCTAAAAAAACACTCCACATAAGACAGAGATACCACACAAAGCAAGACCACATACATAAAAAGCTTTCATATACGTAGTTACAAGAAGGGCAGCTGTTCCCCGAAATAGAAGGCTTCCTGCTTGCCATCCAGTCATAGCAACCAAAAGCACATCAGCAAGGACACAACCATTGAAACTAATCGACAAACACATCAACATTTTTTCCAAAAAGCTAAACTACAGTTTGGGGACTGACTACAACATATAAAAAAATTAAATAAATTCACACAAATTTAATGTATTGTGCGCGTGGTCCTCTATCTCAGTACCTTTTTCCTTCCCCTCTTCGGTCTCTTCCTCTTCTGATAGTAACTGATGGGCAACACAGTTGTGATCGCCGGGAGGTTTTTTGGAATGACCGTAGACGATGGTTAAAAGGGCATCGTCCATGTCTGTTATTTCGCTTCTGTTAGTTGTCTTTAGCAGTACCATCAGAGTTTCATTGTTATAAAGTACCTCTAGAGATTCCTCGGAAAACTCTTCGGATACGTCAGAGAAGTAGCACAGCTCCGCAGTGGAATTTTCGTCTAGATGAACCTGAAGTTTGATTATAATGCTTTTATTAAGAGGAACTTTAATATTTTTAAAAGCTTGTAGGTTTTAAAAATTCAACGAGGTCCTTCCATAGACAAAGTAAATATTATAATAATATAGAAAATATTTCTTTTAAGAAATTTACAGATTTCAAACTCTGCTGCCTTTCTCCAACTCGCTTTGTATTTATTATACTATAGCTACAAGGAAATGGAAGAGAAGTGGTGGGCCTAGCTTTGACGATCAGGCAATCTTTGCTTACAACAGGCGTAATAGTTTATGTTACGGGGACTGTTCAACTAATATGAAAAAATTGGCTTTCCAGCATGTTCAGCTAGCAGATCAGACATTATTCGCTGGAGACGAGAATACCTACAATCAATCCGAAATTATTGAAGCGAAGGCAAAACCACTTTTTATTTGGATAAAACCTGGCTAAACGAAGGCGACACGGTAACAAAAGTCTGGCAAGATAAAGCTGTAATAAATTCCGGACAAGCTTTCATGGAAGGCTGGTAAACGGGATTAAAACCGGTCAGGCTTATCATTATTCACATTGGGAGTGAGAATGAATTTTTAAATGATGGGTTATTGGAGTTTCAGTGCAAGTCCAGTAAAGACACCACGGAGAAGTCTGTGCTGATGTTTTCGAGGAATATTTCGAGCAAATAATCGAGTACATTCCTCGTAATTCGATAATAGTTAGTAGAGTAGCTTTCTACGAGTTCATAGAAAAAAGACCGAATCAATGAGTGTTTACAGCAAAAGGATCTAAACGATAATGGTACCATGTTGAAAAGAAACTTTTGAGAATTGCTAGGCAGCATAAGCCAAAGTTCAGAAAATATATTATAGATGAGATGGTAAAAATTAGGGATATTATCGTACTTCGCTTGCCTCCTTATCTTTGTGAGCTGAACCCAACAGAATTTATAAGGGCACAAGTAAAAGGTCATGTTTCTAGGAACAAAAAAACTTTTAAGATTCTAGCTGTGCGAGAACTCTTGCTGGCTTCATTGGCGAATATCAACACTGAAAATTAGCAAAGCGCCACAAAATATATTATAACAGAGGAGGTGGAGTCTTTAACCATAACTTTAGGACAGGAGTATTCTTCTGGTTTTTCAGAAGATAATCCTATCTAGTTTTAGTTATCAGTGTACTTGTTTTATTTTTAATTTTTTTAATATGTCGTTATCTTAAATAGTTTATTTGTTTATAAATTAATCGATAAACCTTTTTTAATTATTAATATTTTATTTTTCACAACCAACTAAACCAAAATATATTTATTAATACTTATTAATTGTAAACCAAAGCTCTATAACCTTAAATAAATATATTTTATTTATCATTTTTATTGTGTTTAAACTTGGTTATAAAAAGAATACTATACTTTTAATGAAAGATTGCATGTTTATAATAAAAACACATTACTGGGTCGTGGTGATTATTTTTATTGTTATAAATTTGTATTTGTTTATAAAAAATGAACCAAAATATAATAAATAAATATGCAATTGATAATAAATGTACGATCTCTTAACTTAAATAAACATTATTTAATTACTAATTCGTTATTATTTATTTTAGTTATTGGAACCATGTTATTATTCATTACTAAAATTTTAATATTTATAACTCGGAATTTTTTAGAAATAATAAATAGTCTATTTAAAATATATTGACATAAATAATAAAATTGTTTACTCCCAGATAAAATATGAAACAAAATATAAATAAAAGTAAAACACATAATAAAGCGGTGTCTATTTAAGCAAAGGTAGGTATAATATATTATTGTGAAAATTCCTCATTTTCATTTTATGATCTATTGTGAATTGAGCGGTTTCAGGGTGGACAGTGCTCTATTCTTGCTCTCCTTTCCGTTTATACAGTGTTTTCAGTAGAAAAGCCATTAATTTAATTTTCAAAAAGTTTCCTATGCAGTTGTAGAAAAAAAAATACTCCCGTGTTTGCCGCACTCACCTTCCGTCTCGTGACACCGAACTCCCATATTCATATGATGCGCGTTTCGACACTTGTTGCACAATATACTATTTCACAATTACTTCATCTGTGTATTCTATCATACTTCACATATAAAATATTTCTTAAAATTCCAAATGAATGTTCAAAAATATGTAATATACTTTTTTTGTCAAAAATATTGCGATCTTAAGTTAGAGAATTATTTCGATTGCCTCTGGAGATATTTTTTGGTCCTGTTCGTGTTCTTGGAATCCACGAAACCTACTTTTTTTTCTATGAACAGATCACGAAGGCCGAAAACCTATAAGTACTAGGTACCGTGGGTATTTTACCAGACGAGAGGGAACGTTTATTGATTTAAAGAGATTTAAAAACTTGCAGATTAGGAGAAGAAGAGGTTTTTGCTGGTAGCACGTCCCATAATCGGGACACTTTTGGATAAAAGAAGAATTCGTGGTAGTATATATGTATAAGGTAAAATGGACCAACATTGACATTCGTTTAACTTTGTCACACAACTTTTCAAATTCTCCCCGTAAAATAAAACCGTAATAAGAAATGAATAACGCTGTACTTCCGCCATCTATCGTCAAAATTTGCCACTCCCAATACGAGTTAGGTTTGTATAAATCGTCGACTGTGAAACAGCTGTGCGATTCGAGTGTGCTGATCAACAAAAAAACTTTTAAAATAAACATTTGAGATTAGATTCAACAAAAAAGGTAAGAATATTATAATAATTACTTTAGATAAGTGATATTACACAAAGTCTATGAGAATAAATAAAAATTTGTAATTTTTGTTTCACCTAGAAATGAGGTTATGTTTGACATGTCAATGTCACCATACAATACAACTTTGACAGTGTTAATGTTACTCAACAAGCAAATATTGATAGTGTTGCTTGGCATGCAAAATTGACTAACTTACAATACTCTAATTTCAGACGCCTCGATCAAAGAAACCGAAGCAGCCTGATGTCAGACACTATAAAAATTATAGTAATGACATTATGCTGAAAGCTGTATTAGAAGTAAAAAATGGAGGAAAATATCAGGCTGAGGCTAAAATATATGGCTTAAATCGAACCACTTTAATGAACCACTGCAAAGAATTTAAATGCGGTAAAGTGGGCCGGCCAACAGTGTTAACCGTAACCGAAAAGGAGATGTTGGTTCATTCCTTAGTGAAGCTGGGTGAGGATTTGGGTTCAACCGACTTCAACTGCAAAGATGTATTTAAGATTACATACGCAGCATAAACAGAGAAAATCCGTCTAAGAATGGCATGCCTGGTGTTGAATGGTGCATGATGTTTGAAAACGATGGAAGCAACAGATCAGTTGCAGGGTCGCCCAGAATTTACCCAAGAATAGCTCTATTCATTAAACACCAGGCATGCCATTCTGAAACGGATTTTCTCTGTCTATGCGGAATAGGTAATCTTGAACACATATATGCAGTTGAAGGGGACAAAAGATGTTATGGAGGATATGTATGATAAATTAGAGAATGTTCTAATTCGTTTGGATTTAAAAAAATAAGCCGCAACACATCTTTAACTGTGATGAAATCGGTTTTCAAACTGACGCAGGGATACAGAAAGTGCTCTACAAGAGGGGGAGTCTCAACCCAAGTAAACTAGTCGGAAGTATCACAAAGACTTGTTACACAGTTTTGATGTGTTGCAATGCCATAGGCGACTTTTTGCTAATAAATTATAAAGGCTTGCAGCTTTACTTGACATGGTGTAATAAAGGGCCCCGATAAGGCACTCTATAATTGTACGTTTTCTGGAGGCAGCTCAATTTTTAGACTGGTTGGAGAAATGCCTTGTAAAGGAAATTAGTAATTTAGAGGGAAATAAACTTCTAATATTAGACGGTCATAATTCCTTCTAGCAGCTGCTAACAACATCGAAATTTTTTGTTTGCCGGCACATACGTCCCATTTGTTGCAGCCCTTAGACGTAGGTGTGTATAAATCAGTTAAAAACTCCTGGAGACTAATTCTTAGGCAGTTTTATCAAGAAACTGGATATAAAAACGTGGACAAATTAATATTCCCGTCATTGATGAAGAGACTGTCCCAATCTGGGGCCGTGTCGAGAGCTAATGCGATAGGCGGATTTGAGGGCAATGGTATTTACCCACTGTCAAATGAAGAAATGTTAAGAAAACTAGAAATAACCAATATTTGCAATGAGTTATTACAAGAAGATAATACCCGCAGGGGCTCACTAATATCAAATTCACAAAATGATATTAAGGCTCCCTCTACCTCTACATCAGGTATTCCGTCTACCTCATATATGGATCTGGAAGAGCATAAAAAGATTTAGAATTAGCTATGTGACGTGTAGTTTTGACGACTGACAACAAAAAGGAAAAAAATCCGTCGAAGCATTGTAGAGGACTAGAAAATTTGCAGTGTTTAACAAGCAATGAAGTAAAGGAGCGACTGAGGCTAAGTGAGAACACGAAATCCGTAAAAAAATACACCCAAAAGAAAGAAGAGTAGAGCTGGACCAAGTTCATCTTAGAGTGAGGTTGAAGTAGTTTATGATGACGATGACGATATGAATGATCTTGGTGTGCCCCAAATAACTGCTCAAAGTGAAATTAATTTGGACGATCCAGTTTATGAACCTGAAGTAACCAAATTGCGAAGTACGATATTTGTCACTATGTTGGGAAGGTCTTACAAATTATTAACAATATCTTACAAATTATTAACAATATCGCCGAAATTGATTTCTTAAGAAATAAAGGTTTGTACTTCGTCTATCCAGATGTCAGTGCTAAAGAGAACACACGCTAACTGATATTAAAAGGGTATTAGAAGATCCTCATTTACAAAGGGGAAAACATTATTTTAAGATACGTTTCCAGGCAGGAATAATAGTATGTTGAGTTTTGATTTAAAGAAAGAGCAATTTCTTTTATTTAAGTTTCCGTTTTTTCGTGTATTTTTAAGTTTACGTTAATTGCCCATACGTCTTTTGTAAGGTTTATTTACTATATTTTTCACGGTTATATTTTCTTTTATTTAAGTTTCCGTTTGCCGTAGGTTTTCGAGTTTTCTTTGTTTACTGTACTTCTCACAGTTAAGTGATGTTTAGGTGTATGTTTCATTCATATTAGTTTTTAAGCCTTTAATGAAACAAAAACTTCGCAATCATTTGATTTTTTCATTGTGTTGGTTTCTAACTATGTCAATTTTAGCATTATGACGTTAAACAGTGACATAAAACGATTCGTAAAGGATGTGTCAATGTTACACATCCATTGACATCGGTAACATCGACCAATTTAAAAAAAAAATATATATACATATATATCTATGTCGACGAAAACATTTTCATCAAAAACACACCCAAATTAATTAGCAACAGCTGCTACCTAAAATACTAAAACTATTAACTTCTTTCTTTATTAGATAATTTTTTACTAACACAATTCTAAAGTTATGTCAATGTTTTCCCCTTTTACCTTATGTCAACGCCCACAATTCGACGATGTTTTAGTAAGGCTAGCCTCCTTAGGATATTTGTATCACCAATTAGGGGACAGCTCTTCTTTGGACAGAGGCAGGGATGTTAAGGGTTAAATAAGAGTCTGTTTTTTATTTACGCGAGCCATATTCAAGGCTGGGTCTGATTTGCGAAGCTAAAAATGTATACAAATTGACAGAAGAAAAGTATTTTTAAGCTCAAAGAAGAAGCCCAATTTCTTGCTCTGGCAATTGAGATGTTGTAAACATGCCAGCGAAGATATCTCTGAAAAGTATTACCAAGTGGGCTAAAGGAATTTTTGAACTGTGAGTAGGATTACTGATAAGAGAAAGAAGATCATTCATGTTCAGGAGGGTAGGTGCCGACACTGAATGTCTGTGTTGTTTTTGTGAAAGTGTCATAGAACTCTTCGAATAACCTGATAGGGATAGTGAACAATTTAGAGGCGCACTTCTTTAGAACTATGACCATCAAAACCGGAAGACTCTTTGGTATTATAAGTTTTGAAAATCCGTCGAATCATTTTAAACCTGAAAGTAATTTCGTACCTATTAGGGGAAGGTTGCCTATATTGAACCGCCTCCTAAATTGGACCACCGTCATATTTAATTGGACACGCGCGCTGGTAGCGACATTTATGGAACCGTCTTTGACTCTCGTTACAAACTCATCATTACAAGATAATTCGCCGCCATTGATGCACGTTTTTCCTCCGTACCACGTGTTTTGCGATTTTTCCAGTTTCAATGTAGTTTTTCTGAATAGTTCGTAAGGGTGTGTGTGGTAAACTTTAGGAATCTAGCCAGTGCTGTTATTTTTATTAAAACAAGTAAGTTTTACCTTATTTAAATTGCTATTGCAAACATCAAATCCAAATACGTCGGAATGTTAAACATGTGATTTTAAAAAATAACTGACGATTTCCTAAATTGAACCACCACAGTGTTGCCTAAATTGTACTGGTCCAATTTAGGAAACTCGAATTATCTCTTCAGTTTATGTATTTAAGTCTGGGAATTCGTGTCAATATGTAGTGTTACAATTTCTCATAATGAAAAATACATTTTTAACATTATACAGTTAGTTACTAATGAGTGGTCCAATATATATAACCTTTGTTACAGAATGCCTTGCAATAATAATGGAAAAGGCACAAAATATGGTAAATGGAGTGAAGAGGATATGGCTAAAGCCTTAGAGGCTTACAAAGGCAAACAAGTATGGCCTAAATGAAATATGCCGTATGTACAGTGTCCCAAAGGCGACGTTCAAACGGCATTTGGACTCAAAAAATAAAATTGCTAGTGAAGGGCGTAAAATCTTTGGAAGAACTACCGTTTTTACACCGGATTTTGAGGAAAGGTTGGCGGAACATATCCTTAACCTGGAGAAGATGTTTTATGGGGTCACCATAAAAAATGTCCGTAATGCAGCTTATGAACTGGCAGAGCAAAACAATATCAAACACAATTTTAATAGAGAAAAAAAGCAGGCTGGTAAAAAGTGGTTTTACGCATTTATGCGAAGGCATCCCAATATTCCATTGAGGCAACCGGAATCTACTTCCATAGCTCGGTGGAAGGGATTTAATAGAGAAAATGTAGCCCAGTTCTTCGACCTTCTTGAAAAAATTGTCGATGAATGCCAGCTTAATGGAACAAGAATATTCAATGTAGACGAGTCTGGCTTTTCAACTGTTACCAAGAAGTGTCAAAAAATTTTGGCCCTGAAGGGCAAGCGCCAAGTAGGTTCGGTTGCTAGCGGCGAACGTGGGGTGAATACTACGATGGTTGTATATGCCAGTGCAGCCGGTCAATTTGTTGCACCGATGATAATATTCAAGCGAAAAAGGGCTAATCCAGATCTTAAAGTTGGAGCACCTCCTGACTGCCTGGTAGAGATATCTGACACCGGATACATCAATAAAGAATTGTTTGTTACCTGGCTCCAATCTTTCATTGATGCCGTGAAACCAACAATGACCAATAAAGTATTGATTGTTTTAGATGGCCACGGTATGCACTCTAAAAATCTTGAGGCAATAGAGTTGGCAAGAAATAATGGAGTAATAATATTACAGCTTCCGGGGCATACCACCCATCGGCTACAACCCCTTGACGTGGCGGTATTTAAGCCACTGGAGCTCTACTACACCGAAGCAAATGAGAAATGACTAAGAACTAATCCGGGATTGACAGTTTCTCAATACCAAGTTGCTCAACTTCTTGGAGCAGCTTATGTAAGGGCTGCTGTATTGGAAAATGCTATGAATGGATTCAAGAAAACAGGCATTTGGCCGGTAGACCGTAATGTTTTCAGAGATGTTGATTTCGCACCTTCCGATGTACTTATCCCGAAAACAAGTGTAGACATAGCTAAACATGATAACAGTGGAAGTAGTTCTGGCTCCAGTGATGAACATGTGCCCTTGATTCGTTACAGTAAAGGATCAGCTGCGACAAAAAAAATTAACCTACATGATCAAGGAGCTTCAACATCAACCTCAACATCAGCTAAGGAACTAATAGCAACTACATCCGCTGAAGTTAATTCATCCACAGCTAATGAAGTAGATTCTATCGAACAAATATTAAGAAGTCCCCTTGTTGATCACAAGAAAGTGAAACCATCTGGAAGTATTCAAAAAGCCCAAATCATCACATCCACACCCTATAAAGATGACCTTGAGGTTAAACAGACACCATCAAATATGTCAAAAAACAAATCTGTCAAGCGCAAAATTAAGTTTAAATCAGGTACTTCTACTTCTAAGAAAAAAAATATTAAAGACAAAGAATGGTACTGCAAACTCTGCACTGAAAGCATTGTTGAAGACATGATTCAGTGCCCAAAATGCAGAGATTGGGTACACGAATCATGTGCAAACGTATTGTCAAGAGAGAAATTTCTCTGCGATACTTGTTCTTAGTTCTAAGGAAAAATTGTTTCTATTTTAGTTTTACTATGTCAGTTGTGTTATAGTTCTTGCTTACTAGCATTGGTTAAGGGACCAAATAATATAATCACTGTCACTAGCATCTAAAAATACCAGTTCTTTTTTGAAAGATTTTACGTTTAGTTGTTCTTTGCTGGTGTTCTTTACTTTTGTTCTTCATTTTATTCTTTTATTGTGTTATTTTTATTTGTTTATGGCAGGATTTGTCTTTTTTATATTGTTTCAATATATTTTCGTTTTTTTGAAATTTGGTTTTCAAATAAAGCTTATTTTCTCTTGTTCAGTTAAAATTGTATTTCATTTAACGTAACTGAAATAGATGGTCCAATATAGGAAGCCACATGGTTCAATTTAGGAAACCAGTTTCCTATAATGGACCAGTTGCAAGGGTTTCGGATTATATTTTTCTACCAAAAACTGTTGGATAAAAAATTGTGAAAAAAATACTGAAAGTGGGACACATATCAAAGTATTTTGTGTATAAACTTGAAAATGTTGTGATTTGTTTTCTTGAAGTTAGAGCATAAAAACCTAAAACTGGTCCAATATAGGCAACCTTCCCCTACATGGCAACATTGGTACTGATATAAGGGGGAAGCGAAGAGAGGGAATTAAAATAAAAATTGTCGCGAACTGTTTAGCAAAAAGATCAACTTCTGCTTTAGACGTGGGGGTGGTTTCACCTCCTGAAGTTAAGAATCGAAAAAAGCTTTTGAAGAAGTTCTGATTAATGTTTTTGGGAAGCGGGCAAAAGGATTGACGATTATTTAGGCAAGAAAGAACGAAAATTCTGCGACTGTAATGATTTCATGCCTCGTTAGCCTGGTTATCTTGAAGTAGAGTTCTTAAAGAAATCGACAAGAGTAGTGATTTTCTATAGCTTGGTATTATCGCAGGATTTTGAAAACCTGCTTTATTGTTGTGGGGTTGTGCAGCCTTAATAGAATGTAATATAAAGGTTTAAATACCTAAATGCATTAATTCGAGATTTGGGAATATATTTCTTAAGCATCGCTGGAAGAGAAACAAACATCATCCTAAGGGAAGGAACAGTAGAAATCCGGGAATTCATCCCAGTCAGGGGAATTATAGTGCAAAATAAGTGGCATGAATTCTAGAGTTTCTTGTTATATGGGGCGGGGAACAGAAAACCAGGGAATGGAAATGGAAAGCTTTTAAGGCTCTGGCTGAGTAGTAAGAAAGGGGTCGATTGGGTTTTGGCTGTGTGTGACGATGCGCAAGTAGATGATTAGGACTGGTAAGTTGGCTGATTGCAAAGATCTGTTCCGCTCTACATTAGGGATCGGTTTTAGTACGTTCTACGATTAGAAAATCCTAAGAGAGGGAGAGTGATAGTTAAAACAAATAAATTTATTGGTTTAACGATTTAAATCTAGCAAATTTTGTCTCCTGAAATATTCCTTAAAGTCGTCACTTTATTCAAGATAATCAAAGAATCTTAAGTAATAGTAAAAAATAATGGCATTTTAATTCTCAGGATCTTAATGTCACTAGGGTGCAAGATGATTGAAGTGCAGACAAACTGTCATTAAAAAAACCTAGTTTGAAATTACACTATTCTAAGTACCACAAATTTCTTAAAGTTAGAGAAACTATTTTCTTATCTCAGTTCGAGAGGAAACTCTATAGTACAAACAAAGAATATGTTCGTATTGTGCTCCTAAGAAATTTTATACACCTATTTTGAGACACCGTGTATATGTATGTCAAGTTATTTTAAAATTACTTCCTAACTCACTTTTTCTGTTTGATGAATAGTTAATCCTGCTTCATCAAGAATGTCGTTAAGAACTTCTTTGTATTTTTCTCTGGCCGAGGGAAAAATTAAAACAACTCCAAAGTTGGGAAGGTTTGTGAGAATATGTTCACACTCTCTGGTTCTTCTTTCCAAAAGTTCCTTGGCTTTTTTTCTTTCTTCTTTTTCCCTAGGGTAAGAAAAAAGAAAGATTGCAAGATTTATATATGTATATTATATATATATATATATATATATATATATATATATATATATATATATATATATATATATATATATATATATATATATATATATATATATATATATATATATATATATATATATATATATATATATATATATATGGAAATCTTATTTCCTTGGGGTTAATAGTAAAACACAATTTTTCATATCAAGTCAACGTTTCGCTCATTGTGTTGAGCTTTCTCAAGACTTTATTTTTGTTTGCTTAATCTCTTGAAAAAGCAATTTACATGTTGTGTTGTAAATGATATGATATAAACAATATCATTTACAACACAACATGTAAATTGCTTTTCCAAGAGATGAAGCAAACTAAAATGCCTGTCATTTCACTAAATATAATTAGTATTTAAAAAAATGCTGCTATCCGGTCATGTTGCAACTAGTGCTAACATGTTCCTCGTATCCCGCATCCATATCCATGTATTCGAGGAAAAGAAATCTGTTGCCGAAAAAAACCAGATTTTTGCAAACCAGGCTTTCCTCATAAATCAAATCAAGGGTATTAACAATATCAGAAGAAGGACTTACAGTATTACTCTCTCCACATGTTCTTGTTTCATATATTTTTTAAATTTGCTAATTTGAAATATATTTTAACACCACTATGGAAAACCTTGTTTTGACTTCAGTTAATTTAAGCTGTTGAATTAAAAAATTGTGAATACGTCTGATTGATAAACTTTGAACATCTCTTATATCCCATCAACAAATGTTCATGTAACAACCGTTTTATCATTTTGCAAATAAAAACTACAGTATTGCAAAATCATTGCTTGATTAACACATTAAACAAAATGGCTCTCTCTATCGTAGTTTTGATTCAGCTATATCTATTGCACCTTAAAATGCACCTCAGTGCCTGATTTTGTCGTTTTTGTAAAATGATAAGATCATGGAACAAAAATTTAGATATGGTAATATAATAGTTTTCTATAGATATGTTAGATTCGGCCATTTACTTTAAGTGCAAATTAGATCTTTATAGAACAAAACATACACAAGGGCATATGGATAATTAAGAACATATACTGGGGATAATGTAACATTCAGATACAGCAAGGAGTCTGCCAAGTAAGTAAGAAATATAACCTTACTCCTCTACTACTTAACCTTTACTCTGATTTTAAAAGAGGTTTTTGAGAGCATGGAAAAGGAGAATGCTGGAAAATAGTGTTCCAGATTGCTGATAGGCCAACACGTAGTTTCTGAACACACTTTTTATTCAGAACAAAGGTTACAGGTAGCATTAGTAAATACAGGTCATAGCTAACAATCCATATTTTACAAGAGTGAAAATAATTAAGTCTAATAGAACATCCAAAAAGGATTATTGATACTAACGTAGTCGTTACATGGATCCTCTCACTCATAAAAATAACAGATAATAAACTATTGGTAAATTTGCAATATTGCCCCATGCGAATTTCGACTGTTCCAATCAAACATCTTCCGCGTTTTGACATCGAGCTGGCTGATGGAGATCTACTAACTTCATCCTATCGTTTGAGCCACTTCTCGATATCGGCTAAGCTGGAGCAGCGACTCTGTAATGATGCATCGCTTTTGCACATGTCCCTCTTCCCCACATTTCCACACAGCTGAGGTTTTATTTTCGGGTTTCATTAGCTTGACAATAATTTCTTGTAAGTGTCTCAAAACTCACCTGTTATGCGGTGTTCTGAAGTATAAAGTAGTGCGACTTCTGGATATTTGCTTAGACATCTCAAACTGAAAAGCAGGTACAAGAGATTCTGAAATATTTAGCCATTCTTAACGCTTATATCAGGATTACGAAGACCTTTGATAAAACCATAGACATAACAACAGAACAACAAGAACAGGCCTTTCGAAACTATCCAATAGTAAATACGCAAAAAGCTGTGTGATGTGATGATAATAATGATCCTTAAACAATTATACTTACTTTATTTCTCTTTCTTTGCTTTCTGCAGCATCGTATCGTACTTGTTCTTCTTCCGCTAGTTCTGTAACCTCTAAAGGAGTCCTATCAATTGCCTGGCCCTCCTGCTGAGCTTGCTCCTTTTTAAGCTCTTCCAAGATGAGTCTTGTTAGTTTTGGTGCATCAGCTCCGAACATTAGATTTATCATTTTGCCTTTCTAAAATTGAAACATAGAAATATTAACTGTTAAGAGAATCTTGGCGACCTAAATAGTAAATGTAATATTAATGATTAGTAATACCATATCTCTTTGCACGTCTGCTATTGAATGTATTCCAGAGGTCACTTTGTGGTCTTTCCTCCTTTATTTGGGTCATTCCATTACGTCTTTTATTTGATTTGACGACTGACAAGAATATGTTCAATAAAGACATTTTTCAAGTATTATCAAATCGGGAAGAAACGGATTGTTTTGATATTATTGTATTTGGTTTTATAATTTCATGGTTTAGGAGGATGACAAACCATTGACATAACAGATTATATAGACTGGTCCCCGTCACATATACGTAATATTTTAGTTTGACACCAACGCGTGAGAAAGATGGAGCTAATAAATGCGGAAATCCCCCTAGTTGCGAAAGAGACACATTTCGGTCTTTATTAGCTCCATCTATTTTGCACCTGATGGGATTTCTGCCACAATCAGCTCCATGTCTCTTGCGTTGCGTTGGAGTCAATGAAGCATCTCCAAGCCCAGTCCATTACCCTAATGTCTATGCTGGAATGCCCCTAACCCAGGCGTTACAATTTATAATGTGTTTATTTCATTGTCTAAAACACTGTTGATTATAATTTATTGTTGTTTTTTATTTCTGTGTCTCTTATTTTAGCCTTAGTGCATTACTAGAAATGGCCCTAGATAGAATATCTAAAGTTCAAAAAATGTTTGAACATGTTCCTACTGCTGTGGTAAAATTTCGAATGCACATCTTAAAGATATATTAGGATTCATAAAACACTTAACTTTCTTCTTGCATTTCGGTTCGATTATGAAATTGTTTGTGTTTTTACTTCCCCCGTACCACCGTAGGAGTGAATTATTGTAAAAATCAGTCTCCAAATTTTGTTCAGATCCTTATGTTTTACGGCTCTTGGATGCCAAAAAACATGCTTTCTCAATTTCGTCGATGTGTTTGTCTGCTTATCGGTTCACGGTATAGCGTATTTAAATTTTTAAATTTTCGTAAAAAACTAAGGGTCATGTAACATTTTAGCAGACATCTAACGTGACGAAACTAAATAGTGGCAAATCAAAATGTTAAAAAAATTATTACTAAAAAACTACGAACTTAATTTACTACAAATGTGTGCTCAAAAATAAAGTGTTACTTGGGAATGAATATATAAAATTTTGATATGAATTCAAGATGGTGAAACAAAATAGCGGTCTAATAAAATGTCTTAAAAACTACTTTTTCAATAGATTTCGAATTTTAAGCAAGAATTATATGTGATATAAAGATGAGCTGGTAAAAATCTTGGTACGAAGTCAATATAGCGGGAAAAAAACACCGTAGAAAACTTTCTTATTGCTCTAAGATTTTGCACAAAAACTAGAAGTGATATAGGGATAAACAGGTACATTTTTTGTACTGAGGCGATATAGAGAAATTTAGATCCTTGTATTTCTTGAAAACCTAATTAATAGTATTACTAATAACATAACAAAACAACCTGAAAGCTAAACACACTAATACCTGGCAACCGTTCTATGTCGGCGTTCTCTAAATATTTAACAGAAATTTTCTCTCTATTGGGCCAACTTTGTCATCCAGAAGTCTAATTCCTGTTTCTAGATTCCCACAATTATTTTGAACAATATCATCAATGATGTCTACTGCATTTTGCATGTTCGCATATGTAGTGCTATGTTCTAATCCCCAAAAAATACACTCTTTATACTATTAGAGAGTGTTCCTCCTGTATGCATGAACCTCTTTAACATATTTATCGTTTATTCATTACTTACTTACAAACACCCTGTATAATGAAGTGACAAAATACCATTCAACATGTTACATCAGATCTAATATTAAATTTGATTCTAAAAATGGCCCTACGTAGATCTCAGAATTAAAATCCAAACTTACAAGAAAAGTTAAAATATTTCATTTCCTTTAGGGACTGTTTTCCTTTTAGCTACTTAAAAGTGGTATCTAGTTCGACCAAGAAATAAATTTTATTGTTTCCCAATTTTCACAAAAACAAAGATATATATATATATATATATATATATATATATATATATATATATATTTTTTTGTCACAAATCCAATAATTTATTAGGCTCCCTATTCACACCTCTCAAAAGTAAAATACCAGTAAAAAAACAATCCAACTTAATATATGCGGTACCATGTATGAATTGTCCCATGAAATACATTGGCATGACCACACAATACCTAGAGAACAGAATAAACGGCCACAAGTACACAAAAAATGCGCCCACTGCCCTACATAAACATGAAAAATCAGAAAATCACGTGTTTAATTTTTCTGACACACGAATTTTGAATAAAGACAAAAATTCATCATTAAGGAGATGTTTCATATCAAAAAAGAAAAACATTTCGTAAATGATAAACAAGATGTCAAGAAACTGAGTCAGATTTACCACGGTCTGATATTTTAATGTTTTAATTTAGTATTTTACATATAATAAAATGCCTATATATTCTATACTACACCATCATAAATATAATTTCTATAATATCAACTTGATTTTACACCAATATAAATAATGTAAACATTGTAAATCTAAATAATCGCTTTCAGCCAAAATCAAAAAATAAAACCCATCGGTAGTATTTATTTAGTTTCCACAAGTCACAACTGAAACATCATTGCTACTATAATGCAGTGAGTTGTTTTTATTTCCAAGGTGCATATACTGATTACCTATTTTAACATTTTATTATAATAGTTTTTAGTGTGTTCGATGTTTTATAGTTTTGTATTTATTGTAGGCCAATAATATCCTTTTGAAAAAGCTCTCTATGAAGGGCGAAACGTTAAGGAAATAAATAATTCTTTTAAGAAAATAAACTAATGCCCAAGAATTTTCAACAAAAAAAAAAAAAAATATATATATATATATATATATATATATATATATATATATATATATTGTTATAAGTGCAGAGACATTTCACGCACCCCGTATATTGAGATTTGGTCAATCTAAAACCTATGCAGATGATTATTGTAAAAGACGAAGCAACGCCATTTTTATTCCCATATTGCAGATTAAAATATATTTTGTTTTAAGAAAGCAGCAACATGAAGTTTCGGGTTCGTGATAGATAAGCTTAAGTTTTTGGGATTAGATTATTTCAGACCACCTGAAAGTACACTTACTGAGCCTTGCGAATTTTCTGTCCCTTCACATATGGGATTGTTTTTATTTGGTCAAATGACAAGAAATCTCATTTCTCAAAATTCTGAAAAAGGGCAAAGGAAATAATTGTTCCTTTTTTGATTCTATAGCTATACCCAGTAGATAAAATTCAATTTTTCGTTATCGGTTGACGCCATTTTGTTGGTGAAAACAGAAAGGGGTCAAAAAAATATGTTTTGGTAAACATTGCTTTTCCCATATACTGTATGTACATCAATGGTTTTCTCAAGTTGGGGTTTATAGATAAAAAATATAATAATTTTGTTGTGTTTTGCCGTTTTTATAAAATATGTATAGTTTATTTATTAAATTTTAACGTTTTACAAAATCTAAAATTTCAAATTTGTTTTTAGAGAGCTTTTTTATTTTTCTTAGATTAACCCTTTATAAAGAAAAAAATTGCTTATGTATGCAAACAATAAGAATATAAATTTGTTTTAGAGTTTTTTTTTAATTCCGAGCTTTATAGAAATCCCAAATTTTGTTCACATACACACATATAAGTACAAACATTTTTTTAATCTAAAAATATGTTTTTTCGAAAATGTTTGGAATTCCAATACCCTTCCCCTATATAATATATTAATAATACTATATTTGGATGTTACATGGGGAAGTAAAAATGCGCCTCACTTTAGGCAAAGTTTATCCAGTTTTCATAATTTAATGTAAAATATCTTTAAAGTGGACTATTTATGAAGTTTCTACATATCTATTTACTTTATTTACTTTTTTTACATTATAATATTAATATATATTAGATAGATTAATTTAGGATTGCTTACATTTGGTTATCTCTAGATAGAAGAACCATAAATTAAAAAAAAAATTAAAAAAATTTAAGTTAATAGTTACAATTGAATTTTGGTATAAAGGTATAAAAACAAAAAAGAAAAAAGTATTTTCCTCTACCATCTTTAAAAATTAAAAATTTTTTTTGAAAACAGTCAAATTTAACTGCTAAGATAATTCACTTAAGTAACTTTTTTTATTGTCATTTTGCCCAATTTGTCAAGAAAAACTTTCCGAAAACTCAACTTTTAGTTCGCTTAAACTTAAAAAAAATATTATATGATGAAGACTTTACTGGTCGCACTTTATACTGAGAAGGGTGGGACTGCCCTCCCCAAAGAAGGTTGTCTCTTGCATAAAAACTGAGGAATGCTTCAAATTTAAATTTGAACACTTTTTAAAAATAATTTAATATTTTTAGAAAGGAAAATTACTCTTCATAAATCGATTTTTCTTCTAGTTTTCAGATTTTTGATAATTAACAAATATCCTCCTATTACAAAATTTAACATCAAGCTTTTAATGTTAATATTATATCGCCTGTTAACAAATCAGGAATAGTTTTTTTAATATTTATGTTACGAATCGAAACCTTTTATTAGGAATAGTAAAATATGATCCCATTTAATTTTTCATATAGTCATTTGGAAGTTATATATAAATTGTGTTACCTTTCACTTTTCTAGATATAAGGAGGGATTCCTTATGAGAGAAATTCAGGTTAAGTGGGTAAAACCAATCTGTAAAGAAACCGGAAACTCTCCCTCCTGTTTTTTTTTGTCTACTTTTGGTACAAACACAATATATATGTGAAGCTTAATGACTATTTGTGGAACATAATAGGTCAAGCTTCACTATTTATGGAAATGTTCATAACGAAGGAAATTTATTTGCTTCCCTCATAAAAGAAAAATATTTGAATTTAGTACAATGAATATCAAGTAAAGGCCCATTATTTTATGCTATAGGCTAGGTACCTATGAATATATTACTGTTTGTGATTGTATTACCCAACATAATTTAATATTGAATTCTATTTATTCGTAGATATCTACGAATAAGTAAAATTTTACTGAATTAAAAGAATCAATAAATACTTACAGAAAGAAACATCCAAGTCGGTTCACTCTTATTTCTAAATCTTTTTAGAGCTGTTATACCATCAGATCTCGCCTAAAATTAAATGAAATATTAACAATACAATTATCAAATTAACCAAATTAACAAAAATGAACTAAAAAGAATCTTCTATGTCATACCACTGCCAATATCAGCATGTCTCCTCCAATTTCAAGTTTTATTTTCTTTAAGTTGGCTTGCATACCCAAACAGGGGCCACACCATTCCGAATACACATCCACAACTAAAAAAGAGGTTTTAACATGTTAAATAAATAAATAAAAATGTCTTTTATTAGAAAAAAAAATAGTAACAAATACATAAAGTTCGGAAAAAAAGTTTTTTTTCAGTTGAGCACAGGCGCAGTCTAGCCAGAAAAGGCTACTCCACTGAACCGCAGCTCACTGAAGGTTTCAAGAAATTGTATTTTACAAAATATTATATTTAGATATGTGGCAAGTAAGCTCGATAAATAAATATAAATTTTTAAATTAACATGCGTAACAAAAAAAATATACAGGAGTATTACTCATGAAGATAGTCAATATTTTAATCTGAAGACTGAATATTCAACAGGTGACTTTTGTAATATTTTTAAATAAGGACGCGCTGAGACCAATAAACTCCCTTGGCAAAGAGTTAAAACATTTGACAGCATTATATGTAAACGATCTCCGAAACATGGCACTACGATGATGAGTCAGAGTTAGTCTACTCGTTACTCCACGAATATCGATAGTGTGAACATTTGAACGTAAAATTAATTTCGATTTCAACGTAATTGGAGAATTTTGATTAACAAAAATATTCCTTAAAAAATTTGCAAAATGCAGATCTCTTCTAAATTTCACATTAAGCTAGTTAAGGTCTTTAAAAGTAAATGATATATGATCATATTTTCTTAAACCATAAATAAACCTAAAACATGTATTTTGAATTTTTTGAATGCGCTCCTTATCTAAATTGTCTAAACAAGGCCCGTATATATAATCATAATAGTTAAAGTGTGACAATACAAGGGACTCACAAAGTATTTTTCTTAATCGAATATCTAATATATGTCTGTGACTATACAAAAGTTTTAATTTAAAATATGATTTTTTAATTAATTGAGTTATATGCTGCCTAAATCTTAATTCCGAATCAATTATAACTCCCAAATTATTTGCATGATCCACAACAGGTAGTAGGATTCAGTTTTAAACTATGAGATAAATTCAATAAGATATTCAAATCCTCATTTACTTTATTACAAGCCATTAAAACATTTTCATTGTTAAAATTAAAATACACCTGGGTGTCGTCAGCATATGCCTGGACGCTACAATACTTTAATGAATTTAATATGTCAGCTGTATATATTATAAACAATAAGGGTCCTAAAATAGAACCTTGCGGAACACCCGATAAAATCGGTGTTTTATCAGAATATTTATTATCAGAAGATATTGTTTGAAATCTATTGGACAAATAGGATTTTATTATGCTCAGAGACTCCTGTTGTAAGCCATAATATTTAAATTTTGCTAATAATAGATCGTGATTTATTGTATCAAAAGCTTTAGAGAAATCTAACAGGACCAAAATACTGCATTGCCCATTATCAAATGCTCTTATGAAATCATCTGTAATGTTCGCTAAAGCAACGGCAGTACTAAACCCTTTTCTAAATCCGCACTGAGAACTAGGAAGCAATTTATTAGCGTTAAAGTATTCATTTAATTGATTATATAGAATTTTCTCGAATATTTTTGATATTACCGGCAAAATGCTAATAATTCTGAGGTCATTAAAATTTTCTGGATTAGACGATTTAGGCAGCGACTTACCAATTGACATTTTCCATTGATCCGGGAAATAGCGCGCTTCAATACAACAATTAATAATATGGGTAATAAACTTATCAATAAAATTATGTTATGTAAAATGCTATTAACCTCTGCGAAACTCGTTAGTTTAAAAGAAAATGTGTTATTTAAGTTAAGCAAATTGTTATTATAAAAATTTATCCTTTCACTGCAGTCAGAAATATTTCGAAAAAAATTACTCAAAAAGTTATTTATATCATCAGGGTTAGTTAAGCTAGGTGGGATAAATGTTTGTTTGTCAGAGGATATATTAAAAGATTTTAAAGTTTTCCAAGTTTTTTTAATATTTTTCACCGCACAGGTGTTACTTAAATATTGTTTTTTAGCCCTTGTGAGAGGGTGAAATTACGCAAATATTTATAACGCATCCAATCCTCTGCTGTACGAGTCCTTTTAAATATTTGTAATGCACGATCTCTTTGTGACATAAATAGTTTAATATTAGGAGTTAGCCATAAAGCTTTAGGTTTAGTTATTCTAGCTTGTCTTAAAGGAGCATGTTTATTAAAAGTTGTCAAAAGAAAATTATTAAAAATAAGAATTTTATTGTCTATATTATTTTCGTAAATTATACTATTCCATGGTAATAAATAAAAGCCATTCAAAAAAATATTTAAATTGAAGTTATTAAAGGATCTATAAGTAATAATTTTATTTATTGGTTTAGGTTTTTAAATATTAAAAACACAGTAAAATAGACGATGATCTGAGATACCGTCCGTTGGAAGCGTACCGCTTTCATTAATGAGTGAATCATCAGTGACAAATATGGGGTCCAACAATGTACTTGAGGTTTGAGAAATTCGTGTAGGTTCCGAAATAAGTTGGGTGAAATTGTAGTTATCAAAAAGAGAAGTTAATGGATTCTGCATATTCAAAAGATTGATATTCAAATCTCCCACACATATTATTTTATCAGCCATTGAATATAAGTATGAAAAAATATTATCAAAATCTTCAATAAAAGTATTAAAATTAGTTTTGGGGTGGCGATAAAAAAACACCAAATGCAAATATTTTATTTTTAATTTTAATTTTAATAAACAAATGTTCTAAATTGTTACTTACCACAAAGTTATTAGTAATTTATTTTCAAATTTAAAATTGAAACATAAGCAAAAAATATTTTGCACCCCCATTATAGGCAACATTTTCCAATAATATTTCACAAATTAATAATCATGGCAAAAAAGAAAATTTAAATAAAAAAACAATTTGGTAGTTTATCACAGTTCAAGATATCAAACCAAGTTTTTTGTAACATTGAAAAATATAAAAAAGTATCAATTGTCAAAACAAAAAATATATAACTTCCATTTTTTAAAATAATACACACTGTAAATGTTACTTTCAACAGATAAGCCTTTTTTTCAGATTTTAAATATACTGGGTATAATACCCTTATCTGAAAAAATCAGCTAGAAATTTTCTCATTTATTTTTAAAGATAAATCATATACAAAATAATAGAAATACTAATTTATCCAAGAGTTTTTGTAAATAATCTCTGATAAGACCTATATGACTCAAGCACACTTTTTTCAAAAAAAAAAATACTCCATTTTCTCATTTATTTTTAAAGATAAATCATATACAAAATAATAGAAATACTAATTTATCCAAGGGTTGGTGAAATGTATAAAGTGAGAAACTATATTAATCTGAAACATTCGAAAAACATGTTTTCCTGTTAATTTTTTTATTGTTTTACATCCTTATTAAAGATAATGATTTACAGTTCATAGATTGAGTACAAAAATATAAAAATTTGTGAAAAAGACCAAAAAAATATTAAAGGTGGAAGATTTCGTCCAGCTCATTCATTTCCGGTATTGTTCCTAAAATTTAAACTGCATTATTCTTTTGAATACCTAAATCAATTTTTTGAATAAAAAAATAAGGCAAAAAATTAAAACTATTTTTGATAAACACACAAAAAGGAACGAAATTTTATGAATTAGTAATTGACTTCTGCATTTTATTTATTTTCTTAAATCTGTCTGCTTCTCTTGATTTTTGTATATTAATTTTATATCATTTCGCCAAAGTAGCATCCAAATGATAGCCTGGTAAACTGGTTGACATGTTCTCAGAGCTATGAAAACTCGAAATGTCGAACCTCCCAGGGAGAATCTAAAGAAAGCGTTTTCTTTTTTATTTACTTTTATATAACTGCACAAAAACGTAATTTTAATTATTAATTAATTTTACTATCAGCAGTGGTTTACCTGTTAGTTAATACTATAACGAAAAAATGATACACCACTGTTTCACTTTCCAAAATTAATATTATTTGTAAATAAACTCTACATAAAAACTACCCCTTGAACTTTTTTATATGAGTCGTTTTTAAGAAACAAGAAAAGTGTTTTAATGCATGACATAATAATGAACTTATTAAAAATGTAAAATTGAACATAATTGACTACGAAAAAAATCAAAAGGTAACGCGCACTTTTTTATCGAAGTAGGATCTTCTATATTTAAGTAAATTTCGGTTCGTAGTTACATGAGACACTTAAAATGACAAATTAAAAAAAATGATTGATTTGCAATACTACTAATGACACCTTATGACTATTTGTAGATATTTTTCATGCTGTAATTTACCCAAAAATATACCAAATATATAACAATGAGCTACTGCTCAATAGCATAACGATATATGTTACTTATCCGATTCTGTAAAATTTATTTAAATTAATCAGACACTCATAAGAAAGCCAGTACCCTCCTGCATTTATTCATTGAAATAAATTTGTATCTAATCTTCACTTTCTGATAAGCATAAAATCCTCTAGAAAAGTTGTACAATTCAAATGAACAATAATATTTCAAAAGGAAATTTGAGTAAAACTTACTTAAAATTTAATACATCCAAGATACAAAATTATATTTAACTTAATTCTGAATTTAGTATAATGTACTGCTTATTTGGGTGTATAATAATTAAATTTGTCTAGGATGATAACTTACTAATAAGTCCATCTCTCTGTAACAATTTTTCCCATTCATCATCATTGTTAACTTCAATTTGCAATTGGACTGGCTGTCCTTTCTTTGCCATTCTAGTGTCATGCAACAATCAAACTACTAACCGAGCTTTCAAGTATTGTAAAGTCAATAGAGTTTTCACCATTCTTTATGAAGGTTTCCATAGAGCCTTGCATTATTGATCAAACCTATATCCTAAAATAATATAATAATAATATTATGTATATTAATCCAGTCAATAAAGGATTTTGCTTCGTTAGCCTGATGAACTGCTCCGATTTTTATATTATTTTAAAAAATGTTTGTTTTTATGTGTTGTTTAAAACCAGAAATATTTCGAGGGGGGCAAATATGATAAATATTTATTTTCACTTACTATCACCAATTTTGATGATTTTTGATACACGAGTAGACTTTCAGATGCTATACACACCTTTTTTTCTATCCTTCAGTAATTGTTTGTAACAAAACGAGTGAACACAAAATTAAAATATCAAAATTACATATATTTTTCAATTTATCACTTTCTATTACTCAACAATTACCTCCAATGGCTATTCAGGTGAAGTAGGTGAAGTGCTACTTCAACAGGAAAAATAAACAATCAAACATCTAACTATATTTATTATATATCTCTTAAAATTTTAGTTTTTACATTCATTTATTCACCTAATTGGTAAAAAATAAACTCTACATCTCGAATAAATATTTTACTTGACCGTTGGCGGCATGTCTTTTTGAAACTTTCAACCGAACTTTATTGTAACAACTATAAGAGTGGCGCAAACCGCTTCGACGTTGCTGGAGGTGCTATGTTTAGTTTAGGATTTTCCTACTATCTTGCCATGATAACGCGCACGCGACGACGTCGAGCGAACGAAAAGAATAATGTTAACCAGCGCCATACAACGCTCTCGGTGAATTGCTAATGCAGTACACTACACCCACGTGTCATTCAGTTTGCGGTGGTTGTTTACTTTTATTTTCGCGAATTTCGTTGCAACCGGTGATGTCCTTTGTAGTTTGCTTGACTGTTTTGTGGTATATTTATTTATGGTGTTGTTACAAGTTCAAATTCGAAGTTAGTAAATGTGATTGTTCAAGACTGGAATAAATTAAAAGACGTCTTTGAATTTATTACAAACTGTAACAAATCTGATGAAAAAATCAATCCGCCTGGCGAAAAGATTTTTAGGTGAGATGAACGTTTTTGAATTCACGTTTCTGGCATTAGTGTTTAATGACATTTTCTCAATCACGGAAATACTATTTGACATTCTTCAAAAAAAATCATTCATTTTTGCTTATCCAATATAAACCGCTGTCGTGAGGCGCCCTGCAAAAAAAGAAACGAACATTTTTTTAATACCATGTTTGATAAAGTAAATTCTATTACAGAAATAAATCATCACAAACGTGAGCTTGCTAAGCTTTCTCCTGAAGAAATTAGGGCCAAGTATAGAACCCTTTTTTATTAAATATTGGACCATATTTTAATGAAAATGACACTAAGATTTCAAGACTGTGAAAAACTTACATTTCCATGTTTGGCAGGTTCTGCTAAATTTTCCGAATATAGTTTAAATTTTCCGACTGGCCCGTTTTAAAATTTGTTGCAGTTATATTGGGAAATATTTTCAAAAAGTCAACGACTTACAAATGAGCTTGGTTTTATTTTTGCCAATGAGAGTAATTGGAATATATCGCTGCAAGAGCAAGTGAAAAAAATTAATGGAAATAAAGATATTTTTACCGAAGCATATAAACTGTTTTCCCTTATTTTGACAATACACAAGTGCTTGTGGGAAGAAGTTTTTCTTGTTTCAAATGTGTAAAAACTTATTTAAGAAATACAATATCTCAAGAAAGATTTACTACTCTTGGCAATATTTTAACTCAAAAGGAATTTCTGGAGGAGATTAGGGCAACTCATCCATTTTATGAGGATGTTATAAATAAATTTGCTGCTATGAAGGATAGGAGAATCGATTTAGTATACAAAATTTAGGTAAGTCGTAAAAAAATATTCTAACCTCTCCACATATAAAAAAATTCTATAAAAAAATTATTGCGATATTTTCTTGATTCATTTGCACTTCACTTACTTTTTCACCCGCGAGCCGCCACTGATCATCTCAATAAAATTATATCTGTCAATTGCTATTTTTAATAGGGAATTTTTCTTGATTTTTTGTTTGATGTTGGTAACCATTGTCACTCAAAGAAGAAAATACAATAAATATTTAAATTTAAGATTCGCCAAATTATATCAAAGTAACAGTTTTTAAAACAGTTTGTTATGGATATTTTGTTAATTAGGTGGATCGGTACCCGGTTAGCAGACGATCGGATCGGCAGCGCCTAGGCACCAGGTGGATCGGTATTGTGCGGGACACGAAAGAAAACCGGGCCGAGTCAATTGTTTTAGGAAGATCGGCCAAGAAATCTCTTTAAACCAGTGATGTCGCGTCGTTTGTTAAATAATGTAGCACTCCTTTTTGACTACGCATCTCAGATAATTAAAAAATGTAACTATGCTTAATGAACCTTTATCTATATTTGTCCGTTTTCTTTCGTGTACCGCACTTCTATATCTCTTTTGTGTTGCAAAAAGGGCGAACTTTCGAATTTTAAAATGATTTAATTTTGATTTTTCTTGATCGATTTACCTATAAATATATTTTTTTCCTGAGTTCTGTCATTAACGGTTCCCGGGCTACTGCCTACGTCCACTATTATTGGACCACCCAGTATAGTGATGCACGTTTTCATGTCCAGATTTTACAAGGGCCAATGCCAAAAGTGGCCGTCTGTCTCCGTCTATCATATTACTTTATACAGGGGCCGTCATTGTGAAGTACTATACAAGGCGTTTCCTAATTGCGTGCTGATGTTAAAGGGGGTGTTTTTATGTATTAAAATTCTTAACTTTCGAGATACAGAATGGTAAAGTTTAAAAAGAAAACATTTTTTTCGTCCCAATTCTGATGCTATTGTAGATAACTGTATGAAATTTGATACACGTCTTCTATGCATTAAGGAGCGTACGGATTTACCCAGGTTAAGTACATATGCACACCATTGGTAGAAATGACAAAAAATGATTGTTAATAAAAAATGCCCTTTTATGCTTAAAAGATGTGTATCAAATTTTACACAGTTATTTATCAATAATAGCATCAGAATTAGGATTTAAAAAAAATGTGTTTTTAAAACCCTGTATCTGCAAAGTTAAGACTATTAGGTTCATATTAAACTTTTTTCTTAAAAAGGTCCAAGAATCATCCTCCTTTAACATTAGCACGCAATTAGGAAACGCCCTGTATAGTACTTCACAATGATGCCCCCTGTACAAAGTAATATAACAGACGGAGACAAACGGTCACTTTTGTTATACTCGAATAGCCCAAAGTCGAACTGCGTAAGTTAAAATTTTGATAAATCTTGTTCACTGGAATCAGTGCTGGCTCCCCTACTATAACTACATTGATGTGTTAATTTTGGAAAAAGATAAGTTCTGTAGTTTTTCAAATATTAATTGCAATATTAGATATTTTTTGACACCCGGTGTCGAACAGAAAATTAATTATTTTGAAGCAGTTTATTGACAGCTACTTTATGAACAATTTTACAAAATATATGACAAAAAAGCTATTTTTGAGGTTGACGGCTGTGATTCTAATAGTTCAATTCCTTCTAAATCGTTGTCTTCCTCTGAAAATGACGAGGTTTCGTCGTCACTACTTGAAGATCCCAGTGTGATAACTAAATCATCAATAATCGTTTCAATTTTGCCATCTACTTCGCAGTATTTATCTTCAATAGAACGAACATGTTTAACATACGATTTCCAATTCTAATGTTATTTTATTTAAATCTTTAATTGAAAGTTCACCGGTGTTGCGCTCTCAAATATATTTTTTTACTCCTGCCCATGCAAGTTCAATAGGGTTGAGGTCGCACATGTATGGATGCAGCCTTAAAGGTGTATGACCGAGGTTACGTAAAAGACCGTCAATTTTATACTTTTTTTCTCTAGGCTTGTTGGCTGATATTACTTCGTATAATTGATATTTTCTCCATGTCGGATCATATACAAGATTGTTCGATTTAAGCCGCGATATCATATGAGCTTTTGTAGAGTATTTAGTTGGCACTTTATCTTCTACGTGAGAATGATAAGATGCATTATCCATTACCACGACTGATTTGGCAGGAATGTTAGGTAGAAGCTTCTCGAGCAACCACTTTTCAAAATTATCTCTGTTAATCTGTCCATGATAGTCTCCAGTTGTTAGTCCCGAGCGAAAAGCTAAATCAGCACCTGGAACAAATCCGGCTTCTGAACCAGCATGAACTATAATAAAGCGACTACTAGAGCGGATTCCCTGAACAACACCTGTAACATTTTCACTTTGCCAGTATTTGTTTAGTGTCATATCATTATCTACCCAGGTTTCGTCTAGATACACAATATTGCGTCCTTCTTGCCTATATTGCCTTACAGTTGATAGATATTTCACCCGCCAGTGAAAAATATTTGGTCTCTCAATGAGCAATTTTCGTTTATTTTGGCACTTGCGCCAAACAAAACCATTTGATAGTAAAAGCCGATTTAAGGTTTTATACCCGTACGGAAAATCTATTTTGTTCTTTACAGCACGAAGTAGGGGTTTGCAGGTCGGAACCTTCTTCAAGTTGATATAAAAATCCTCTATTGTTCGTCGAATTACTTGAAAATCACCATCGTCAGTTTTATTTTTGTATGATAATCGGGGTCTTTTTTTACCAGGAGATTTTCAAGGTGAAGCAGAACATGAGCGATTATTATGTTCTCTTTGAATTTTTCTTACACTACTTTCCGAAGCACCAGTGTAAAATGCAGCGCGTTCTGTTCGATTTTGAATTGGAATAGCCAAACTATTATCTTCAACATCTCTAGTACAGGCCTCACGTGCACCGCTTCGAATTGTTTTTCCTCTTTTGCTCGCCATCGTTACTTCGAAATAATAATTCAAATTCAACGCAAGGCATTTATATGGAAATGAAAACAAATGCTCGAAATGTATAGGCGCCACTGGAAATAGCTTGAACCTTCTAGCGGCAAGTGCATGGAGACTCTAGGCACATCCCAATTACAAGTGGTCCAGTGCGAAATTTCCTAAATCCTCGATTAATTTTCTGTATCGCTTAGCTGGCGCACTTTATAGGTGAAGCGGAAAACTATTACAACAAATAAAATAACATAAAATTTATTTGCGTACACAAATTTTACTTTTCCGCTTGCTTAAGACTATGAACCTTTATTTTAAGGACCGCCGGTTTTTTTTCGTGTCCCGCACTTTACCGAGTTAGTACTAGGTTAGGCACCGGAACGTGACAGCGGGGAGGCATCATCTTTAAAGATATATTACTACTGTGTTAAGTTTGTCAAATTTTAATTTCCCTGTTAGAAATAGCAGTTGACAGACAAAATTTTATTGATGTGATTTTTGAGTAACATAACGTCAAAAATTGGAAAATAAGTGTAATTTCGATAGTTTAATTGCGTATTCAATCGTTTTCTTATAAAAGTTACAGAAGGAAATAGAAAAGAAGGTGAAACATTGTGTGCATAACATTGTGGACTTTGATGGCGGTATATCTCGAAAGCGAATCGCCGAGAAAATGTGACTTCGGATGTGTTATTAGCACGGGTGTACCAAAAATAAGCAAAAATGGGGATGGTAAGTGTAAGTAAATATTTATTGCAAATATTTATATTGTTTAACAATAATCAAGATATTTATTGAAACTTGGAAGAGATATCTAAATGTTTTTGTTTTCCATAATACGATTATAAAAACTATTTACAAACTGTATAATATACAAATTTAGTAAACAATCAGTTATGAAAAGTATTTTTTTTTATTTATGCAGGATGTTCCATTTTCTTTGTTTTTCTGGGATATCGACTTCGCTTTTTTTGTCTTTGAGATACAGGATGAAAATTGTTGCATTTTTGAACCTCCCTTACTTCGGGTCTCTTTTAATTTATTTGATAGGGAAAAACTGGCACTATACATTTTTTTCATAGAATCAAGTGGTCTAATCTCATTTTTAATGTGAGCTGTCAGTTCAAAATAAGTTTTTCGAAAATGTATCATAGTTTGTTTCTTTCTCTTCAAATAACCCAATAATTAGCGTTTATTGAATAACATATTTTTCTTTACAGAAGGCTGGGATTGCATATAAAAATACAAAACAAATTTGTTTTATCGCGTCAAATCAATTACGTATTAGAAGCCAATGGGTTGTTTTTAAGCTAGAGATTAGAAATCTTTTTAAATGTTTATATAAAAAATGGCTAGAAGTCAAACGTCAAAACGAAAAATATGATATGGTGATCCGCTTTGCACAATCTGATGAAAACGTTAATGAGGCGACAAGACTAGATTTTTTTAGGTAATATAATAAGGATTACCAATAGGGGTTTGAGAGACCACGAGACTAGTCTCGGTCTCAATCTCGGTCTAGGTCTCGAAACGAGACCGAGACTTGAAAACGGATTTCGAGACCGAGACCGGTACCGAGACTTACCTATCGAGACTATCGGTCTCGATCTCAAAGTGAAGTAGCAAAATAACCAATGTTCGTAAATTATTTGTTTTGACAAAATAATTCAAAAAATATATGTTTGAGGGCAAATTAATTGATGCAAAAAAATAATTTTTCTACAATCAATTATATTATACTAGCATTGTATATGTTCTTATAACAATGATACTAGTGAAATAGTCATTTAAAAAACGATATAAATAACCATAAAAAGAGAATTTCCCAAATTTAGATATTCTAGTAGCGAAATTCCACTTCACATGTCGAAAACCGTAAATTGCTATCCTGTTCTCAAAGAGAGACACTTTATCACAACTATACTATATAGGATTTTGATATTGTGATCTTTATAAATTTATAATCGGTTTGTATGTTTAATTATTGAAAGTAACTAAAATCCGAAAATTTTTAGTTGTTTGGTTCAACAATTAATAACGAATAGACTGTATCAACTAAAAACATCGCAATATCATATTCTAATATAGTATAGATACGGTAAAGTCTCCAACAGACGAACTAATTGTCGTGATTTTTGTTGAAAAATTTTCCGACTTAAAACAAGCAAAAAATTGTTAAAAAAATCAGTAAAAATTGTTCTTAACATTTTCTTCTTTAATAACTTCGATGGCTTCCTAATTAAAGAAGGTACATGTTTTATAGAACAGTATTTTTGTTTGTATTTGAAAATATTGGATGATATAAAATTTTTAACTATATGTGTATAATAAAAATAATACATATACATACGGTCAAGATTTTCAACAAACAAAACACAAAGTAGAATTTGACTTAGGATTTTAAATAGATGATCAATAAAGCTAATTTAACTAATACGCTTAAAAAATAACGAACTGTTCTAATAACAAAGTAAAAATTTAAATTTCTAAACATACATTTTAAGCATATTTTTAGATTTTATTTCAGCCTATATAATAAACCCAAAAATATTACCAAAAATTTAAACTAATATTTTATAATTTCATTTTTTAAGTTACTTTTATACCATGAATGAATATATAATAAGCATTTGTTTGAAGTTTCATTTAACATGCTTCTTAGTTTTGTATTAATTAACCCTGCTTGTGAAAATAAACGCTCTACTGCTACAGAGGTCGCCTGTATAGACAAAACATTTTTTGCCATGTTCGCTAAATTTGGAAATTGTTTATCGTGTGCTTTCCACCATTCTAAAATATCTGTACTCTTTGGAGCGCGCTTTAATTGCAAATATTCTATTATTTCTTTTCTTCAATTTTCGGAATCACTTTTTTTTTTCAAATAGTTATGTATATTCGATGTCATAGTTATCATCGCTTGATGAACTTGATATTATTGATGATTCAGCAGGCACAATACAATATTTATCCCTGTACATTTCCTCAAAAAAGGCTATAGATTGATCTTTCAGGCAAAAAATTGAACAAGTAGATATTTGTTTAATAAATAAATTTACTTTTAAAATCTACTCCACTTTTAAAATTTATAGTTCAAGAACAAAAATAGTTGATTCACAAGTAGTATTATGAACCATAGCCGCCTTTGTGCAAGCACAACGTGCAGAACCCTAAGAACGCTCCTGGTTAAGAAAGTAAATAGGCATCAAAGTAATAAAAGTTTGGTTCAAAAAGGCAAAATTTACAGAATACCTAAGGGTGCTTTACTTGGCCATTGATCGTTTTCTACCTATTGAATTATAACGTCTGTCCCTAGAATGCCCAGCACGTTGCTCGCATGAGTTCGGCAGCATTATACAGTGTGTCCTTATTTTGTGTTTAATATATCTTATTCCATTTGTATATCTTTCGAAATGTCAAATAATTATTGCTCTGTGGATGGTTGTTTAAGTAACTCTAGTGATGTGTGGCCTTTCTGTTGATGTCCAAAGAACAAGGGACATGTGATATTTATTTTGATACACCTACTATTGTCCGTATATCTTCATTTACTGATTCCATCTGTTGGCAACATCATTTCGAATTATAGATTTTTGGAATAATTTTTTACATAAATATACCTAGATTTTTTCTACTTTATTGAAATATTCAAACATTGGATTTTTTTACATTAAATTTTTAAGATTGGACAAACTCTGGGTTTCGAACGTAGGCTTCCATTTCGTAACATCTCGGTGAACAACCATTATTTTTAAAATTTTGTTTTCGAGACCACCGAGACTTTCGAGACCGATACCGAGACTAAGTAGGTGTCGGTTTCTGTCTCGAAGCTCGAGATTTTTCGGGACCGAGACTGATTCAGTCTCGGTCTCGCAAACCCCTAGTTACCAATAATTCATTTCCCAAGATATAGCCATAACTAACCTATGAATGAGTCTAGGAAAATTAAAGAAAGATTTATTGAACCTGCAGCAAAACGAACTGATTACGTTTTGTAATTTTATTTTAAATATTTAAAAAATGATAAATATAAAAAATTTAAATTTAATTTAAATTGAATGTAATAGCAAAATTATTAATTTTTAACAAAAAAAATATTATTTTCTATCAATAAACTGAAATAAAGCAAATTATGGTTTTTAGTCTGTTGAGAATAACATTTTATCCGAATAATACCGGACTAATTCGCATTACTAATTGTTTTTAGTTTTTCGGAGGGTTGGTCGGAATACAATCGTTTTTAAAATATTTTTATTTTATTGGCGTGTCGGTAGTCATACGATAATAATTTTGATGATTCAATTGATTCTCGTTATCTATTGCGAGCAAATACCGAGTTCTTGAACATTGCTTTAGTTTTAAGTTAATGTTTTACGTTACTATATACTTTCTGGCATATAGTTTTGTGCTTTAGTTCAATAACAAGTTGTTCTGTTCCAGTTTAATTTAGTAGAGAATAAGAGTCAGAAAAAGAAAAGTACTGTTTAATTTTTTTAGAAGTATAATTTACGAGAAATACAAAAATAATGAAATATGATCGATTCAAATTGTTTTAAAGACACTAAAAGAAATGGAAAGGCTGTGTCAAAAAGCAGCATTAAGACGATGGCTCAAGAAGATTGGTTTCAAATTCAAAAAGTGGTGTATGGAATATTTAGATAACATTAAACACTATAGAGATCAAAATCAACATGATACGGTAAAAAAGGGTTTCCAGATGACTCAGGTAGATCCCTTTCCAAAGGTGATCTCGGATGGTACTTTTACATTGTGCATCTTGTGACGGACGGGTTCGGTAAGAAAACTGAAGTATAGACTATCATAAAAATACGGACCGGACATGTTTGAAAAATGGTTTGAGTACATGCTGTTCCCAAATTTAAAACCTAATAGTGGAATCGTTATAGATAATGCACCATATTATTTCAGACAAAAATACAAAATTCCAAATAGCTCATCAAACAATCGGGAAATTCAAGACGTGAAATTACGTGAACAGCATATTAAAAACCAAGTTATAAGAGGTACTTAACACAACAAAATGGTGAAAACAACAAATAGTATTTTTGACCCCACTGGTCCTACCTGAGACCAATTGAAAAGCAGAATCATTTTATCAAAAAAGGAATTTCAAATAATGGACAGGAAAAATATGAAAACGACTACAGGAAACTAGGAGAAGTTGTCATGAATGGGAGAGATACATTTATTATCAATCCTGGTGAGAGCTCTGATGATGAAATAGAACGTTTTTTTTTTGGATGAATAAACTGTAATTCATAGAATTCGTTCGTGTATAGCTAAATAAATAATCCTTATACATTAAAATATTTGTCTTACTAACTCGTTCAACATTCAAGATAATAGTTTTTATACGTTTCTATGTCGGAAATAAGGTCTTAAGAAGATCCCAAGGAGTTTCAGGAAGCTGGAAATTCGTCCCGACACGATCGACGTGACGTCAAGGTGAACTACGATTTATACCAATCGGAACTTTATTCGGTCAGTACAATTAATTTATTGCTCTCAATAAATACCCTAACGCGAGTGATTGATTAACTTTTTATTGTCGTACGCTTGAAGTAATGCAATCTACTAATATCTTTGTTAATTTGACTTGCATGTCAAACACAATTAAAACTAACTCATTCTTCACTGCATATTTTCCTTAGCTAATCTAAAGAAGAATGACGGTTTATTTAGAATAATTGTCATATCAAATATCAGCCATATCGTCGCACTAGGCTTTCACTTTTATTACCACAACAACTTTTTGCTTCTTTCAATAAAAACAAATAAATTATTTCTGACTCCTACTATAAGTGTAGCGTTCTTGATTTCTAAAATATATTTTCATGAAGCTGTTGGTAATTCCAGGGGCGTGCGGTTAAATTTTGAGAAAGGGAAGCAATTTTTAGAAACTTACCTATTTGTAACGTAATTCGATTCTTCGATCATTTTTTGCAAATTCGGCAATGACGTCATCATAAAAATGTCGATGCTCCAACATATTTTGGAGAAGTTTATTTTCAATGGACAACAGCGATGTATGCGAAAGTCTCTCCTGCCCCGTTGAATTTCTCACGAATTTTTTTATACGTTTAAGTGTTGAAAAAAATTCTACTGATGAACTTGTGGCAGGTATTGTCAATACTAATTCACACAATTTCGACACTTCGGTGTAGGCATCTTCCAGCTCCTTGTCTTTTAAAAATTGCATTAGTTCCTTAGCATTATTTTTTGCGCTAATGTCATCAGTTTCGTAGATAACTTTTAGTTCAGATCGCAGTAACAGTCGTCTGTATAATATTTGAACATCTCCCACCTTGTCTGTTCGAAGACGCTTGGCTTGTGGCTCTACATTTAACGTCACTGTTTTCTCCCAAAATAGGTCAAAGTCATCTCTTTTTTTGCTTAACATGGACTTAAAATCATCCACTTTTTTTAGGCAAAAGCAATATCATTTGCTTTAGTTTGTAATATATTAAAAACATTGTCCGAGAATGGAAATATTTCTGAAAATATGTTTAACAAATAATTAAAATTAAAATCTCGTTTCAAACAGTCCAAAAACCCCCTCGAACTATTTATTGCTTCTGAGTCCCACGTTTCATTATTTTCTATTATATTCTCAAATAGTTCAATCAGTGATTCACGATTTTCAGATACTGTTAACACAAGTTTCTAGACAATAGAGTCCAAAGCTGGTGTACGTTTTGTTGAAAAAAAAGCAGTCATGCCACTTAAAGTAACGAAAAATACTTTACGCTCTTTAATGTAATTGATGGAATGGGATACAACTAAATTTAATTTATGAGCAAAACAATGGACAAACACAGCTCTTGGGAAAGTTTCTCGAACTTTAGCTTGCAGACCCCCTAATTGTCCTGCCATCACTGCAGCTCCATCATAGCTTTAAGCAACTAATTTTTTCTCTCCATTAATTTCTTTAGTAACGTTATAAACTACGGTATATATTGCATGTGCTGTACGATTTTCGGACACATTCTTAAAACCTAAAAATCGCTCTTGAATACTTCCGTTTGTTTTAACGTAGCGTATTACTATAGATAATTGGCTAAAATTAGTGATATCAGTTGTTTCGTCCAGAACAATAGCAATGAACCGCGCCTCGCCAATCTCCTGCTTAATTCTTTCTAGAATAATGGTTGCAACAGCGAAAATTAAATCATTCTGGATTCGATTCGACGTTCCGCGAAAAACGTTAGACTGCTCTAAATGATTTTTTAAGCAATCATCATATTTAGCCATTAAACTAAGTAAATCTTGAAAATTTCCTCTATTTGAAGAAACCCTTGTTTCGTCATGACCTCTAAATCCCAATTCGTGCTGTCCGAGAAAACAAACAACATCTATAAGTCTTCTTAATATTTGCCTATTTTTATCGACTAGTTCAGTGTGTTGGCGGTGGCTAATTTCCAACTGTTTATTAAGGGCTTGTTCGATTCTGGTTTTGCCGAAGACTTTTTCTTTTATGACGGCCTGCAAATGCGCTTATCAGCGAAGTTTAATGTTGAAAATCCCTTTATTATTAAGACACACACCACACATTCACACACACTCTTCTTACTAAACTCCCCAACATTTTTAACGTTATTACCGACAGCCGAGTTGACGGTATTTGCATATCCACGTCCGTATTATTGTCTTCCATATCGCACGATGCGACATACGTATCTCACAACACACGGATAGCCGTTCAAACAAAGAACCTACTCCAACGATAGCTTTCGCCCCCACTTAAAGCACGCGACTGAAATGCAAAAATTGCAAATAGCCGGTGGAAAGTTCAATAACCTCTGGCTCAATTCACAGAAAATCAAGCATACAGGACTTAGCTGCAGAGAAGCTAGCGGCCCGCATAGATTCTATTCGATTTCTATTGTGGCTCGGTCGGAGTCAAAGCCGCATTTATTATGGGCTTGATAATTAAGATAATACTCTAGCATTTTTAATATAAAATAAATTAATGGTTTCCTATTTCAAAAATTACGTTTTAGAAGATGTTTTCTATTTTTTTTTTGGGGAAGCACTGCTTCCCTTGCTTCCATGGACTGCACGCCCCTGGACCGTAGTTCTAAATCTCGGTAGCCAGGACAGAGACAACCTTGTAACATATTATTTTTTGGATCCTTTATTAAGCCGCGAAGTAAATTTTATATCAAAGAAAACGATGAAGACGTAGGTAATGTTTTGGCATTCATTGATGTAGAAACTTCGAATTCCTGCAGAAAAGTTGAAAAAAATATATTGGTAGCAAAGAATCGGGTGCAACGGATTTTAAAGAAACAACATTATAAGCCATTTATATTCAAACTGGTACAAAATTTACATCTAGGTTATTCGCAGTGGCCTATGAATATCTATAGCTGTATATAGACAAACACAACAAAGGTTCTGACTTCTATAAAAAAACAATTTAGTCTGATAATTTAAGAAGTGTTTGGATCCTACTTTTTAAACCTCATAACTCGAAAACAACGAATTCTTGCGCATAGTGGGTCATACAAAAAATGTTTAGAACTTTTGACATTAAAAAATTAAATAATATACAGGGTGCTTTATTTAAAAATATATATTTGTTGCACCTATAATAAGAACGAAAGACCCTGTATATACCATAATATTTTGGGCTTATTAAGTTATTCCTGACATTGAATTTTTGGTAAAAGCATTTTTTTCGTACCTCTTCTAGATCTCAAAACATCACTGGCCTCCCTTCTTAGTTGTTACACCCGGTACTAGAAAAGAATTCGACTAAGTTATTCTGACAATGAAGCATATTTTAGAACCCTATTTCTCGTTAATAGTTAGGTAATTATGATAATACTGCACTTGAACCTATATTAGATCAAGCAAATTCCGATCGAATGAAACCCACCTTGCCATAGTTCGGTTAGCTTCTGCCCTCGACCCCGGGGTTACAGGTTGCGATCCCTATAATATAAGATTCACGTTGGCTTCCTCATCGTCTATTGATCCGTGGAAAATACGGCAAGGCAGTCCCCTGTTTTTCATCTTCTCAGGATGACCGTCAAACAAGTGAAACAAGTTGTTCAGATGAGATCGCTTTCCAGGGTGACGGCTTTTTCTCATCAACCTACAATTTTTTTGAAACATTTTTTAGTCTAACTAGACTAAAATAAACAGTAAATATTTTTCTAGTTTGGGAGTCACGAAAAAATCAAAAATTCTACCACCCCGATGAACGTGCATCTCTCTAAATATGGGAATTAGTTAAAAGAAATTGGTTTTTATATGAAAACTCGTTTTTTCTTTGTCATACGGTAAATATAGAGGTATATAAAATAAAATCTTCTATAAAAAAATTATAGTTCAAAAGTCTAGAAAATACACCTAAAAAGTACAAAATACTTTAATTTAGTGCCTTTAATAAACTTCATTTCTTAACGTTCAATGACCATGCCAAAAAGCGTGGGACGTTTTGACGAAATTAATTAGAAATACATGTTTCTCTAAGAAACGTTACCAAAAAGCACCTTACGCTTTTTGACATAGTCATTAAACATTAAAAGAAGTGTCTAGTTTATCAAATGCACTAAATTAAATTATTTTGTCTAGACTCAAAACGAACTAAATGAGCCATCTCGAGGGGTATAGCAGCTAGTACCATCGATAATATTTCCCAGTCGCAAGTTGTGTACTGGACTCGTTAAAAAAAAACCAAAAGTCCAAACGTAAGAGTGTTACTAGTAGTTCCCAGCGGTACCACAGGTAGTACCGGCGGTATTATTGTATTTTTATCCGAATTACATGTACTCGCAAAATTCCAATCGATACGAATATTAGAAGTAGGTTAAAATCTACTGGAACCATTTGGAACCATCTTGTACCAAATTACGACAATTATTATTGTCAGCCGAATTACATGCAACTTAACTGAGTGTCAATATTTAAGGAGGTGATTTTTGGGTCCATTTTAGAACTCTAGAAATTGAAGAGGCAGTATTAAATTCCATAGATGAAAATCCCGAACTGAGTACTAGGAAAATTGGAATTAACCTAAATATTTCGCACATCCTAGTTTGGAGAATTCTAGATTAATTTTTTTATACCCATATCACATTCAACGAGTGTAAGCCTCACTTCCCCGAGATCTTCCTTTCCGAGTTAATTTTTGTGAATAGTTTTTGGAAAAAATTGCGAGTAATCCCTTATTTGATCGCGAAATAATATTCACATATGAAGTGAACTTCTCCAGGAACGCTATCAGAAACTTCCACAATAATCATATCTGGGCCGACGAGAACCCCCATGCCATTGTAGAACATCATCATCAAGAGCAATTCTCTGTAAATGTTTGGGCTGGCATTATCGAAAATCACCTAATTGGACCTTTTTTCCTCCCAGAAAGACTAAATGGCCATAATTATCGCCGGTTTCTTGAGAACGATTTGCCGATATTGTTAGAAGATATACCAATTCTGATTAGAAACAGAATGTGGTTCATGCACGATAGCACGCCCGCTTACTTTAGCATTGAAGCCAGAGAATATTTGAACCGCACATTTAACAACAGATGGGTAGGTCGTGACGGACCCCAACCATGGCCCCCCAGGTCCCCAGACCTAAATAGTTTGAATTTTTTTCTATGGGGGCCCCTTAAATCTTTAGTTTACCGCACCCCAGTAAACACTGTAGAGGAGCTGAAGAATCGTATAAGAGATTCTTGCGATATTATCAGAAACACCGAGGGTATCCTTCAAAGAGTTCGCGACAACATGAGGAAAAGAGCTGAAGCGTGTATTCTCCAAGGTGGTGGGCATTTTCAACAACTTATCTAATTTTTTTCTTCTATTTTGTTTCACAAAGTGTGCTGTCAATTTGTTAAAACCTAATTATTTTTCTTGAAATTATTAATTATGTGCCTAGTTGTATTAGTATAGTTTTGTAAATAACTTGTTATTGTTGAAGAATGTCATATTATTTTAATAAAATTTATAAAAAGTATTTATGAAGGAACAGACTTCTGAAAAACATTGACATGGTGGTTCTAGATTGGTGGCTGAAGACTACATACTATTATCTACAAATATCTCTCACTAAGATAAAGCGATTTCTGATTTTAATAAGAATGGACATAGTAATTACTTTCACGCCACTGATTTTTCTAAAAAAAGCATTTTTATTGATTCATTTGTTTGTTTTTGAAAACTTTTAGTATTTATTTTCGACAAGATTTGATTTGTCGAGTTTAATACAATAATATTCTTCTGCATGCATGGTGATATCCGTCTTATGACCAGGATTGTTTGGACCATGCAGAGAAACGGTTTTTATTTTTTAAAACGAAAACCGTGCGTCCAACACAAAATTACCAAGGGATCAAACTTGCTCAAAAATGAATGGGGAAAATATGCAGGTCGGATTCCGTACGGACGCCACTGATGGAAATTAAAAAAGTGTTCTACATCAAAAACTTCCACTAGATGTATAGTACCTCTATACCAAATTTCATTACAATATCTAGAGTGGTATTCGAGATATTATCGAAAAATTATGACATTATTGAAAGTTTAACACCCTGTATCTGAAAATTTACACCGTTTAAGACATATGTTTATATGAAGTTTTCTTCTTAAAATGAACCCAAAAATCACCTCCTTAAATATTGACACTCAATTAAGAAACACCCTGTAGTTTATAAAAGTGGAGACAATAAAAGCATTAAAAATGTCTCTGTAAACTTTACAGAACACCAATTGTATTGCATCGACAGCCACATCAAGCTGACTGATGCGCATCAAGCACAATTACATAATGCACATAACGCAGCCACTGAATTCGATAAATAAATGTTTCGATCTTTTCGGGCAACATTAGCTTTTTAAAATATTTCAAAATTTTTTTAAATTAATATATTTGATTCTTACAGTTTTTTCGAAAAAGTCGAGCAAACGTTAAATAATAAAAATTTTTATTTTATTAGGTTATTTAATTTTAGTTGTTATAAAAAAGGTTTTTGGAACAGGGGCGGATCTGTGATGATGTCGAGGGTAGGGGGGGTGGAAAAATGAAATACGTCTAAAGTGAGGACTTTTTTCTGGCTGTCGAATTTTTTTTGGGTATATAAATATTTGGAACAAAAGAGAGGGGGAGGACAAATTACGATTTTCAACTGATGCACTGACTGCTTTATATGTGACATTGTAACCACTGTGTAAATTCAGGGGTGGGGGCGAGGCCTCTTTGACCCCCCCTCTAACTCCGCTGTCTCGAAAAAACTGATTAGAACTTTGGTGAAGTCGCGTGGGATAACGGATAAAGTTACGACTTTTATTTTTTTCGGGAAACTCAGTGAAACCCAAACTCGGAGGAAGATTTAAAAACATAAAAAATCGGTCAAGCCCAAATTTTTAAGATGAAACGTTATTTTTTTTTCGGCGTCAAAAACTCATCCTACAACATATATATATTTTTTAAATTAAAAAAATACACTGCTAACTTGCTTTATTTATGAAAAGGGATCGGTACTAAGGCATGCCAAAAAAAGTGACCACTGGCTGCATCAGAATCCAAAATCCATTTTTTATTGAGGACTTGTTAAAATGACAGGTGTCAAATTTCGATAGAAAAAAAATGTACTTAATTTTTGTTTTCTCAGGAAAATTTTGCGTCTGTTTCTCGATAATTTGACGTTTCGATCAGTGGCGTTTATCATAGCACAGTTATACGCATGGGTTTATTGTGCTTGACGTGCATCAGTCAGGTTGACGTGACTGCCACTGGTGTAACCTTTTTTTGCAGATAATTGTATAGGCTTTTATTTTATACACCACCATATTTATCGAATAACAAAGATAAAACGAGTTGTTACACAAAACCCAACTTTTTGTTTTTGTTTGTATATTTAGGGGGTTGTATATA